>FR990116.1:8292500-8860000 GCA_905404275.2 Hedya salicella
GCACGGCGCTCGACTCAAAAAATCTGCCGTATTACGTGAACTTGAAACATGCTCAATGACATAGTTATATGCGGATAAGAATAATGCATATCGTTGCAACCTATTCGCCGAGATTTCCGGTACGCCTTTGTCTGGATTGAAAATTGATAAAAGAGGCTTATTATCAGTTCTTAAGGTGAAAGGTATATTTCGTCCATATAAGTATTGATGATACTTACGGACACCGAATACAATAGCGGCTGCCTCCTTTTGTACCTGGCTGTACCGTTTTTCGGCAGCCGACAACGATCGTGATGCGTAAGAAATAGGTTTTTCGACGCCTGTGCTATCCATTTGTGACAGAATCGCACCTAAACCCCACGGCGACGCGTCAACTGTCAAAAATAAATTAGCTTCCGGATTAAAATGTGCTAAATTTTTATCCAATGCCAATTCTCTTTTAATATTTGTAACAGCTTCATCATGTTCCCCTTTCCAAACCCATGGAGTATTTTTCTGCAATAAATCATGAAGAGGGCTTAATATTGCCGACGCATCTTTCACAAAACTTCGGTAATAATTGACAAGGCCCAGAAATGATTTCAATTCGGTCACATTACTTGGAACTTTTGCTTTCAATATGGCTTTTACTTTATCCGGAGATTTGTGAATTCCATGCTTATCAATAACAAACCCAAGGTACGACACTGAGTTTTGAAAAAAGGAACATTTATCTTTTTGCAGTACCAATCCCGCGCCCTCTAACCTACGGAACACCTCGTGGAGCTTTTTTATGTGTTCGATTTTATTTTTTCCAGTAATCAAGATATCATCCAGATAAACCAGAACCCCGTCTAAGCCCGTTAATAAGGTCTCCATGGTTCTCTGAAAAACTGCTGGGGCACTGCTGAGTCCAAAAACTAGCCTAGTCTGCTTGAATAAGCCCTTATGCGTATTAATGGTCGTTAACAATTGTGAATCATCAGACAACCTTAATTGATTGTACGCGCGTGAAAGATCAAGTTTGGAAAACTGTTGACCTCCACATAATTTTGCGAATAACTCGTCAACTCGAGGGAGTGGATATTTTTCAACAAGTAAATGCTTATTGAGTGACACTGAATAATCAGCGCACAACCTTAATGATTTGTCTCGTTTTAAAACCGGTACAATTGGACTAGCGTACTCTGAGTATTGAACGGGCACTAAAATACCTAAATCAATTAGCCTATTTATTTCTCGTTCCACATGCTCCCTCAAGGCGAAGGGTAAAGGGCGCGCTCTGCAAAAAATCGGTTTAACATCTGATTTTGTTTTTAATTCTACTACGGCATTTTTATAGCAACCTAGTTTGTCTGAGAACAGTTTCGGATACTTTGAGATTATGTCCTGAAGCTCTGTCTTGCAAAAATTTACTCCACGCAATTCAAGTTTAAATTTAGAAATAAAATCTCTGCCTAAAAGCAAAGGTCCCTCGCCTCGCACGACAAAGACCGTGATATCGTTCGTCATAGATTTATATCTAAAGGGTAACTTCAAGGTGCCGAGTGTATCGATGCGCGCACCGTTATAACTTTGCAGCAGTACATCACTCGTATGTAGCCGATAATTCGAAAATAGCGACCTATAACTACATTCCGGTATTATGGTTACCGCGGAACCCGTGTCTATTTCGAAATTTAAAATATTTTCGTTAACTACGACAGATTCCCTCATAGGCTCGCCCCGGACCGTTCGTATATTGCATACAAAACGCTTACCGTCCACCTCGACGTCATCCTCGGCGCCACACTCGACGTAGTACTGACCGGACGCACTCTTCGAACACATCCGCTTTAAATGTCCTCTAACTCCGCAACGCTTACACACGTGATGCTTAAACCTGCACGAATCCGGCCGGTGACCGGTATAGCCGCACACGTCGCAAGCGGCGCTGCGCGCGCCGGCGTCGGGCGCGACCGGGGCGCGCGCTGCCGCGCCCGGCCGCCGCGGCGCGCGCGGCTGCCCGCCGCCGCCGCCGCCGCCGCCGCCACCGCCTCGCGGCGCTCCCGCCGACAACTTCAATACTTGCAGAGGCACGTGCGCCTCCCTCGTGCTCGACGTCGCTCGTTGACCTCGCTGTGAACCTAATCGCGCACTGCGCATGCCCTCCGCGATCTCCAACGCCTTTTTTAACGTCACATCCTTCATATTCGTAGTAAAAAGCTTATCTCTCTCCGGTCCGTGCACCATTCCGAGCACGAAACGGTCGCGCAGCAGATCGCCGAAGGCCTCCGCGCTGAACTCGCAATGCGCGGCCAGGCCGCGCACACGAGCCGCCCACTCCGCCATGGTCTCATTCGTATCTTGAATTGCACTATGGAATGTATAGCGTTCCGCGAAGCCACACCTTTTACTTTGAAAATGTTCATCAAGTAATTTTACCACATCCGCGTAACTTAAATTCGCTACCGCCGCTGGTAATGCGAGATCACGCACCAGTTTATATGTTGCCTCGGTTAAACTACTCAACAAAATGGCGCGACGTTTGGCACCGGACTTGTCTCCAGCCTCGTCGAGTTCGTTCGCTAGGAACCATTGTTCTAGCCTATCTTTATAAATAGCCCACTCTTGCACTTCATGATTAAAGGTTGACAACGATCCAACCGTCACTTTGGCCATTGTCACACGCGTAATCCAAAGATACTTTTGTCGTCGCCACTGTTAAATCTCGATTGAGGGAGTTGGTTGGAGAGAAAGCAAACACCGTCCGTTACAAATGATTAGTCTAATCCAACTGTTTTTGCGCGGTACGCAGCCGCGCCATCTCATCTTAAATCTACCCACATAACAGTTACATTTCTCAACCGATTCTTGTGCAATTTTGTGAGTTGGTTGAATAATTATACAGGGTGATTTGAATCAAAATGTTACTTTCCGAGGCTACTCACAATGACGATCAACTTTTAGTATGAGACCAATTTTGAAATAGTAAAAAAAACTTCTCCATGCAAAACTTGAAGCTAACCGTAGTCCGTTAGTATGGGTGGTTCAAATTTTTTTAATGATTTCGATATTGGTCTGGTCGGTCACATTCTGATTCATGACTAAAAAAACCGCCCCGTATGACTATATGTCGATTCAGTTTTAGAACTTTTTCAAAATGGCGGTGATAAGGGGATGGAAAGACTCGTGTAGTCTACAGCTCGCAGAGCCACTAGATTTGTATATTTATAGTTACGGAAGCAGAACCTTATGCCACAGTACGGTCAAGGAATTTAATTTGTGTACCCTTTCGTACCTTGTCATAGTGACATTGATATGGAATCCCTACCGCCTTTATATTGATTTTGACTGTGACAAGGTACGAAATGATATATAAATTAAATTCCTTGACTGTACAACTACACCATCGTAGCAAATGTCTGTCTACTTATTAAACTAGTCACTCGCCTATTCAACGAGCGTCGTTGGGCTCTGACAAGGCGTCATTGCAAGTAAGATAACCACTCAGTTAAATATTTATGTTAGATTGTAGGTTTGTTTACTATGTTCGACTACTTATACCTTTAAGGTGTGTTGGGGTAAAGACGGAAAACTTCACCGAAAATGATTTTAACCTTTTGAGCGCCCAGCGTGTTGACGGGGAAAGGTGCGCCACACACCGACCAATAAACCAATTGCATGATACTGTATATCGGCAAATGACGTTTTGGCGTCTCGAGTACAATTTTCCGTTGACGTGATGGGCCGTCTTTGGCGCTCAAAGGGTTAAAGGGTCACCTTTCGAACTTCTGCCTACTTCCGTCAGAGACACCTTATAAATAAGGGAATGAGGTAACCTTTTCTCTCCCTCTCTTGAGCAAGTAATTTGGCGACTCGGGCATGCAGCAGAACAGCAGCGCGTGCGCCGCCGCCATGGCCAGGAACATGGCCTGGGCCCGCGAGTACGGCAGCCACGTGCCCACGCCATACACGAATATAACCCCCAGCTTGCACACGGTCATGGTGAGCGACGCAAGCGCACCGCGCCAGGAGTCCTCAGCTATCTCCTTCACGTACACAGGGACCACCACGAAGCAGCCGGAGGCCGCGAGGCCGGCGACTGCGCGGGCGGTGATGAGGGGGGCCGGGGAGAGCGTTGTTAGTTTGATGATCCAGGATATCTGTGGTAGAATGAGATTTATATGAGCAGGTGTGGGTACTGGATGTTGTTCGTGTGGGGTATACAATATTCTTTATTTAAATCCAAAACAGTATGAGAAATGGTAAACAGCAGGCGGTCTTATCGCTAAGAAGCGACCTCTTCCTGACAACCTTAAGCTAGTAGAGGATATCCTTTGCATTGCAGCTTTGGGAGGAGGAGGTGCAATTTTGTTATTTATCAGATTTTCCTTATCTAATTTTGAAACTGGTCAAAACAAAGGGTTTCAGGAGGGGGGAGGGGGGATCAATTGTACCCCCTGACCCTTCATCTATCAGCGCCTAGACAGGAGGTTCGGTCAGCTGCAACTGAAACACATACGTCCTGTCATATAATGTTTTATATGCCAAAGGTCATTTAGTCTACAGCTGATTGCACATCTATATTAACTTATTCTGACGCCTGAAACGCTCGGCATATGTCTGATTAGCATTATGTCAGCGCTATACCGGCGGCCCTCCTGAAGACCTGATCTCCCTCAGTGACGAAGCCATTGAATGGCTAAAAGTTCTTAAATTGTATATGTAATATTAAATGTATTCGACCTGCCCCCGTATTGCCTAACGCGTTTGACGCTCGCAATCACAATCAAGTGTCATGATTTTGTATAGGCTATGACAGTTGATTCGGATACCAAGTGTCAAAATTTCATTAGGCAATAACCCCGCTGTTCTAAACATTGTGTAAAACGCCATACGCTTAAATAAATAAAATTATGTCAGCCAGTATGTTTAAGGCTGAGCTACAATTATGTCAGCCAGTATGTTTAAGACTGAGCTACAATTATGTCAGCCAATATATTTAAGACCGAGCTACAATTATGTCAGCCAGTATGTTTAAGACAGCTACAATTATGTCAGCCAGTATGTTTAAGACTGAGCTACAATTATGTCAGCCAGTATGTTTAAGACTGAGCTACAATTATGTCAGCCAGTATGTTTAAGACAGCTACAATTATGTCAGCCAGTATGTTTAAGACTGAGCTACAATTATGTCAGCCAGTATGTTTAAGACTGAGCTACAATTATGTCAGCCAGTATGTTTAAGACAGCTACAATTATGTCAGCCAGTATGTTTAAGACTGAGCTACAATTATGTCAGCCAGTATGTTTAAGACTGAGCTACAATTATGTCAGCCAGTATGTTTAAGCCTGAGCTACAATTATGTCAGCCAGTATGTTTAAGACTGAGCTACAATTATGTCAGCCAGTATGTTTAAGACAGCTACAACTATGTCAGCCAGTATGTTTAAGACTGAGCTACAATTATGTCAGCCAGTATGTTTAAGACTGAGCTACAATTATGTCAGCCAGTATGTTTAAGACAGCTACAATTATGTCAGCCAGTATGTTTAAGACTGAGCTACAATTATGTCAGCCAGTATGTTTAAGACTGAGCTACAATTATGTCAGCCAGTATGTTTAAGACTGAGCTACAATTATGTCAGCCAGTATGTTTAAGACAGCTACAATTATGTCAACCAGTATGTTTAAGACAGCTACAATTATGACAGCCAGTATGTTTAAGCCTGAGCTACAATTATGTCAGCCAGTATGTTTAAGCCTGAGCTACAATTATGTCAGCCAGTATGTTTAAGACTGAGCTACAATTATGTCAGCCAGTATGTTTAAGACTGAGCTACAATTTTTTCCTTCGTATTCCCTTCTTAACATCGTTACGTCCCCCTGGAGATGCGCGTCACAGTTTGAAAACCTTTGAAAGCTAGTACATAAATTAATCGCCATTAGAGTTTATTTCGATTAGTATATTTCAGTTATTTCCACAGTATTATGTCGTATGGCATCTTACTATGGGGCAGTGCTTCCGACATTAATACAATATTTGTTCTGCAGAAACGGGCTGTGCGTGCGATATATAAAATGAACCATAGAGACTCGCATAACCATAGATAAGTTTAAGGACATTAATATAATGACAGTGCATTGTCAATACATTTATGAGAATATTATGTATGTACATAAAAATATTACCTACTTTAAGAGGAACTGTGATTATACATAATATTAACACAAGAAATACGCATAAGCTCGCAGTGCCTGCTACTAGGCTTCATAAAATAAGAAGATCATTCATGGGTAACTGTGTGAGATTTTATAATAAACTTCCTAGCAGCATAAGTGAGTTGTCCATTGGTAAATTCAAAAATATTGTGAAGCGAAAAATATTTTCTAAAGCTTATTATAGCACACAAGACTACATTAATGATAAAGCCGCGTGGGATTAATGTAAATTATAGCGTCATGTAGGTATATCTATAATTATTTTAACGAATACCTATTGAGGTATTATTATTATATTATTTTAATTGTTTTATATACTCGGACATTTAGAATTTTATTCTAGACACATTCTAGATTTTCTTTTCTTTTTTATTGACAAACCATTTGGGATTTATTTTATAAATATTTTAATTTTTAAAATTATGATTTTATCAATAATATTATACTTAAGTTTAGTGATCTGATTAGATTTTTCTGGGTTTTTCCCTAATCCTTGCAACAAATGTTGGATCATATTGTATCTCTCCCAGCAAACACTTCTCTAATGCAGTACCTGACAATTCGAAAGTGCTTGAACCTAGGCCTACTTGAATAAAGCATTATTTGATTGATTCATTGATTATTTGCGCAGCTGGGGAACTCCAGTTAGTTTCTAATACAAAGCTTGATATGATTATAAATTATATTTCGAAAATAACGTATGCTAATTAATTGATTGAATGTAAATTAAATGTGCATAAGACCTTGGCCTGGGCGTTTACTTGTCAACCAAATGATGTCAAAATGTCCTCTGGTATGAAGGTGGGACAATATTTGATTTTCTAAGTACATGTGCTAAGTCACATTGTAAATTCATAACCATAAACTCACTTTATTAATTATATTTCATTTATTTATTGTAATTGAATATTGTGTTATAAATATTGCTTCGAACCGATCGTAAAATTCGTTCACTTATCTATCTATACTACTTATTATAGAATTGTAAAAAATGAAATGACGTATTGTATGAAAGGATATATTTTCCGGTCGCTGAAATTGATTTCTTATGCTGCTGTATGTATGTGTTTTTTTGCCGTCATCGCGTCAAAACGGCTGAACAAATTTTAGCCATTTTTGGTACGATACTTTTTTCACTCGACTATGCAGAAATAACAAAGTTGCTAGTGGTATATAACACGCTTTTATTAGGTCAAACTGTATTTAAGTATGTAATGGAATCTAAGGTAACTAATTAAACCATTTTCCAAAGATCGTAGCATCATGAAAATTGGCAGCTGTATGTAATTCTGATGACAATACAATAATATGGTACTGTCGAACTGATCTGATGATGGAGCCGGAAGATATGAACTGGAACTTCATGATGGAACATCGTATCATAGCTGTGTTTGGATTTGTTAGAAAAGTCTTGTAATGAACATAATTTTTAACTATTACAATATTAGTACTTAGCCTATCTTAAATGTATATTTTTAAGTATAAGCATAGTTCTCCAAGAAAACATATCAAAACTTATAGAAATATAAATATAATAGAAGAAAAAATAGCAAAAATATGTTTTTTTTTAAACAACTTACGTACGTTTGATATCCCTTCCCTTCTTAGAACCGTACCACGGAAAAAAACAATGCAAGTATACGGTTTCTGGTTAGGGCCATGCTTTTTAGGGTTCCGTAGCCAAAATGGCAAAAACGGAACCCTTCTAGATTCGTCATGTCTGTCTGTCTGTCTGTCCGTATGTCACAGGCATTTTACTCAAAAACTATAAGATGTACATTGATGAATTTTGGAGTATAGGTGTCGAGTGTAAATCGCTACTTAGTTTGATAGTTAAATAAAAATAACATGTATGGTTTGCCGAAATATATATTCGGCAAACCATACATGTAACTAAAACTGAAAAAAAAATAATTCAGCAAATATCAAGGTGTGGCACATATTTCGACAGTACTTCTAAAAACACTTTGAGGTTTCTAAAAGAAAATTTTGGTTTAGTGAATATTTCGGGAAATATTCGCTACGAAAGTTGCAAAAATTGTGTCCCCCCTCTATTTTCTAAATGGTGAGTTCAAAAAATATAAAAAAAATTACAAATATAATGCTTAATAAATACTTCCACCGAAAATTGTTTTCAGCATGATCGGACATACCGTTTTTAAGTTATTGCTAAAAAACTGCGCTTCTCAGAAAAAGGACGTAAGTGCCGGGGAGATACGCTCTTTTGTTAGTGTTTTTTTCATCTGTAGTGCATTTTTTTGTATAAACGGGTGCGGAACCCTTCATGGGCGAGTCCCACTCGCACTTGGCCGCTTTTTTTGTTTGTTAGATATATAGAAATCAATACGTACACATGATAACAGGGACACGGCGATTATACAGATTTTCCTTCCGAATCGATCGCTTGCGTAACTGAAGAACGGTATCCCACAAATGGCCGCCAGAGGTAGTGCGGCGGCCATCCACGAGATGTCGCCAGGGGTGATGCCGGCGGCCTTCAGTGTGCGAGCCGTGGGCGACAACCATCCGATTTGAATGCCATATGTGAACGTGGGGATCGTCGCTGTGAAGAAATTAAATTTATTAATCTATAAAACAAAGTAATTGGTGAAACGATCAAAAACCTGCGGCACAAAAACTAATTGGTTTATCCGCTTAGAAGCAACTATGTCACAGACAAACAAATATATATTACATATATAACAATAAGACTCCCCTTTTTTCGTTGCGGGTTAAGAATAAGTGAAAATATCAATTGGTTAGCTGGATTTTTAATTACTTTTTAGATCTTTGTATGTCTGTACACCTTTCTACTCGTACCTAGCCATATCACGTCAAAACGGGTGGACAATAAATATATTTTTGGAACAGGGATAGCCGAGACAGATATGATGGTTCAATGATATACCAATTAATGGTAACTTATAGATATTTTAAAGTTTCAAAATAGGTCATAATATATCCGACATTCGACTACAGTAGAGAAAAAAAATCGCTATAATATGAGACTTTTCCAAACAAAGTGGCGGGCCCCTTACTGTAAAGTTACCAACAATCATATCTGCCATAACAAAGCGGGCGAAAATGCCTGATACATCGTAACGGCTCTAGAAATACGGTCTTATAATGGGTCTCAAATATAAATGCGGGTGACTGTACAGCATCTATTTATAGCTATCTACTTTTATGAAATTGAAAAAGGGAATGTATGTATATCGGAAATATTTTCATAAAAAAAATAAAATTTTGAAAACCTCCCGACTTATTCAACTAAAAGTTGAATATCTTGAAGACGAGTGCGCCGATTTTCATCAAACAAAACTAAGAACACTCGGGATATAATTATGTATGACACAAAAAAAACGCACTCAAATCGGTCCATCCGTATGGGCGCTACGATGCCACAGACATATCACATATACACAGATACACAGAGTCACAGACACGTAAAAAATGATAACACCCCTCTTTTTTGTCGGGGGTTAAAAATAAGTGAATCGAGCTATTTTATTGCGTGTTTGAGAACAGCACTATACATGCCTCGGCCTGAAAAGGGATTGCCAGCATCGTATTCCTATCCGCCTCGCTACGTTCGGCCGTCTATACTTACTTGGCTGGCAATCCCTATTTTCTCGGCCGCTCCAGTAATGTGCTATTTTTATATGTGTGTCTTTGTTGCCACCTTCCCAAGTTGCGAGTTTCAAATTGATTAATAGTTTGTACAATGACTTAATTAGGCCTATAGATGGCAGCAATGGTTTTATTGGGAATGCTGTCTGGTTAAGACAGCCTGGAGCCATTGAAAAATAAAGAACATTAAAATATGTCGGAACAGGCATTGAACAGGCTCAGGACTCGCGCACCAATGGTTCCGCTTAAAATATACGCTAAAACGGCCATATCGCCCGTATCTATAAAAATCCGGTGTCAGCAGAGCCACTCCTAAACAAAATGTACACGGTGTGGGGTCATTTTATATTGGTTACTGACATAGACAGACCGACAAAAAAAAAAGATTTTCAGATTTATTTAGCTTGTGCTATAAAAGCTACCATCATACCAAATTTAAAGTTTCTAGTGCCCCACTTGTATAGGTTTTTTGGAAACACCTTTTTAAATCTTTGGATTACGTTGACTTAGAAGCTTATTTTTTACAGCTTCAACTTCAGACGTTAGTATTGCTAGGTTTCCTCAGGCTTAGTGGCTAATGCTTAGTACTTATCACTAATACTTGTCATATCACATGTATGTAAACATATTTTATAAGTGCTTAAATCGAATTCAAATTATTATTTCGAATAATTTGAGCCGGGCTAGTATTTTAGTGCAAGTTCATACATTTGCTACTAAACGCGAAGAACTTGCACTTATCACTAATCAAAGTGTGAACAGGCCTTTAGTATTAGTGCAACTGCAAGGGCAAGTAATTAGAAGCCGGTTCTGTTTACTAAGCGACAAGTATCTACTCCCAGCTAAAAATCTACTAATACCTGTCACTTTTCGAGTGGTGTAAATATTAATGTTAAGTGAAGTTTGATTACTTAAGTGTTTTGTTTACTTTTATATCCCAGTTTTATATCTAGAAACACGTCATCATGATTTCAGAACAATGGAATACGGAAACCATCATAAATATTTTGTACTTTCTTTGATCTGCGGTTCCTAGCTTCCTTAACAGATTTGTGGAATTTGATTAGTGCGCGGCAGCAGCCACGAGCTTCTCCGGGAGTTGGCCGAAAGACTCGACTGCCCGATTATGAAGTTTTGGGTTGAAGTTGCTATTGGGAGAGCTAAGTAGACTACGCTACCTACACTTCGCACTCTCAATAGCTAACATTTCGCTAACTAACACAAATATTGATCTCTGTGGTCTAAAATAAACGATTTTTACTTTATTTATTTTAATTTTATTTCTCTTCACAGCAATCATTGTTTTGTCCATAAACGCTACTTTAGGTACAATTCTGCTATATAAGAGTAAGGCCTAAAACATTTCTTAAAACGAGTAGGCGGCGGTAATCCACGGAGAGATTTTTTTAACTACTAATACCATTCTCTAACACCCATGTAGACGGCTACTTGCCACTCGTCAATTGATAGATAAGTCTCTAATCACTTAGGTACACTAATGACAAATACTAAGCCCGTGTAAACCTAGCATAGTTGATGTTAATTTCAACTTGATACCTCTCCACGCGTTCATGAGAAGAAGTGTCTTGAGCAGAGGGGCTACTCCGAAACCCGAAAAATGAAGTTCGTATAGCGCCATCCCGCTCACGAAAATACATCTAAAATCAGAGCGAGAGGGACGGCATGTTACGAACTTCGAATTTCGAGTTTCGGAGTAACGCCTCAGTCTTGACAGACAGACGGAGAGACGGAAGGACAAACGGACAACAAAGTGAATATAAGGGTTCTCTTTTTCTCTACTGATGCACGGAATCCTAAAACTTAAATTGATGGAGTCAACTTGCACACAGTAAAACTTCGTTTTACGATTACAGTCAATACGAGTAACATCGTAATGCAGTAACTTTGCATTCAATGATTTCAATTTGTTCATGCGGTGTTTATGTTCGCATATGTGTACATTGTGTACACAAGCTAAATCAACACACTAACCCAACAACTTAATTTACATTCCAACAATTTTAACTCCGTATTAATATTCTTCACTAATATAGATAGATATACACGGTGCCCGCGAGGAATGGGAAAGATTTGAACCACGCATTCCATAGGTCATTAGGAGCAAAAAATGTCATATGGACAATATGAATCCCAGGCAAATCCGGGTTAGTTTTGAAGATATTATCAATTTATATGTATTAATCTAAAGTACTTTAGTAATCACAATATATTGTTTACAGTACATTAAGCTCTTTTGATCGCGACATTGCCACATATACATAGTTTTTATGCATACAAATCGGCTAAACTAGATTTTGTTGTTATTTACTGAATTTGACTTGGTTCGTATAATTTTACTCCTAATGGCCTCAGGAATGAGTGGTTAAAATCTTTCTTATTCCTCGCGGGCACCGTGTATAGGAGTCACTCTTTTGTTTTACTGTAGTAGGGTCAAAACCATCTTGTAATCAATATCAAAAATCCCGTTTTGACTAGAATTACACATACACACATATAATATACAAACATAAAAAAACCGGCCAAGTGCGAGTCGGACTCACGCACTGAGGGTTCCGTACAAAATATAAACTAAAACGGTCGTACGCTCAGCAGAGCCCTGCTGGTAAGCAAAATGTTCTCAGAGGTAATTTTATATTACTTTTTGACATAGAAAAACAGACATCAACATTTAACATTTTCTAACTATTGCATCGGTTGTCATATAAGAGTTTCATACCAAGATTCTAGGACGACTGAAAGTACCCTATAGGTTTTAACTTGACGGTAATATGTATGGAAACACCTTTTTAATCACTATACAAACAGCAATACACTTTAGTCACCATCTGTAGGTCTTATTGTCAATGTCAATAAGGTTCTCCAATGTTAACAAGTGTGTGGCTGATGGTATCTTTTGATTCCGTTGACTTGGAAGTTTGTATTTTCACAACTTGTGCAGACTTGAGTATTTGATATTAATTTCCGCGTGATACCTCAACGCGCTCCTGAGAAAAATGATTTTTACTTTTGAGGTACGGAACCCTAAAAATAATGACACCGCCAAGTATTTTTAGTTAAATATCACGAGTATAAAGAGATATTTCATTTTAAAAAAGTTATGTGACACAATAGGGATGTTGATTAAATTAAAATTTCATGTTCGTATAAAAAATAATTTTCACGTAATTAAGAATGGCGATAAATACATTGAGTCAAAATGTCGCGTAACGTCACGCCTCTATACAGTTTATACACAATTATGACGTCACGAGCGGGGGCGCGAGCTGGAGTCCCCACTCCTAAACTTTAATGCGATTGAACCGAATCTGACTATTTTATTTTGTATATTTTGAAAAATCCAAAAATACGACACAATTTTTTTTATGTTAATTAATTGATTTTAATTCTAAGTATAATTTTTTTCACTAACGAACTAATTAGAATTATGTTTTTCTTACCCCGGCATCATGCTAATGTACAAAATAAATTAAGTACAATTACATCTTTGTGACAATAATATAATATAATATGTGTGATGATTTCACATATAAAAAGTAATCAGGATATTATCTAATGAAAAAAAATAGTGATTCCTATAATATACAAGTAAATAGATTTGATACAACTACAACACACTTTCTCCTACCTAACAGGGCTGTCAAAATTTGCTTCCTAGCGCTGCTTTCGACATCCCGCCGCTTTCTATCCATGGCTGTATGATTCACACTACACAATCTTCACATCGGTCACGCACAAATTAAAAAAAAACATCCCGCTACATTTGGAGGTTATGTTGCATAAATTCACTGTGAAGTTGTTTACGCATGGATTTAAACATGTAATAATCGAAATCAATAATCGACACGACTTAATATGAGTTTTTAGATTATGATTTAGTGATCACAGTTTGTTATTTCATCGTAAGATTTATAAATATAAGCGTAGAGTCTCGTTGGTGGCGCGACTAGTACTGAAGTGTTGCGCGGAACATACTATTGTATGTGTAACTAGCTAGAATGTACTGAATGGAGTCATAATAACACACTCTGTGGCATATACCGTTCAAATTCACATGTTTTCAGTTTATCGCACAGATTTTACGCGCATTTTACCATGACTGTTGTAGCCCGCATATATTGGTACAATACAATATACTTCTTTTGAAACGGTTTAAAATGTATTATAAGTAATACTAATTTATTAAATATTCGTGCTAAGTATATGCTAAATGTTTTAGATAACATTAGGTACCTTAAATGTATACGTTAAAATGAATTTTGCAGGAGAATAGAGATGTGTTAGATAAGCTCGTTTAAGGTAGCCAAAATGTCAAAAACGGAACCCTTATAATTTTGTCATGTTCGTCCGTCCGTCCGTGTGTCACTGGCATTTTACTCAAAATTACAAAATGTATATTGATGCAATTTGGAGCATATACACATATACTTTATAGCATTGTAGCTTAGTAGTTAAATAACAAAAATAAATAGTTCTAGGAGGGGGCACTTCATAAATGTAACACCAAAGTTTTTCAGCCGCGATGTGGCAAATATTTCGAAAGTTATTTTAAAAACCCTTTAAAGTTCGGAAATTACCGCTCCGAAAGTTGCATAAAAATACAAAGTTAACGTTTAATAAATAATTTTAAACGATATTTCTTTTGAACTTGATCAAACATATCGTTTTTGAGTTATTGCCAAACAACTGCGCTTTCCAACAAAAGGATGTAAATGCCATGAAAATACCCTCTATTGCTGGTACATTTTATCAAATCGTATGTTTTTAGTTGAAGTGTATTTTTGTGTAGGAACGGTTGCGGAACTATTACGAGGTAAGTCTTGAAAATCTTTAAAAAAAAATTTAAACTGAAAAGTTTTTATTGGGAATTTGGACAAAAACTTAGTGTATTATCCGCCACAAGAATAAAATCAGACTATTTCAATCTATATTAAAACTAAGTAATCCATTCCAGTAACTACATATGCAAAAACGCAGCTATAAGCATTGAGGGCAATCACCTACATGTTACACACGTTGGATGCATCAGCGAACATACTTATATACATTGTTCTTTAATACCTATATCTATACTATTATAAAGTTGTAAAAATGAAATGTCTGTACATTGAAGATATCTACAAAAAAGGGTTATAATACGGACTATTTGGAGGCCATTGAAACGAAAAACTGGTTTGGATTTTTTTCTATGTTTATACACCGTGACCGTTAATAACCCGAAAGATTTAAGCTAACGATACTAGAGCCTAATTAGAGTATATAAAGTTATGTAACATATAGTCCAAAAACTCATAATTAAGGAGTTATTAATTATTTACAACAAATCAAAAGTTAAAAAATCTCCAGTGTAACACACCTTAAGGGCGTGAGCATGACGTAGCCACCTACTTTTTTTACACGTAGATGCACTAACTGTATGGTTGTTAGCCAGTTTCATAAAGAAGTTTGGTATCTATCTACAAAATTTTTTTTACTACCGAAAATATTTTCATCACGAGATAAAAGGATATAACATGCAACTAAAATACAGTGTAGTGTTGAAATAAAACAATTTAACGGATTATATCGCGTATATTATCTCATTTTAGTTCCCGACGTTTCGGAAGCTTTCCAGCTTTCCATGGTCACGGGAGGACTGAGAAAAGATGTATTTTCCTCTGTCAAAGTTACAATTTGTGCAAACTACCCATTTTTTGAAACAACACAAATAAAGAATTTCAATGAGTAATAATCGCGGAAACAGAAGAAAATATTATACAGTGTAGTGTATTAATCCGAATAATTTTAATATCTTATCTTACACACTTCAATCTCAAGTAGCTTTTTTGTTATCACTGAGAATATAGATAATTAGGTTTGTTCTGTTCTAAGTCGCGAGAGTGGTTCTTCTTATAACTGGCTAGTTTGAAATTGATTGTCACTAAAATGACACATTACAAATGATAACTAATTGTCACGCAAGATAAAATAACATTGAACATTTTATTGACTGTAATAAATAATATTCGCTATGCCGCATTATCCTTCGGCTCATTTAGCAGATATCCACTTTGTGTACGGATTTTGTGATGGGAACTCGCACCAGGCAGTCGCCGAATACCGAAGACGATACCCAAACCGTCGTATACCTCATCATTCGACTTTTGCGGATGTCCATCGACAGTTTCGCGAAAAAGGGCTTGGAAAAGTTCACAGAGAAAGGGCTATCAATCTAGATGAACAAGCAGAGAACAGAATAATGAACATCATAACAGAAGACCCAACTTTGTCATCAAGAGCTGTAGCAAGAATGGTCAATGTTAACTATAAGCTCGTATTAAGGCTATGGAAAAGGTACGGCCTGCATCCTTTTCACTACAGGAAAGTACACGGATTATTTAAGAATGACGGGCTAGCTAGAGTTGCCTTTTGCCAGAGGATGAATGAGAAATTAGTGGAAGATCCTGGATTTCTAAATAAGATATTATGGACAGATGAATCGTTGTTCACGAGAGAGGGAGTTTTTAATTCCCATAATCAGCATATGTGGTTAGAAGAAAATCCCCATGCGAAAAAGGAAAATTCATACCAGCACAAATTTTCCGTAAACTTGTGGACTGGCATTATTGGGAATAAAATAATAGGTCCCGTCATATTTCCAAATAGACTGAATTCTCACAACTATTTATTATTTCGAAATAATGAATTAAACGACCTGCTAGAAGATGTCGATTTGGAAACCCGACGAACTATGTGGTTCCAGCACGACGGATGCCCGGCCCACTTCGGCTTGGATGTTCCTAATTGGCTGAACCAACAATACCCCGAGAGATAGATCGGCCGTGGGAGCGAAGTTTTAGCATGGCCTGCCCGGTCACCGGATTTAACTCCGCTAGATTTCTTTCTATGGGGAACTCTGAAAGATAAGGTTTACTCAACACCTGTGAACTCCAGAGAAGAGTTATTAATAAGAATTCAAACGGTTTCAGAAGAAATCAAGAACACTTATGTTAACTTGAATCATGAAATCCGTTCAAAATTGAATATTTGTGCTGAAAACGGCGGTACACATTTTGAAAATCTAATTCATTAAATTACTAGTAATAAAAATGCGTAACTGTTTCATGCTGTTGTTTATTTTACTGTAGGTACAGGTTAGCATGATCGCTGTTACAACAAAGTCCCTTTCCTGTATGAGGTAAGTATGATGTAAAAAAATAAGTAGTATGATTTCCTTCGAATATTATCATGCCTAACAATTTATGGGTGTGATTGTTAGTAAAAAAAAAGATACCTAAGACACAAAGTTTCAATAATAATGTAAGAGCACTTTAATGTCGTAGCACCTAATAAAGTTTGGATACATAAGTATTTGTGGTATTTTGTGGTGCCAATAAATAAAAATAATTTCAACACAAACATCGTGCAAGACATAACTTGACACTTCTTGTCATTCATGGAATACAAGTCACGCCATTCGCCTTTCATCGTATGATTTCGGAGCGATTCGTGAAGTGTCATGCTCGCTCTCTGTTCTTCAACTTGAGATTCCCACCTAAAGGCTTGTTCACAAAGAAGCGGGCAATTAATAAGATTTAATTCGTACTGAAATAGTAATTAAATTAAGACACATAATTAGACCCATGTTGATATAACATTATTTACTCGTACAGTCGTCAAAAATATGTGGTTTAAATCTTTCGGGTTATTAACGGTCACGGTGTATGTCTCGTTGTGGTTTCATCATGCCAAATCGGCTAAACGGTTATAGGATACTTTTTACCCTGAAGAAAAAAAGAGGGTTATGATATTTTTCTCCTCCGGGGACGAAGTTTGAGGGAACCTCCTAGTATATATATATCCATGTAACACACATATAAACATACAAATTTTTTAATTCAGTGACCCGAAAGAGGCCATTTTTAGCGTTCCGTAGCCAAAATGGCAAAAACGTAACCCTTATAGATTCGTCATGTCTGTCTGTCTGTCTGTCCGTCTGTATGTCACAGGCATTTTACTCAAAAACTATAAGATGTACATTGATGAAATTTGGAGCATAGGTGTCGTGTGTAAACCGCTACTTAGCTTGATAGTTAAATAAAAGAAATATATTACTAGGGGGCACTCTATACATAGAAACGAAATTGAAAAAAAAAATCAGCAAATATCAATGTGTGGCACATCATTCGACAGTTCTTATAAAAAAACTGAGGTTTCAAAAAAAAAAAACATTTAGTAAATATTTTCCGAAATATTCGCTCCGAAAGTAGCAAAAATTGTGTCCTCTATTTTCTAAACGGTATGTTCAAAAAATATGAAAAAATTTACAAATATAAAACTTAATAAATACTTCCAATGAAAATTGTTTTCAGCTTGATCAGACATACCGTTTTTAAGTTATTGGTAAAAAACTGCGCTTCTCAGCAAAAGGACGTAAGTGCCGGGGATATACGCTCTTTCGTTAGTGTTTTTTTTTCACATCGTATTTTTTTCATCTGTACTGCATTTTTTGTATAAACGGCTGCGGAACCGACCGAACCGAACATAGGCTAGTCCGACTCGCACTTGGCCGCTTTTTGTTTCTTTTCACGAAAATATCTTCTACGTGCAGACATTTTTACAATTTTAAAACAGTATAGATGGTTCATATTCGCAAAGTTTGTTACCAAAATTAAAATTGCTTCCGATTAGAATACGTAGAAATAATTAGTTTCAGTTGCTGGTTTCCTGAAAACACGGTGTAGGTACAATTGTATGGTACAATGTCTTGAAATTTTATGAGTCATTGTAAAACATCCCAAGATTCCCAAGCTATTAATTAATGAGTCACTTATCGGTTAAGATGATTTGTGAATTATGGTTGGTATTTTGTCTTCTATACTTTTATAAAGTTGTAAAAATAAAATGTCTATACATTGATAATATTTAAAAAAAAAACTATTGTTAGGGACTATTTGGAGGTCACTGAATCGAAAATATTTTTTTTGGGATGTTTTGATTTTTTTATATGTTTGTATGTGTCGTTGCGGTGTCATCAAGCAAAATCGGCTAAACGGATTTCAACTTATACATATTGGCACATGGGTAGCTGGGTATCTCCAGACAGTTGTAGGATACTTTTAAATCGTCTATCTGAAGAGAAAAAGAGGGGTTATGACTTTTTCTCCTCCGCGAACGAAGTTGCGGGCGCCTTCTAGTTATTTATTTATTAATAGGTTTGCCAACAGATACAACACAGAATAAAATCACACTGATATCATATGGACATAAAGACAAGAGTGTTTATCCAATTACAGGCAAACACAGCATGCTTTTTCTATAAGCTAGCTAAACAATGTGAAGTGACTGCTAGTACTTATTATACTAACTGTATGATATTAAATCATAGTTCTGAAGGAACTTCTTAAATTTATTTTACATTCTATTATGCTCCTTAAGGTGCGTCCACATTTGTATCATTTGCCCGTATCAGATCATCGTCCCGTGGCATGGTCGCGTGTCACGATCACGCGTTTGGACGTTGCGCCGATCGGATCGCTCGAAATCCATTTTGCTACGCGTATCACACAGTTAATAGAGTTAATATCGGACGAGTACGGCATGATCGGCGCGCCGACAGTAAGCGTCCAAGCAGCGCGATACGCAGTCATGCCACGGCACGGTGATCGGATACGAGCAAATGATACAAGTGTGGACGCACCTTTACATATTCTAGGGATGACACTATGAGATCCAAGATTGGTCCGAAAATTACCTAAAGCAAAAGGACGGAAATTCGCTATGCTGTTCGATATGCAAAAACTAGAAGGCCGCAACTTCGTCAGCGGAGGAGAAAAAAACATTTAACCCTCTTTTTTTCTTAAGCGTAGTCAGATATGAAATATCCTATTAACCATCTGTGGATGACCAGCTACCCGTGTACCAAAAATAGTTGCAATCCGTTCAGCCGATTTGGCGTGATGAAGCCACAACGACACATGCAAGAAAATTTCTTCAATATACACATTTCATTTCACAACTTTATAATACTACTAGCTTCTGCCCGCGACTTCGTCCGCCTTAAATTCGTTTATCGCGGATAAGGGTATTTTTCCGGGATAAAAAGTAGCCTATGTCCTTCCCCGGGACTCAAACTATCTCTATACCAAATTTCATCCAAATCGGTTCACCGGTTTAAGCGTGAAGAGGTAACAGACAGACAGACAGACAGACAGACAGACACACTTTCGCATTTATAATATTAGTATGGATAGATATAGTAGTACTACAGCATACTTACATGTTTTATGAAAGAACTATAGAAGGTGTGAACTTCGTTTGCTTCACCGTAGCTGGGTAAAAAGTACCCTATGATCATCTGTGGATGCCACCAGCTGTGTAGGAAACGAAATCCGTCCAGCCATTTTAGCGTGATGCAGCCGCCAAAATACATATACTTAAACAAACAAACAAAAAGCAAGGACCTTTTAATACGTAATTTGCTCGAATAGGTAAACCAGATACATATTCCCGATTTGCTAATAAAATTCCTGACGCTCGGGTTGGGTACTATTAAGCTGCAAGTTTTAATTGTAGTCGTTTTCTAGGTATACAAAATACAGTTTATATTGCAGGCGTTTCGTTTTGTTTTATAATTTCAAAAAAAAAAAAAACCCAACATTTTTGTGTTCTTACCGCATTACTGATAAATCCATATCCATACTAATATTATAAATGCGAAAGTGTGTCTGTCTATCTGTCTCTCTGTCTGTCTGTCGGTCTGTCTGTCTGTCTGTATGTCCGTCTGTCTGTCTGTCTGTCTGTTACCTCTTCACGCTTAAGCCGCTGAACCGATTTGGATGAAATTTGGTATGGAGATAGTTTGAGTCCCGGGGAAGGACATAGGCTACTTTTAATCCCAGAAAAATACCCTTATCCGCGATAAACGAACTTAAGGCGGACGAAGTCGCGGGCAGAAGCTAGTGGCCAATATACCTGACATGTCAGAAAAAATCCTGACGTCTGGTAACCATACGTCCGTGATAGGGAATATGCATATTTTTTTCTTTTTACTTTATTAAAATTTCATGCATGTAACTAGGGCTTCCAAAATTACGGATATCTCAATTACGTTACCAGTACCGGACTTGGTTAGTTAAATTACGTAATTACGTAATTGATATAGGATTTATTTAAAGTTTTTGTAAAAAAATATTGTTTTGCCTACGGCACTATATTATTGCGTTATTATCGATTTTCCATGTTTCCTGCTAATTTCTAATCAGGAAAGGACGAGAAAAATGTTAAATAGCCTGATGAAACAAGATTTGATTACAATATACGATACGACTGAATTCGCCAAATAGAACCCAAGTACAAGAACATAATAAATCGGGGGTAAAAGTGCATCAAAACACTGGAGCAATTAATAAAAATGCCTTAAACTACGAACTCCATAAGTATAGGCACACAGTCTTCCCAGGGGATTCCCTGAACTTTACCGATAACATTGTAATTTAGCTCCTTGAATTTAGTTTCTGTTAACTTTTTTCAATTCAATCTATACAATATATGTTATCTTGGAATCGTCGCCACCCCAAAAAAATGCAAAATTTTCAAAATTGATGATTTTAGTAAGTTGATGCCAAAATAACATTAATTGTATACCTATATGGTCTAAAATTAGTTAAAAAAAGGTTAATTAATACTAAATTTATCTTTTACTTCCTGGGGTCCTGTTTTTATGCTTTTTTTTAAATGTATGTATCAATTTCTCACTTTTTAGTGAATCGTTCCGTAAAATTTCCTCTCGTGACGATTTTGACAAGCCCAAACACGGCTAGGGTACATTATTTTATTACGGAGATCCGATGCCTACGTTCCGACTTCACCTTCAGTACCATTCTCATCAGGAGAATTTGAAATCGTGACTATGAAGTCCCTTGGCACTTAATTGAGATAAGTATCTTGTCTCCACCCGCACCGTAGATCACATCGAGGGGTGCCGGTGGCCTTCTTTGGTCTTCTCCATGAGTTCCACTTCACCAAATTGTACTTTTCTTAATGAAAATGCTTGACTTGTTTTTTAAAATACCGAAACCGACAGATATCTATAAAATTTGAGGGTTACCCTCAATCTCCCTGGGATCCCATCATTAGATCCTGTCTTGGTAACAACGAGACCACTTCAGGAGTATATACTTTCACAAAATGTTGAAAATCGATCTACAATTGACAGGTAATCGGTGAACATACAGTGGAAAATAAATATAATCTCCTACTTTCTGAAGTCTGTTAAAATTACGTAATTACGGAATTAGACATTTCAATAACATTATAAAAAGGCCAAAAATTGTCCGTAATTACGTAATTCCGTAATTACGGAAGCCCTACATGTAACAAACAGTGGAGAAAAATATTTTTTCGAATAACTATAAAAATAACCAAGATATCAAACATTTTATTCTATCTCTTTCTAGCAAAACAGAATTTAATATGTAGTTTATATGACCGTAGTGGACTGTGACAACTGTATATGTCGGACCTCTCTGTCAAATCGCTGTCTAATTAGTAGTAATGCCTATATCATGGGTATTTCTTGGATGATTTTAATTTTAATGCCACTTTTTGAAATCGTTTATTCGGTATTTTATTAAGAAAAGTGATAAAAAAACATGAATGTACCCTATTACTGTTTTAATTTCGCATTTATATAGGTACAGGCGGCCGCCCGCGACTTCGTCCGCGTAGATTTTAGGTAAAGGCAGAGATATAAATGAAGAAAACTGGCACTTTTAATTTGAACGCCTGCTAGACTATTCTGATATCTAAGCTACATTCCTGCAGAATTTTACACAAATCTGTTATGTAGTTTTTGCGTACCAGCGTAACGTACATTCTCACAAACATTCACGTTTATAATATAATAAAGTTACCCGAATAGATACTAACGTGTCAAATTGGTTTCCTAGCAACTGCAGTTTGTTGATATAATTTTTCGCAATAGAAATGTCACAATGAACAAAACTCGGGGTTTTCTAAGGCTATTATTCCATTTATTGTTAAAAAACCCATTTTATGAATGAATCACCTCGAAAATTGTAGCCTATGTCCTATTCTGATATCTAAGCTATATTACTGAAGAGTTTTACGCAAATCTGTTGCGTAGTTTTTGCGCAATAGTGGAACGTACATACATACTTTCACGTTTTTAATATAGTAAGGAAGTAAGGATAAGGATTAAATTATGGATTGATAGCTTCTTTAGGGTTCCGTATCAAAAAGGTACAAAAGGAACCCTTATGGTGCGACTCTGTCTGTCTGTCTGTCTGTCTGTCTGTCTGTCCGACTATTAAAGCGCCATATCTCAAAAACTACTTATGCTTACTATTAAAAATTTGGAATATTTATAAACATGGTCAGCCCACATGTATTGCACAGGAAATATTAAAAAAAATATTTTTATTTTCTAAAGAAACGACGCATATGAGGAGGGGTAAAAATTCAAAGTCAAGCTACTGGGTCAAATGGGATATCATATGAAAGGGCTTAATTTGAACAATTTTTTAAGTTTTTTTTGCGATTCGTTCTTGTTTTATTAAGGAAAATGTGAAATAAAACCTCCTTTATCTCCGAAGTTCACCAATCGAAAATTTTGAATAAACATTAATATTACATGAAAATTATAGGCATGTCTCTAACTAGCGATATTTTTATTTATTCGCAAAAACTTGTTTGAGCAACCCGGTTGCGTTAAGTTTGCACCTGATTTGTATGCAATGCTATAGATAGGTGCAAACTTAACTCAACCGGTATCGGGTAATAAAGTGAGGGTAAGTAACAAATTGTACGGAACCCTCGGTGCGCGAGTCCGACTCGCACTGGGCCGGTTTTTTGATTAACGAACACAACAACAAACTTTTGGCAATCACTGTGATTCGACAATTTCATAATTTTACGCTAGAGATATGTTACGCGTTACGATAGCAGGGAAATGTTACTATTCGGCCGCGACAAGCGCGACTAGCGACACGGGGCTCGAATTCTCTATTCACTGCGCAGTCGAGATGTTCACCGCACATCAGTTAGTTGGCATCACACGCAATGTATTAGGAACTGGCGCGCCTTGTCGTGGCCGGCGGGCCCTTACGTGGCAGTGAAGTGACGGCATAGCTGATAAAATTTGAGATAAATAGATATAATCTGAGTGGTTAAACCAAATCTCGAAATTGATTCGTATCGTGCCGTTACTTCTCTGCTGCTAGCAGGGGCAGATCGTGAATTTGTGGGGCCCTGGGCTAATGCTGCTGTAAGTAAGTGGGCCCCACATAATCGATTGAACTACTTGATTGATTTTTTTTTAGTTCAATTTCAATGGGGGCTGGGGGTGTTCAGAGAACAGAAAACACACGTGCATCAGCGTCAATAAGCAAGGCTAGCGACCTAGATGCAAGTAATCAAAATTAAGAGAAATATGCAGAAAAATAGCTGGTTCACGCATTGTCTGCAGTTTACACGTACAGTACACAAGATGAATGTGTAGTAGTGTGCTGTAGGTGTTATTTGTATATATAGCGTAAGAATTAGAAATAAATCAGATACCAATTGTCCGTTGGTGTTTCACTACCTTCCCATACCCGAACCTATGCGTGATCAGGGCTACTCTCTGAGCGTATAGTCCCACCCAACCATTAGACTAAGTTCCTCTCACTGTGTCGAAGACTACCTTCAAGCTTTAATCGATCATCCTGAGTCTGGAAGATCGGCAGTGAGAAGATCACCATTCCAAAGACCCTATTCCTCCCCGTAGGAATCGATCTGTTACCTTAGGTCTCCTGGTACCAGATATCCTGGTTAAAGTCGTAAGTTAAGGTTAGGTTAGGGACTTAGGGCAGTAGGCTCCCTTGGCATAATCTACCCTTAATCTACGCAGTCTGTGCAGACGCACGCTGAACAATTTACTTATCAACTTACATAATTTACCAATACCAATCTACATAACCTAATTTACCTATACCAATACAAATCACCAGATTTGTATTTTGTTCCCATCAGGGGACCCTTATTCAGCGTGTGCTTGTACATATGTTCTCTCAAATGTCAGCGTAGTAAAATATTCATCATTCTTTCCTATTCCTTCTACAAACAACTCCATATGTGACACTTCTATATTCTCCCACTGTTTTCTAACAGTTTCCATAGTTGATTGCAGCATCCAGCCTGGTTTTATTTCACTAAGTAACTGCTTGGCTGCAGCTTACGCTTACGCTATATATACAAATAACACCTATAGCACACTACTACACATTCATCTTGTGTACTGTACGTGTAAACTGCAGACAATGCGTGAACCAGCTATTTTTCTGCATGTTTCTCTTAATTTTGATTACTTGCATCTAGGTCGCTAGCCTTGCTCATTGACGCTGATGCAAGTATGTTTTCTGTTCTCTGAACAGGGGGCTCTTTGTATCCTGGAGCCCTGGGCTGCCAAAAAGCCTTCAAGTAGATCCGCCCCTGGCTGCTAGTTCTTCCATTAATCAGCAGGATAACTTAAGGCATTTTAAGATGACATTGTTTGACTTCCTGGTTCAGAAAGCGTATTACTCAGTACAAGAATATTTAAATGATATAATTAGTTATTAGTGAATACGTAATGACCTACCTCAATAATAATTGTTTAATAATGTTGTGTAATAATAACTAGATATAAACTGGCTGCATGCCCTTTTTGAACTTAATGAATTTAACGTTATGTAATTTAATTTAATTTGATTTGATTTGATTTGATTTGATTTAATTTAATTTAATTTGATTTGATTTGATTTGATTTGATTTAATTTGATTTGATTTGATTTAATTTGATTTGATTTGATTTGATTTAATTTAATTTAATTTAATTTAATTTAATTTAATTTAATTTAATTTAATTTGATTTAATTTAATTTAATTTAATTTAATTTAATTTAATTTGATTTGATTTGATTTGATTTGATTTGATTTGATTTGATTTGATTTAATTTGATTTGATTTGATTTGATTTGATTTGATTTAATTTAATTTAATTTAATTTGATTTGATTTAATTTAATTTAATTTCATTTGATTTGATTTAATTTAATTTAATTTAATTTAATTTAATTTAATTTGATTTAATTTAATTTAATTTAATTTAATTTAATTTAATTTAATTTAATTTAATTTAATTTAATTTAATTTGATTTAATTTGATTTAATTTGATTTAATTTAATTTGATTTAATTTGATTTAATTTGATTTAATTTGATTTAATTTGATTTAATTTGATTTAATTTGATTTAATTTGATTTAATTTGATTTAATTTAATTTAATTTAATTTAATTTAATTTAATTTAATTTAATTTAATTTAATTTAATTTAATTTAATTTAATTTAATTTAATTTAATTTAATTTAATTTAATTTAATTTAATTTAATTTAATTTAATTTAATTTAATGTAGTTTAATGTCATTTAATTTTAATCTAATGAATTATTTTTAACCTACCTATTTCTACATTTGTATGCCATATCATGGCGAAGCATAGCGATCATATAATCAACATAACACCTGTGTACTTACCTATGTCTTAAAAATAAATAAATGATTGATTGATTGATTGACCACGTCCAGGCGAGCTTAACTAGGGGCACAAAAATCTTATTTGAGCCCCTCCTCGCTTGAGTCTGAAGATGACCTTTGGGGGCAAACTGTGCAAGAGTGTGTTCGTACATGATGAACCCTGATTTGCGTCTCTTTCTCAAACTTGTGACGGGGACATCAAGCGCGCAGTTTTTATATGACAATTATGCGGCCGTAGATGTACGCAGTGGCGTACGGTGCATATAGGCTCAAAGGCACTGCCTATCCTGAACGAAAATGGCTCCATACAGCCACAGAGAAACTGCCTACCCTGACGCCCTGAATGACCATGACTCCATATACTTAGGCACTGAACAATAGTCTTCCTAGGGGAACAACTCTGTGCACGCCACCTGTGGACCCACGTACGTAAGTCCCTCCTAGAAGTTCACTTACTATTTTGGGACTAAGTATGAATTAAGTTATTGAGTAATTTCATTATTTATTGACTTTCCTGTTGTGTAAAAAATTACACATGATGTCTTCTCGGACCCGCTTCTCCCCATCGTGATCCCCCTCATAAACGATTATATGATTTTTGGACGAGCCCTAAGTGCCGTATCTTGATGGACGCTGTTTAAATAATCTTTTATGGATGTTAAAGCCAATGATGATGTGCCGTCACTCTCGTCCTCATGTTATTAAGCTGTATTCAAGTGAGCGGGATGGCCTCATCGAAGCATTTTAAAATATATTTTTATTTTCTAAAAAAAACGACGGGTACTTATGTGGAGGGGCAAAAATTTAAAGCCTAGCTACTAGGTTAAATAGGATATCATATGAAAGAACTTGATCTGCACATTTTTGAACGAAATTTTTAATTTTTATATTGTGATTAAATTTTGTCATATTAAGGAAAATGTGAAAAAAAAACACCTTTCCCCCGTTTATCTCCGAAGTTTACCAAACGAAGATTTTGAAGATAATATAACTATGTCTCTAACTAGCTATTTTTTATATTAACAAAAACCTATTTGAACAACTCGGTTGCGTCAAGTTTGCACTTCATTTGTATGCAATGCTATAGATATCAGGTGCAAACTTAACTCAACCGGAACAGGGTAATAATGTTAGGGTAAGTGAAAGTTTGTACGTAACCCTCGGTGCGCCAGTCCGACTCGCACTTGGCCAGTTTTTATTTAATGACTGAATTCAATAAATCGCGTTGAATTAGAAGCTTGATTTTTTACAGCTTCGGTCGCAGATATTAGTATTTGATGTTCCACACGTTCCTGAGAAAAAGGGTCTGTCCGTCTGTTTGTCAAGACAGACGGACAGACCTTTTTTCTCAGGAACGTGTGGAAGTATCATTAAAGTGATCCTATAAGGGTTCCGTTTTTTCCTTTTGAGGTACGGAACCCTTTAAATACAGTTTCTGTATTCAGTACTGTAAGTGATAAGAGATGGTTGGCATTGTAGCTTTATGTGTTCCATATGTCATCCACTATCGGGGGGCGCCGGCCCCTGTCGGCCTCTTCCATGGCCTCGATAAGCTCATCCTTAAGATTGTACTGCAATATCGTGCGCTTCAATGTCCCGAGATAGAACTTTATTATACATGGTGCCCGCGAGGAATTCCAAAGATTTTAACCATCATGTATTCTTTAGGTCATTATAGGAGCAAAAACATTGTATGAACCCCAGTCAAATTTAACAAAAAATCTAGTATTATCGATTTTTGTGAAATTCGCCTTTAGGCACTTGTCCCACCGCCGGCGATAAGCGATGAGCTATCGGCTATTTTCTCGCCCAAGAAACGAACAAAAGATAATCGCTCCCGTGTAAATAAAAGAGAGAGATAAATCGCCGGCAGTGTGAACAGCCAGCGATGAGCTATAAATATATCTCTCTCATTCATTTACACGGGAGCGATTATCTTTTGTTCGTTTCTTGGGCGAGAAAATCGCCGATAGCTCATCGCTTACTCGCCGGCGGTGGGACAAGTGCCTTAAGGTGGTCGAGCGTGCGTTTTCCTGATAGTACATAAAATTTAATAGGTACCTTACTATGTTAATACTGTAATGATTATTTCTCAAACAAGAATATTATTAATTTTCATGGAAACTACTTATTGTCATTACTAAAGTGCATTAAGCTCTTATGATTGTCACGTTGTTTTGTGTCACTTTTACACAGCTACGAGTGCTACGACTCACTAAAGTCATCTTTTTTGAAAAATTATCATTACCGTATTAAAAGCGAAAGGTTACATTTTTATGTACAATAATCGACAAAACTAGATTTTTTGCTGAATTTGACTTGGGTTCATATTATTTTTTTTACTCCTAATGGCCTTAGGAATGCTTGGTTAAAATCTTTCGGATTTCTCGAGGGCACCGTGTAGACTTACAGCTTTTGTATACATTATTAAAAAAAAACAGAAATCTGTCTCCGTGTTTATTGAATACTGCGAAGGATAGGATATAATGTAAGGAGATGTCGTTATTTCTTGTGCAATATCGGTGGCCTCCGGCCCTTTTCGGCCTCCTTCATGGCCTCGATGAGCTCGTCCGTGGTCTTGTACTGCACTATCGTGTGCTTCACAAAGTCCCTGCGCAAGAAGAATTAGATTATTGTTTATTGAAGTATATGTACTTAGTCGATCGGATAATATCTATACTAGAAGGCGCCCGCGACTTCGTCAGTGGCAGAGAAATAAAATTACGAACCTCTTTTTGTCTTCAGCGTAGTCGGATAAAAAGTATCCTATAACCATCTGTGGATGCCCAGCTACCCGAGCACCAAAAATAGTTGAAACCCATTTAGCCGTTTTGGCGCGATGAAGCCACAACAACACAAAAAATATGTTACAGTGACCTTCACATAGTCCGTATCACTTTTTATTTTATATCTTTACTGTACCGACATAATTTTTGTTATGAAGATGGCCTGTTTGGCGCCGCAGCGTTCTGGATCGAACCTCAAGATTCCCATTTGCGCTTTATGTTGGACTGCTGAAGCGCCTGCGTCAAACTGATAGCTTAACATGTCTTTGTAACCAGCATAAATCAGGTTGCCTGAAGTAAAACGCTGTGATTAAGACGGTGGGATGTTTGCCGCACCGTTCTGGATCGAAGCTCAAGATTTCCATCAGCGCGTTGTCTTCGGTAGTTCCTCCGCCTGCTTCCACCTGATAGCAACATGTGTTTGCTATCAGGCAAATATAATATCAAGCTAGCGTAAGTCAGGTTACCTGAAATAAAACGCTTTGATGAAGACGGCGGGTTGCTTGGCGCCGCACCGCTCTGGACCGAAGCTCACGATTTCCATCAGCGCGTTGTCTTCAATAGTTCCTCCAACTGATAGCAACATGTCTTTATAGCTAGCGTAAGTCAGGTTACCTGAAGTAAAACGCTTTGATGAAGACGGCGGGTTGCTTGGAGCCGCACCGTTCTGGACCGAAGCTCAGGATCCCCATCAGCGCGTTATGTTGGACTGCTGGGGCGCCTGCGTCAAACTGATAGCAACTTGTGTCAATTATGCTAAATTATCATCATTGCTACTTACTAAATAATACCTAATAACCTATTTAAATATCTAATTATCACTGGCGGTAAAAGAATGGGAGTCCCATCTAAATAGCGAACCTTGCTTCCGTGACAAACTAAATTAACACGCTCATAGTCTAAGCTCCCGTTGCATGAAATCCTACCTCACAAAGTGGCAGTTCAGAAATGTCTTATAGTGAGAGATACTATTTAGGAACACTGGATTTTAGTTGGTTGCCATTGCATATCCTGTAAGAACTTTTTTTTTCGTCTTACACATTACATCATAAGGTGGCAGATTGAAATGTTTACTCATCCAAAGAGACACATTTGTAGGTAACAACCCGCATTGGTTGGCAGCCCAAACCCAAACCCTGGCAGGTTTCAAGGTCAGCCGTGTTTTATGACCGCTTGTTTGGGGCTCATAAAACATGTGTGGCTTAATCATAGAGAACTGAAATATTGTATTTGATAAAATTGTAGGGTTATTACCAGGCAAACATCTCTAATGCCGTTCCGAAGTGACGCGCAGAACATGTCGTCGCCGAACTGGAAACCGTTGACGAGCTGGTATGAGTCCTGGCAGTAATGCTGGGTCCGGACCTTCAACCTGGCTGCTAGAAGGTCTGGAGTGTGTTCTTTGAACGATTTCTCTGAACCCTGCATAGAGCATTGGATATATTGTGATTTGTGGTTAGGAGATGGAAAGGCCACTGTTTTATTAATTCTTATAGTTGACGAGGAACTGGCGGGGAAGCGGGCGGACGCCCCCAAACGCGCCGAGTTTGCGCACCGTAGCTTAAGGGCCGGCCAAGCCAAGAAGAATTATTCTGAGATATTTTAGCAAGTGAAGGGTGAAATCTGGCGCCTGATACTGCATAAATTAGAGCCACAGCAGATGTATAAAACAAAAAACACTTGTTGAAATGTGTAATGAGGTAGCTGAAGTATTTTTTTTAATGTTTGTGCATTTGTATGTATTTGTGTTTGCAAGCTCTCGCAGCGTTGACGCGAAACACCATCGTCATCTAAAAAGACTCTGACAGTTACGTTAAAAGATAGCGATAGCGATGCTTTAAGGCACCGCTAACGTCGCAACACCGTTCCGTTGACGCTGCGCCGACGTTTGAAAGACGCTATACGCTACGTGGGTCTCTTAGATATACTCACTGAAGTGGCTCCCCAGCCAGCCACATTGATAAAGCTCTGCGCATACGGCTCGCGCATCCCATCGTAGATGCGGATTAGGTTTATATACTTCGAGAAATCTGAAACAGTATAACATTGTCTCATTTTTTAAAAAGAAGCGGCTAACTACGAGTCACCATTGCACACAGTTCCGTCCAAAAAAACAGATAAAAACCGTTTCATGTTGTGTTCCCATACATTATATGTAGATTTGTTTTTATTATTTGTTGTTATAATGTTTACGGATGAGAGGGAATCCATGAGAAGAGGCCTGTGCCCATCAGTTTTAGAGTTAGCCCTTTAACAGATAAAAGAACAGACAGACAGACATGCTTATTAATTAGATTCCGTCGGGACCTTAAAAACATATCAAAATTCGTCCAGCAGTGTTCGAAATTTTCGAGGAAATCGTAAAGACAGCAAATGAATTCACGATGCCAAAATGCACATATGCACATTTTAAGGAACGCACAAGTTTTGCGATGTCACTATTTGGGACTTCTTTGCGTTACTTTACAACACAACATTGGTCTCCCAAAAAAAGAGTTACCTAATTATGATGCGCTCATATGAGAGAGAAACAACATCAAGGCGACTTAGGATCAACAATCACTAAGAACTCATTATATTTTTTATCTGGAAATCACTCGTCGCTGATCGACTATTGTAAGTCGGAACCACCTCACAAATTAAGCACCGGCATTTTCTCCCATCAAAAGCTGTGTCTTACAGACGGGAGACCAGTCTTGCCAGGCCTTTCTTTTTCATCACCGCTTTTTATTCATCATCTTTACCAATGACTTAATCAATTACATATACAACTCTCTTCTTGACACTCGACTAGTACTCTTCGCGGATGACACGAACGCCATCATATCTGCAGGAAACATCACTCAATTAAATGAAAGAGTTAACGATGCGATGGCAGCTTTCAATACCTGGTTTGATTCAAATTAATTGAAACTGAACTGCAACAAAACCAAGGTTGTACTCTTTAAAACCACTGCCAATAACAAAGATGTTCTGCAGATATATACAAGGGATGAACCGATCCATCAGGTGGAATCAGTAGAATTTCTTGGAGTATTTATCGACTCCTGCTTGACCCGGAAAAATGAACAGTCAGCTATCGTCAAGTCTGTCAGTTCTGCCAGCTATGCACTTAGAAGCCTTAGGGATGAGGCAAAACTATCCCAACTAAAAACAGTATATTTTGCTTTGGTGGAATCCCGGATTCGATACAGTATGAAATTCTGGGGAAATAGTTGTAAATACAATATTAAGGCGGCGTTTACTTCTCAGAAGAGGGCCATTAGGATTGTGGCCAGAATACCTCAACATATATCCTGCAAGAACTTCTTCTTAGATTTCCAAATACTCACTGTTCCCAGCTTATACATTCTTGTCCTTCTTACGGATTTAATGAAGCACATATCAGACTTGGAAACAATTGAAGAGAGAAAACGGCGCTTGGAATCTAGGAGAAAGGACCTGCCACTATCCGTCATTACAAGGCTTAAAGTAGTGAAACACTCAGCTAGTTATCAGGGAATAGTTCTTTTTAACAAATTGCCTGTTGAAATGAAGATGCACTCAAGTTGCAACATGTTTAACAATAAGCTTAAAGCTTTCTTGCTAAAGAGGTGCTTTTACTCTATCGAGGAATTTTGTAATGATTTAAATTCTGGGTTAGTGTAATTATTATATGTAGATCAAGCTTACGATATTGAATTAATTTGTTAGCAATATGAGTTTACATTTATAGAAAATTTTAAGTAAGTATGAATAATTTATTGATAATAAGGTTTGCAATTTCATTTAATTTAATATTATGACATTCAGTATTGAATTTAAGCAAGCGAATTTATTAGTTACCTAAATATTATATAAAATTGATAAATTATTATCGTAATCATAATTTTAATTTAATTTGTAATTTACCGCTTCGCAATGTATTTTCAAACACAATGTATATTGTTTTTTGGAATAAATGACTATGACTATGACTATGACCCAGAAGAAAGCCAAGAAGCAAAACCATTTAGGGGCTGCAGGTTATTTTACAGCAGTGGTATCTGTAATGTAGGTAGATTCCAATTAGCTGATTGACTTGTCGAGGGAGGGTACTTTTTAGGCAGTCTTGAATATACGCTAAATACGTGCAGCTGGTGTTTCTCTGTGTCTTCCCTTAACTATAAATATCCCGTTTGATAGCTCGGGATATTACAGTGGCGATGAGTTAAACAGAACTACAACTAAAGTTGTTAGTAAATAATTACGATAAAATGTCTATTGGGAAGTTGAGTGAATTTGACGTTACATGCGGAGTGTGGTCATCGTACGTGAATCGTCTTAAAATGTACTTTAAAGTGAATAAAGTGCCGGTCGATATGGAATTGCCAGTGCTTATCGCGTCTATGGGTGACGAAGCGTATGAATTGTTAGTAAATTTGGCTAGTCCAAAGGAGCCGTCCGCGTTGACATTCAACGAAGCGGTAGACTGCATGAGTCTGCATTTACAACCGGCACCGTCGGCATTAGCGGAGAGGTTTCGCTTTAGACAAAGGAGGCAGGGCACGGACGAGAATATAGCGGGTTATGGTGCGGAGTTGAAAAGATTATCGAGATATTGCAAGTTCGGAGTTAATTTGAACGATAACATGCGGGATCAATTCGTGTGTGGAATCAGAAGTGATATTATTCGCCAGCGGTTGTTCGCGGAGAGCGATGACGTGACCTATGCGCACGGTGAAGGTCGCGACTCCCCTCGAGGCGGCGGAACGGGACTCGGCCGCCGTGGACGCGAAGGGAGCTCGGGAGTCGGTACTGGGCGCCAGCGGCCTGGGTGGGGAGTCGAACGCGGTACATGCGATCGCGGCCGCCGGGTACGGGCCAAGGAGAGCGCGCGGGTCCTGGGGCCCGGGCTCAGCGCGAGCGGACCAGCAGGCCAGTCAGCCTAGCTCGGGGGCGGTAGTCGGACAGCGTCATTCCTCCTGCGGAGCATGCGGGGCACGGAACCATAACTATGCAACCTATCGCTATAGGACCTTTGTGTGCAGTAAGTGCCAGCGCATGGGTCATTTGCGCCGGATGTGCCCGGACTGGACAGGGGCGGACAAAGGCAACCTTCACTTCGCACAGACTGAACAGAGGGACCAGGAGGCAAATGGAGAGGAGAACTACAACATGGAGCAGGAGTTGAACCATTTGTGTTTGAACGATTATAAGCCAGTAAGTGTTTCGGTATATATAGACAATAAACTCTTTGTTATGGAAATCGATACAGGCACGGCTATCTCGTGCATAAGTAAACAAACATACGATGTCTTTTTTAATTATTATAGGTTGAAACCTGCTGATACCATCTTGAAATTTTATGATGGCAGTAAAATTAAGCCGCTCGGAATTATCAAGCCTACAGTTCAGTTTTGGAATTGTTTGTGATTGATTCCGGAACTACTTCCTTATTAGGAAGACAATGGTTAACAGAATTGGATATAAAAATGCCCCAGTTTAGCTGTAATCTTATATCGGACTGCGACATTCGTAATAAACATGTTAATGAAAAAAATGTTCATTTAATTGACCGATATAAGGAACTGTTCAGCGGCGGTCTGGGCCGGTACACGGGCGGGAAGGCGACGCTGGCGGTACGCGAGGGGTTGGCGCCGGTATTTCATCGCGCGCGGCCGCTTCCTTATGCGCTACGGGAACGCGTCGATGCCGAGCTCGATGCCATGCTGCGCGCGGGGGTCATCGTGCCCGTCGACCATTCCGACTGGGCCTCGCCGCTAGTACCTATTCCTAAGCCATATGGCACTCTGAGAATATGTGCGGACTACAAGTGTACACTGCATCCCGCCTTACTGATCGATCGTTACCCTTTACCTAAAATAGAAGATTTACTAGTCAACTTGAACGGGAATCAATATTTCAGCAAAATCAATTTATCCCAGGCGTACAATCAGGTGGAGCTCGACGAGTCTAGAATGTACACCGTAATAAATACTCATCGGGGTTTATTTAGGTACAATAGACGGCTAAAGAGTCGGATGCACCATACAGAGATCCATAAGCAAGAACAGATGACAAAATTCGTCGACTACTGGTGCGGACGATTAGCTCAGATGGTAGAGCGTGCTGCCCCGGTCTGGCTCAAGGCACTGGTTCAAGTCCAGTATCGTCGAAATTTTTTTTCATTTGTTTCTGATCTTTGTTTATTACAATAGACTAGTTTACGGGCTCGCTTCAAGTGTAGGTATCTTTCAACGAATAATGACGAATTTATTTTGAGGTATTCCAAACGTTCAAGTATTTTTAGACGATGTAATAATAGGTGGTAAATCGGAGGAGGAGCATATTCATGCCCTGGATGTGGTATTACGGTGATTGTTAGATAAGGGGTTAGAATTAAAGAGGAGTAAATGTGTGTTCCTTACACAAGAAGTTACCGTAAGTAGGTAACTTCTACAGGGTATGTTGTCTCTAAAAATGGAATCCGAGCGGACTAATCGAAAGTCGATTCTATTTCAAAAATGCCCGCTCCGCAAAACATAGCTGAATTACGTTCTTTCCTGGGTATGGTTAATTTCTTTGCGAAATTCGTTAGGAATATTAGTTCCGTTTTGACACCTTTGTATAATCTGTTACGTAAGAACGTGGATTGGAAATGGGACGGGAATTGCGAGCGTTCGTTTCGACAAGTTGTACAAATGCTGATGAGCGCGGAGGTACTAGCCCATTATAATCGAAACCGACAGGTGGTTTTAACTTGCGCGGGGGGTAGGCGCGGCGTTATCGCAACGGGGGCAGGGCGAGCGGGAACGAGTCATAGCGTATGCCTCTAGGACGCTTAATGATGCCGAAAAGAATTATTCACAAATACATCGCGAAGCGTTAGCGATTATATTTGGACTAAAAACATTTCATCAGTATTTATACGGTCGTCGATTTTTATTACGCACTGATCACAAACCCCTAGTTTCCATACTGGGAGAAAATAACAGCTTTCCTCAAATGACGGCAAGTAGGATGCAGCGCTGGGCCGTTATTTTGTCCGCCTATAATTACGACATAGAATATGTGAGTACGACAGATAACTGTGCAGATGGCTTGTCGCGGTTGCCGGAGGGGAGCCAGCAGGCTGGCGAGGCTACAATACCAGAGCAGACGGATTTACATTTTGCCCAAGACGCCTTAATGTTGGATTACAACGTAGTAAGACAAAAAACGGCTAAGGACGTTATGCTCAGTAGAGTAATATCATACGTTAGGGACGGCTGGCCGCGCGAGTGCGACATAGATAGCATGAAACCGTATTTTAATAGGAAACAAGAGCTGTACGAGGAGCTGGATTGTTTGATGTGGGGGCACAGGGTAGTGATACCAGATAGCTGTAGGGCTAAGGTCTTGGAAATAATTCTCGAACCTCACATGGGCATAGTAAAATCTAAGGCGTTGGCATGCAGTAATGTGTGGTGGCCTGGGATAGACGAGGGCGTAGAGGCGGCGTGCCGCGCGTGCGTGGTGTGTGCGGCGCACGCGGACAAGCCCCCGCGCCACGCGCCTTGCGTGTGGCCTTGGCCTGCGCGTCCGTGGGTTTAGGCTACACCTGGATTACCTGGGTCCTATTGACGGTAAAATGTACTTGGTCGTAGTAGATGCGATGTCGAAATGGATTGAGGTCTTTCCTGTGCCGAGTACAGCCGCTAACTTTACGATAAAGATACTGTCCGAACTGTGGAGTAGGCACGGATTGCCTAAATAGTTAGTGACCGATAATGGACCGCCGTTCTCGAGTAGGGAATTTAAGGAACACGTAAGCCATCTTTTTATTGAACATATTTTATAGTGCATAGGCTCCGTATCATCCCGCATTGAACGGGGCCTGTGAAAACGTGGTAAAAAGAATTAAAGGTGATAAAAAAAGCTATATTGGAACGGAAATCGGTATGACTGAGCATTCGTCTACAGGAGAGAATCCCGATATGCTCTTAATGAACCGTAGATTGCGTACTAGACTAGACGCTTTAAAGCCAGACAGAGGAGCTAATAAGGCCCTGACAGCGCGAAGAAAGCAATCGGAAGCAGCGGGAGGGGTACCGAGGAGCGTAAATACGGGGGACCCAGTATGGTATAGACAATATTTACAAGGGGAAAAGTGGATTCCGAGTACAGTTTTAAAAAGCTAGGTAGGACTAATTATACGATTATAGATACGAATGGTGAAGAAGTACACAGACATATCGATCAGTTGCGGAGGAGGGCAGGTAGATTGAGTTCGCTTGTAGTACCGAACGATCCGGACAACACCTCCCGGGAACGGGAACCAGTGGCGAAGGCCGAACTAACAAGGGACGATATAGAGTTTAGGGGGGCAGCCGCCACTGACGAAGAGGAAACTTGGCATGATGCTGATCGCGAAGCTTGTCAGTCGGAGAACCCCGCCGACGGGCTAGCGCAACCGGCTCCCACTTCGTCACCGGCCCAGACTCCCCTGACCGTCATATACGACGATGTCGTATAGATAATCCTCCTAAATATAAGTGCTAGTTATAAGTAGCAGTAAGTAGTGGTAAGCATAGAGGGGGTTGGATTGTATAATTAAGTGTGGAGGGATGTAATGTAGGTAGATTCCAATTAGGCAGTCTTGAATATACGCTAAATACATGCAGCTGGTGTTTCTCTGTGTCTTCCCTTAACTATAAATATCCCGTGGGATAGCTCGGGATATCACAGTATCTTCAAAAAAGAGCTAATGATGCGCTCATAAGATTCAGCAACGATGACAAAGCAACTGAGGTAGCTATCACCACCATTTCAAGAGATGTTCGTCGCTGCTTGACTATCGTAAGTCGGTACCATCTGAAAAATCCGGATTTTCGTCGGCTACCTCGTATCTTGTTCCATTCTTTTCCGCCATCGAAAGCAGTAGATACAGACTGAAGATCTGTATTATGTATGTAGATAGATCTGTATCTGTAGTATGTGTTAAGACTCTATTGTACTGTTTTTGGTTGGTGTGCAATAAGGTGTTGTTGTATTGTATTGTATTGTATTGTGTTGCATGTAGGTCGTTACCAAGATTACGCTCCAACTTCAGCAGTGCCACATCAGCATGAGGAACTGGCTCCTCCTCAAACTTAGGGTGTCTGACGGCTCCGACAACGTCAACCAGGTCACCGCCTTCGTGGGGCTTCGCGCTGCCTACGCGCACCTTCACGTAGCGGTTCAGGGATTTTGCGGAGAGCACCGATAACACACTGTAAGGAGTAAATTTTAAAATTAGTAAAAAAATACAACCAATCTCAAACTGAATGCCCCGCCACTAATCGACCTATGAAACATGCGTTTAAATGTAGGGTAAGCACAGTGAAGAGGCGTTCATTTTAGGTTCGGTTTTAGGCTGCCTATCCACTGGCGATGGCGTGGAGCTGTGCCAAATGGACTAACCAAAGAGCGTGGCTGTTGAAACCCACACAAGCAAATTTGAATCTATGGAATGTGATTGGTTTGTTTCGCACAGCTCTGCTCCGGTAAGGCAGCCTTACTCTTGTTGATACAAAGAGAGAGCGAGGGTAGGAACTTTCGATAATGTGGTGCTTGAGGAGAATGGAAGATCCCATGCGTGTAATTTTTTATGTGAATTAAAATTATTTCTTAGAAGTCCGGACTCTAGCAAATATCTCGAAATGTCACAAACATCTAAAGATCCTTTGATAAAAATATATCCACGAAAGTAAGGAAGTTCAAACTCTCGCATATTGACTTTGACGGAGGAAATAACAAACCGAGGGAGTGTTAAATAGTACCTAGTATAGTATAGGAGCGATAAGTTTCTGTTAAAAAAAAAATTGTGACAAGTTTTTATTGCACTGTACTTTTCTTAGAACATCCGTTCATCGAGACGATTCAAAAGAGTCCAAATTCCGTAAGATTGCTTTATTTTATTAAAGAGTCCTATGACTATCATCCGGCTCAATCATCAGATCAGCTCGATGGTGTCATAATATTGTATATGTCACCTAACCTACATACGTCAGTACGAGTAGGTACGTCAAATTTTAGCTCAATCGGAAACCGGGAAATGGGTAGATCCATTTCCCGGTTCCCTTACAAGATTTGTCCTACATACATGTATATACCAAGTACCCAAGTAACTAAGTAAGTTTTTTATTCTGCTTAAAAACGTAGTACAAAATATGGTCTAGGCATGCAGAAAAACACACCTTTCACCTAGCTGGCATGCAAAATGGACACAAGTACAAGAATAAAATATAAAAATAATATAGATAAAGATAAAAATTGTAACTTTCACAGTAATTCCCATAAAACTGACTTGCGCCTGCCCTCAAGCTATCGTGCGCAAACTCCGCGCGTTTGGGGGCGTCGCCCCGCTTCCCCGTCAGCTCCCCGTCAACTGTAGAGATTGGTAAAACTGTAGTCTTTAGTCCACCCCCTGACCATTGAATACTGTCAATGCTCTGTACACTTGTACAGGGCTTAGAAAAAGCTTCAAAGAACACACTCCAGACCTACTATTAGCCCGGTTGAAGGTCCAGACCTAGCACTACTGCCAAGAGTCGTACCAGCTCGTCAATGGTTTCCAGTTTGGCGACGGCAAACAAGTTTGGGGCGTCACCTCGGAACGGCATTAGAGACCATTGCCTAACCTAACTTACATAAGTATGCCAAATTATAGCTCAATCTACCGGTTGGTTGGTTTGTCGGTCAGTCGGTACGTTGGTTCAGTCAGCTGGTTGGTTGATAGTCCTTACTAGTTGAGACAGTGCGCGGCGGTGAGCACCCAGCCAACGTCGACGATGGCGCCGGCGCACCAGAGCCGGCCGTTGATCATGATGGCCGCCATGTATGGGAAGTTGAGCGTGTCCGACAGGTTCCCGGCCCGGACACTTGATCCGTCCGGTTTGTTGTACTTCACGCCGTACTCGTTGCGTACGCGCAGGGCTTTGTGCCGCGAGTCGTCTGTAACAACTTACTGGTCTAGCACACGGAACGCTAAATCCGCCGTCGTTATGAGCGACCAGAGGAGCTATTTCGAAGCCAGAAATGCAAAATTCGTATGGCGCCATCCCGCTCTTTCAAAACTTTCATTGTGAAGTGTTCAGGCCATTGTTCCTTTGTAGTAGAAGTTGTTAACACCTCTGGCCTTCACACCTTTAAGACCGAGCCACACCGGATGCGTGTGCGTGACGTGCACGTAGACGTGCGCGTGGCGTGCACGTTGTAAAGTACGAATCCTCATAAGAGATTACACACCGCTGCGAACGAACACGTCACGCAAAAAAATCGGCCCGATTTGATGGAAGAGCGGGTCCTTCTGACACATGTATATTTAATACTGATTAGAATGTCCCAACGTTTACTATGATGTTAAACTGGGCAAATCCGAATTTTTTTTATTTTATTTTGAAGTATAATATTAGGTCCTTACATATGAAATTGGCGTTTGGCGAACTGGCAACTTTGGTTCAAAATATGTGGCGTTCGGCTAGGAATTCCAAATTCAAATTTATATCAAATTTAAGGCTCAGGCCCAAATAAAATATTTTTTACTTTGTATAGACTATTTCGTGTCGGAGATTTATTAATAAAAATATTTTGAAATTTCGAAACGTACTTACAAAAGAAGTTATAGGTAAGTACAGTTATACCTATAACAGGCCTTCGGGCAAATTTGAAATACAATTAATACCCCGTATAAATTCCCTAACGCGTCCGACAAGAGAGCTGATGACCTTGAAACGGCTGAAACAATTTTGATAAAACTAAAATGGGGGGGGCAGATGACGGCGGAATGACGAATCTGGGGATGCTCTGCCCCCCCCCCCCATCTCGGTGCTCGCTACCTACCTAAGGCGCGGTACAGCGCCTGGTCAAGCTATAATACTCAAATACCTACCTTTCTTATACTCGCCATCCGTGCAACCAATTATAAACACAGCACACCAAAACAGAAGAAACGCTCTCGACATTTCTCAACAGCTCGCGGGACTAGCTGTTTATGTATATTGTAAACGTATTGAGCAACTCTGTGGCGAAACGACCGTAAAAGTTATGGCCTTTTGAATTGGTCGTTAAATTTGATGAAGATTCAAATAATCTGAGTTGGAGACAGAGCAGTACCTAAGTCATACTCGTAGATGGTATCGAGCATACTAGGGTCCGAGCCAATAGGGTAGTTTCGTGGGTAAAAAAAATATTCTAATTATTCCGTCAGATCAATTTATTGGACACGTATTTTTTCTTTTGTCAATCAAACAAAAAAAGACAAAGATCAAGCGCGTCGAAGTGTGGGAGTGGGGGCGCATGACGTGCGACCGTTTTTGGCACGGCGTGACGTCACGGGGAATTTTAACAGGCTATATCTTCATAATTTTTAGTTTAATTCACAAAAGAAACAATACGCGTCCAATGTTTTCCGATAGCCTTACTGACGGACTTATTATCTTTTTTAGAACCCAAGTCTGTTGACAATGTTTCATTTTATTAACCAGGATTTTTTTTCGATGCAGAAATCGACTTAGGGCGTGGAAGCCATTTACGATTATGCGTTTTCGGTGTTATTGGGGATATCACAATGCGAATGTCACATCGAATTTCATCATTAATAAGAACAACAGTTTATAAATAAAAATACTTTTAATGTCATAAAAATAGACTTACAAATGAAAATACCAACATTAAACATTAATATTCGTCAATAATATCACAATCGTTTTATCATTAGGCGAGAGAAGAGCTCCTTAATAATACAATAAGGTTTACGCTAGAGCTCAAAGTGGAGTCATTTATAACTAAGAACCCTGTCACAACAAACATTACGTCATACGTACGATAACACGAGCGGATTGAGCAAAATGCGATAACGACAAGGTTCTATGTGATTCTCAGAGGCATATCTACTAAACTAAGATTGAAGTTGGTTAATTTAATACTCTACAATATATAACAGTACTTCTGCGACTGTTAAAATGCATCAGGTGAGTTAAAATGACAAGGCACTAAATTAATCAGCTACTATTGACGCTGTCATATATGACTTTGGAAAAAGCCTACTTGTGGCCTACTTTCTCCGAATGCTCTTAACCTGTCTATGAATTATCGTATTAATCGTTAATTTGTTTACGTCAGACTACAAGACTACAGAAAAGTCACGTCAAGTAATTATAGCTCGATATAATAATATATGCATGAATTATTATTTTTGCTTTATTAAAAGCTCATTCATGTAACAAACAGTAGAGAACAATAATTTCTCGAACAACATTAAAAATAAACAAGATCACTTCCTTTTAGGAAAACAGAGTTTAATATGGCCTTTATATGACGTAAACGTACATGTGACCTCTCTGTCAAATCGCTGTCTTATTAGTAGTTTATAATAGCATTACTTCATATGGCATGCGTATTTCTTGGCCGATTTTAATTTTAATTACACTTTTTGAAATCGTTTTTACAGTATTTTTTTTAAGACAAGCTATACACAATTTCATGCGTGTACCCTATTGTGATGTGTTTACGTCATTTTATCACGAGGCTTTGGTTGCTTATTTCATGTACCTATTTGGTAACTGACCTGTCCCGTCAACCTGACTGTCTTTCATAAATACGTCATCAGTGTTCGGAAATTTGTGGTTTCGGATTTTTTTCTGATGTCATAGGTTAATGCAATACATCTGTACTATCTGTACTCATTTTCTCTTACGCACAATGTATAGAAAGATAGAAACAGCGATGACATAACGTTGGCTACAATCGCAAACCTCTTAACTCCATTTTTTTCAAAATAATGTTTCGTCACTTCTAGATACTTAAAGTCTGAACGCATATAATGGCAAATCTCTTAAATGTTCGGAAAAAACCGTTTAAGTTTTAAAACCGAAATAGTAATCCACGCAATACCCGACTGCCATATTGTTAAAGTTAAGTTTTGTGCCTCCTGTAAAATTTGACCCGATTGTGTTACGAGGTTTGCAATTTTATTGCCGACAATATGACATAAAAGATGTCACAGTGATGATTTAAAATGTGGACACTCACACGATTCATAGTCAATTTACAAAACTGATCTCTTAAACGAATTACGAAAAACCTTAGGGCCAAACTTGCAAAATGTATCGTGTAATAAAAAAAAACCGGCCAAGTGCGAGTCGGACTCGCACACCGAGGGTTCCGTACAAATTTTTACTTACCCTGACTTTATTACCCGGTACCGGTTGAGTTAAGTTTGCACCTGATATGTATAGCATTGCATGAAAATCAGGTGCAAACTTAACGCAACCGGGTTGTTCAAATAGGTTTTCTGCAATTTAAAAAAATTAGCTACTTGGCTATAATTTTCGTGTAATATTCATGTTTATTAATATAAATTGTGAAAATTTCAAAATTTTCGATTGGTAAACTTCGGAGATAAAGGGGGGAATGGTGGTTTTTTTCAAATTTTCCTTAATAAAACAAAAACTAATCACAATAATAAAAATAAAAAAATTGTTCAAAAATTTGCAAGTCAAGTTCGTTCATATGATACACCCCATTTTACTCAGTAGCTAGACTTTTAATTTTACCCCCCCCCCCCCCATATTCGTCGCTTTTTTAGAAAATAAAAGTATATTGTATATTGTTGTTGTATATTGTTTATAAAAACTCCAAATTTCAAATATTTAGCATAAGTAGTTTTTGAGATATGGCGCTTTAATAGTCGGACAGATAGACAGACAGACGGACAGACAGACAGACAGACAGAGTCGCACCATAAGGGTTCCTTTTGTACCTTTTTGGTACGGAACCGGACAAAATTAGATGCGCGTTATTTTAAACAAGTAACTGACGATACCTAAAGACTCTACACGATAAAATCGGTCCATGCCTAATCTGTTATATTTTTCTATCAATTGCCTGTGTATAGAGCAACAGGCATGACCAGATTTTATCGTGTACAATCTTTATGTGGCGAACAGTTTCGTATCGATCTGTAAAATAATATAGAGCAAAAGAACTGAAAATCTATGCGCTATTTGTAGATACGATAGAAGGAAACTCACGACTACATCTGACCGATCATGCCGCGCTCTTCCGATATAAGTGTGTGATACGCGTAGCAAATGGATTTCGAGCGATCGGATTGGCGCATCGTCCAAACGCGTGATCGTGACACGCGATTATGCCACGCGACGATGATCTGATACGGGCAAATGATACAAATGTGGACGCACCTTAATGTCGTTTGTCCTAATTCTGCAAGCTTTTTAAAAAATCATCGTTAAGATTAGGTTAGGTCAGGTTAGGTTAGTTTTATAACAATCCTGAAGAGTTTACAGATTCATAAAACGCGTTAGCACAAACAATACATTTAAATTGAGAGCGATTTAAATATTTGTCATCTTTACGATCTTCGCAAAATCATCTCCTTGCACCTGTTGCTTCTTCTTCCAAATTTTATAACACTTCTTTCACTTTTCAAGCGATCCGGAAGTGGAATACTCTGCCGTTGGACGTTAGGTGTGCTAAATCTATTTCTGTTTTTAAGAGTCATCTTAAGCAGCACTATTTATCGCTCCCTTAAACTGAGATGTCGATGTCGTGTAGTTCAGTAAATTTTTGGTTATATGTATGTATTTGTGTAGGTATATGTATATTTGTGTATATGTTTATTTGTATTTTATATTTATTTATTAGTATCTAGTATCTTTGTATGTATCTGAAAGGTTCATGTCTCTTTTGTTTTTCTTTCTGGCTTTAATTTATGATTTGTCTCATCTTCATGTGCACCACTTACTTACTCATTGGTTGTTTACTTTGCGCCATCTCTACTACCTTAAGGTTGTCTGGAAGAGATCGCTTTTTAGCGATAAGACCGCCTGTTGTTTACCATTTCTCATACTGGTTTAGATTTAAGTGTCTGATGTTATTTTGGTGTGCAATAAAGAGTACTTATTATTATTATTATTACATTAGGATAAACGATACATTATGGCAAACGACGTTAGGGATTCTGATATAGATCTTGGTAGAACAAATCATTGAGTAGCAAGAAGGGGTAATTCACAAAAGATTCCACTGGGTCGAAGTGTATCCGTAAGGACACCTAGTAGTAAGATAAGGTAAGACTAGTAGGTACAACATAAGTGCTGGAACCTTAATCCCAATTTCAATGACGGTTAAGCACGATCAATGGATAAACAGATGAATAAGAGAGAGGGAGGGGAGATACTAATAATGATGGTTCAGACAAGGACAAAGTTTCACTCGTCTATCTTTGCTTACAAACAAATTGGATTAATTCGAGAGTCATGCATGGTGTGAATGCGCTATACAAATATAGTCTGACAAAGTATGCACAAAAACAATCTGAAATAAACCGGAAATCTCACCATAACCGTCAAAAATGACCAATAGTGAGGTTTCCAGGTAATATCATTGAATTTGAATTTGAAGAGATAATGCCCCGCTCTTAGAGAATCACACAATTGCAACCGTCTCATAATCTGCACACCTCCTTCCCGGACTCCACGTCTTTCCTCTTCTCCTTCTTCCTAGAATCTTCTAGAAGCGCGTAAATCTCTTCTACAGTCCGGTCCTTAGTCTCCGGTACCCAGAGGACCGTGTACAGGGTACCAAGGAAGCAGACTATGGAGAACATGACGAAGACCCAGTGGATGCCGAGGAGTTTGAGGAGTGGGTCGTAAGCCTTGGTTTGAAGGAAGTCGCTGAGGGCATCCACGCTGCTGACGAAGGAGGTGACCATGCCACGATGCTGGAATAAGAGAATAACGCTTAAAAATTGTATTGAGTTCAAAGCAGTTGGTTTTGTATTTAAATTAGAAACTATTATCAGATCATAACCAAATTTACATGATATAACCCTTAAGGCATCTTTTAATGAAATATATTAATATAGAGCGTAGCCAGAAACATATTTATCTCATAAAGGGTTAGATATATCTAACCCTGAGGCCGACTTCTACACTTATGTGGAACCACGCTTAGTAGCGACATATGTAGGTACTCACTTGCTAATGTAATTTCCATTTTTTCAAGAGCTTAACATCCACTGACCCAGTGGCGTGCTCAGGGTATTTGGGTAGGCAGTCCCTGTGCGCTTATATGTAGCCATAATCATTCAGGGTAGATACTGCCTTTATGCCTATATGGACCGCACGCCACTACACTGACCGAATCTTCAGTTTCATCGGACATATTATACGGATGGTAGGTGTTCAGGGTAGGGCCTTCGAGATGGTTTGATGTGTGAAGAAGGCAGTTAGCGGCAGTATCTGCCGCATGGTCCTATATACTCCTAGTCCTGTGGTCGCGATCAGCGGTAAGGAAACGATGAAGAAGAGGAAACTTACTTGGAAAGAGAACAGCTCCGAAGTGATGACGTAAGGCACCGGTTGGTAGCCGGCTGCGTCAGCGAAGATGCAGAGACACATCGCCAGCACGGGCAGCCAGCCAGGCAGCCAGACGCCCACGCTGGTGATGTAGAACCAGGCTCCGAGCGCCAGCATCGATATGCCGGTCGCGAATGATGTTCCTGCTAGTAGCCACTGGAAGATGGAGAGAGGATTCGTTAAAAGGATTCCAAACGAAATCTATAACTTAGTTTTGTGTCTAAATATCTGTAATATATTTATAAGACATTTTGGAAAATCCCCTCATTATTGTTGTGAGTTGCTTGAAGGAATTCTCATTATCATGCACATCTCAACAAACGGGGCTTAATAGCGAATAAAATAAAATGATTTATTTAATTACCTTTCGGAACATCCTTCCTTCCTTCATCATGCCTTCGAGACCATCAACGTAACGTGAGGTCCGAAACGTCGAAGAATTATCAACGAAAGGTAATCAAATAAATCATATTTATACGCAATTAAGCCCCGTTTATTGTGTTGTGATAATGAGTGAAAATCGTGTTAGTTTAAAACAAGGAATTCTCATATTCTCACTGCACTTGACCCGCGATAACCGGCGGAGTCAGCGTCTCTGAATTTCCCGGTAAGAAATTATCGGTGCCAAAATAAATAAAATAAATAATAATTAGTATTATTGCAACCAATTAGTTTGTTAAACACAATTTTACACGTTGAAATAAAACATACATATATCTTGTCATTGTCACACCATAATGTTGAAATATGCAGGACTTTTTGAAATTGTCGATCCGCTAGCTTGTAGAATGTGTTGGACTAGAAGACAATGGAACAGATTCTGTGTGGATGTCACAATCTCCTCAGAAAATAATTTAAAAAAAGACAACGACAGACAGAGAGAGAGAGAGAGAGAGAGAGAGAGACGGCTACAGAATATACTCACAAAAAACGTGAGCATGTAGTTTATAGATCCTCATCTCTTAGACCACTTTTTGAACTTGAATAGAATTAATATTTTCTTCTGTTTCCGCGATTATTACTCATTGAAATAAAACAATTTAACGGATTATATCGCGTATATATGGTCCTCCCGTGACCATGGAAAGCTGGAAAGCTTCCGAAACGTCGGGAACTAAAATGAGATAATATACACGATATAATCCGTTAAATTGTTTTATTTCAATGAGTAATAATCGCGGAAACAGAAGAAAATACAATTTTACACGCCCAAAATATTTTTTTTCTTTATAAATTTGGTACGCCAACTCAATAATGACGTCTTCTCGACACTTGAGTAGCAATTAGTATGGAGCTTTTTCAGCGCTCACTCAGTAGGAATGCCGAACTTTAACTATTATCAACTTTTAGAGTACTCTATTTGAATTTAGTCTCAGACATCCTCGCAGAAAGCAGAATGGTTACCTTAAAACACTGTCATCCTCCCAACCAGTCACTTGTTACAAGTCACTAATATTTCTAAGAGATCATACCCGACCATCATAGTGACGTATAGATGATGCTAAAAAAATCCCTACACCTGAAGGTTGTGACCTTGAAGTTAGGTCGAATAGTGAATCAGTTCAGAAGGACAGCTTCCGTAAGTTTGTGGTTGTCATTCACTTTGTTTTCCGTGTATTTGTTTGATCGTTTTTCCTTCCCGTGTTTTTCACAAGTGACCGATGTAAAGATATCGTTTTCCGTGCCTACTAATAGCAGCTATGATTTTACTGCTGGATTATAGTTCAAGTTTAAGACAATGAAACAGATACTGTGAATATTGCAGGATCACATATATAACATAAAAATAAACATCTCGGTAGAATTCAGTCAAATTATTATATTTAATTTTATGGCATGTCGTGACGCCTAGAGACCTTATACATCTCTGAAAAAAAAAATAGTTTATATTATATAATAACATTGATCTGGACAATTTGTACATCTCCTCTGCGTGTATCAATTATGAATTAGTTATAACACAATTGTGTAAAAGTTTTAAGTATAATTAAGACAATATTGTAATAGTTAATTGGTACACGCATATTAATTGTTTTATATACTCTGACATTTAGAATTTTATTCTAGTCACATTCTAGATTTTTTTTCTTTTTTATTGACAATCCTTTTGGGATTTATCTTATTAATTATTTTAATTTTTAAAATGATGATTTTATCAATAATAAGTAAGTATTATACTTAAGTTAAATGATCTGATTAGGTTTTTCTGGGTTTCCCTAATCCTTGCAACAAATGTTGGATCATATTGTATGTTTCCCAGCAAAGACTTCTCTCATTGTAACTGACAATTCGAAAGTGCTTGTATCTAAGCCTACTTAAATAAAGGATATTTTGATTTGATTTTGATTTGATTTGACTAAACAAGTGGAATGTCAGACCTGAGGGGTTATTGCCTAACGAAATTTTGACAATTTGTATCAGAATCAAATGTCATGACCCATACAAAATCATGACACTTGATTCTGATTCCGAGCGTAAAACGCGTTAGGCAATATGGGGGCAGGAACGTGCTATATTGCTACATTCTCTAATAACTCGGTGGAAAAAGTAGTTGGGTAGTCGTATTGAAGACAATTACTCAAATAATTTCACTAAATGGCAAAAAATTGTTTAAAAGGACACCTTTTATTAATCTAACTCGGCCTGTCAGCGCATGTAAGGCCCCTTACTTGCTAAGAACAGACAACAGTGCATGAACTAACAATGGTGGTGAATTTACTAAACCTAGCCGTGTACCTATATGGTGATCAGACTCTCTGGTCCTCTAAACTAGTTTAGGTATTAAACCCACACGACGCTTGATCTGATGTATTTACTAAGCTCGTCACAATCCTTAGAGCCCTGACCTCCTTCCTGGTCACCAGTAGTCACAGGGCTCTTGTCATTGTCACACCATAATGTTGAAATATGCAGGACTTTTTGAAATTGTCGATCCGCTAGCTTGTAGAATGTGTTGGACTAGAAGACAATGGAACAGATTCTGTGTGGATGTCACAATCTCCTCAGAAAATAATTTAAAAAAAGACAACGACAGACAGAGAGAGAGAGAGAGAGAGAGAGAGAGACGGCTACAGAATATACTCACAAAAAACGTGAGCATGTAGTTTATAGATCCTCATCTCTTAGACCACTTCTTGAACTTGAATAGAATTAATATTTTCTTCTGTTTCCGCGATTATTACTCATTGAAATAAAACAATTTAACGGATTATATCGCGTATATATGGTCCTCCCGTGACCATGGAAAGCTGGAAAGCTTCCGAAACATCGAGAACTAAAATGAGATAATATACGCGATATAATCCGTTAAATTGTTTTATTTCATTGAATAGAATTGCAATTCTTCATCCACCACCACCTAATGCGTCCGCTTCTCTCAATAGTGTTCTGCATCGAACAGCTCAAGGAACAGCAGGGATGCCTGGATGCTCATTTTAGCCTTATACGTTTCATGGTCTTCTCGACGATGCAATTGGTGATCATGAAGCCAAGCAGCTGTATAGCGCCCACCACGATAGTCTTCTTGTCGGGGCTGAACTTAAGGCCGATAATTCAGAGACCTGCTCGAAGATGGACCCGGCGTACATCATTACCACAAGGTAGCCATGTTTTGTGAAGCCGCTTAGTTCGAATATGTGAGACTCTTTGAAATTGATGATCATTGATCAGACAATAGGTACTTATAACAATTGATAGAATGTGTCGAAGAAGAAGACAATAGAACTGAGGCTGTGTGGATGTCACAAACTCTTCACAAATAGAACATGAAAAAGACAAAGATACAGGTCCTTTTGAACTGTATTAGTTATTATTAATAATTGTACTAACTTATTTATTCAAATGTTTATTAAGACGTAATTTTTGCATGCCGTAATAGGGCTAAATGTGTGATCCCTTTAAATATTTTGTAAGACCTGCTGTTAACCACATTTAATGCAAATAAAGAACTTACTTACTTACTTACTTACTTACAGGCAGAGAGAGAGTGGGAACTCTATTTATTTATTTATGTAGAATCATTATGAGTAACATTACAGAATTCTCCATTGCGTTACATCGATTCTTAATCTAGGCTAATACTAATCCATAAATATAAGTACAGAATCCTTACATACATCTATACTATACCTGCGGAGTACTTTTGTCTCTAGTAAACAAGTTTAGATCCTCATCCCTTAGGGCAATTTTTGACCTTAACTGCAATTGTTTTCATTTGAAGGACCATAGGATTACCTTCTACGTCCATTAATGCTGTGCTGTATTGAATAGCTCAAGGTTCAGTAGGGATGTCTGGTGTCCAGACATCAATGCTGATCCTTGAGCTATTGAATGACCACTCCAGACTCTGTAGTGTTTATTCGAGCCTTATAAGTTTGGTGATCAGACTGACCTTTCTCCCGGTCTTCTCGACGATACAGCTGGCAACCACGGAGCCGAGCAGTTGTATGGCGCCCACCACGATAGTCTGCTTGTTGGGGCTCAGCTTGAGGCTGATGGATTCCGAGGCCTGCTCGAAGATGGACCCGGCGTACATCAGCACCACGAGGTAACCGCAGGTCTCTTGAGACAGCATCACGTTGAGGGAAATTCGGAACGCTTTAAATGTCGTTTTGTCACGCACTGGAAGTAAAAAATATTTATGTTATGTTAGTACGTAAGCCGTAAGGTACTGCAAGGTTTCAACGATTGTCTCGAAGGAACTCGAGTGGTGGGAGAGCAACGTCCTCTACGTTTACGTAGTTAAATAAATCAAATTTACAAACGATTAAGTCCCGTTTTGTTTTGAAAACGTTGACCATTAATTTGGCAATGGAAAGTAGGACGTACAAACTTTTACATGCACTGTTTGTTAGTATTCTTATTTGACCAGAATTTTTGGGTTTGTTTGAATTCACTGGGGCTTGAATTATGTATGGTGTTTTTTTTATTATTGTTAGCGGATATACTGGCGAAGGGCCTTTTGGAAATTAGGTATTTTTAATAACTATTGCTATCGCATGGCCTCAAATCCCCCGTATTACAGTGCAAAAGGGACAACTGCAGCTCGGAACGATCTGACCTACAAAAAATTGGCGAAAACAGGGTTTTGTAGTCTGATTTCCTCTTCCAAAACTGGACTAATTTTAGTTTTTCTTTCACATATATTATAACGAGGGCTTCGGCTATGCTTCTATGTTTTCTGTTTTTCTTTTATATTCGTTAAATTTGTTTACGGAACGTGTGCTTATGGCGCCGGATGGTGTCATTTTTTGCAGTTTTAGAGGGCCTCTAATTCTTAAAATAAACAAATTATTAAGAAAAATAAAACATAGGGGTATGGCACAGGTACGTATAGACAATATTTATAAAAAAAATTTGCTCTAAGACAATTCATCCAGGGAGGAAACGGGGGATTACGTTTGTATGGAGGAACGGCCACTAGTATATACTCTTAAGGATGATTCCGGCGCGGACATATATTTTTTACAGATTTAAAATTAAAATAAATTCATTTAATGAATTAAAATTAAAATTGGACTCATAATGTTTATCAGAGACGCTGGGTCGATTCCAGCTTCAACTGCAGTGCATCACGACTGCATTCGATCATCATGCACGGGTAGCTGGGCGTCTAAAGATGGTTATAAAATACTTTTAACCCGACTACGCTAAATTTAAGAGAGGGTTATGACTTTTTTCTCGTCCTCGAACGCAATTGCAGGCATTCTATAGTAATAAATAAAAGTAAATCACACCGTAATTGATTTATTATGATGTCTGACTCAGGTAATATCTACGGGGAATCACTTAACTTGTGGTCTGGGGCTTTACTATCATTTTGCTAATCAGTAAATACTTATATACCTAGATACCAATTTCCTTGTCCATCCGTATTTAAATGACAAATGCGACTGTTTGTTTGTTCATTGGTTTGTTAGCTTATCCTTTCTTCACACAGTGACAGGGACCGATTGTAACACGTCTTTGCATACTCAGAATAGTGGAAATATTCGGGAGATGTACATTACTTTAAACTTAAAATTTAATAGATATCAGGGAAAATCTTACACAAATTGGCCTAAACCTAAACTAAGCAAAGCTTGTGCTATGGGTAAGCGCTTGTACTAGGCGACAATATACATAATATAAAGATATGATTAAAATACTTAAACAGATAGCAAACATCCAAGACCCGGGAACAGACATATATTATACATATTTAAACACCGTCTAAACGTTCAATTTCGTCACTAATAATAGTAATTAGAGTAATGTTTGTGACGTCAAAACTGCTTGTCATCCTCAAAGTAATGTGTGTATCTGTGTCTATCTGTCACAGCTCCTGTCGTGATATTAGGGACGTGACGTTACAGATTAAGAGTCGCCTTCAAGCTCGGTTCTCCATACAAACGTAGTTACGCTCTTATTTTAAAACGACTAGCTAGTTTGCTCTAAAACTTTGTACTTAGAATAACTTAAGGTATATGCAGGCCTGTAATTATATATAGCTTCAGATACCATAGTAAAACAAATACAGTGAATTTAAGTTTGTCATACAAAACCCTGTTTGCCGTATTTCGTTTGTTTTATAAACGGGAGCCATATAAACTAATTACAGGCCTAGATATACCTCATGTTATTGTATATGCAAAGTTTCGTTACAATCAAACTTGTAGTTTTAAAATTAGAAGGAAACTCCGTTTGTATGGGAAGGTGAAATTCGGCCGAGCTTTAGGGCGACTCTTAACATTACATACTATTTCAAGCTGAGTGTAACCATCCAACGCCCATTTGATCGCATTTATAACTCACTTCATTTGATGTTGATGAGTCCACAAATAGACTCTGAAACTGTATTTTAATCCTGCAACTGGCCCAGACTTATCTATATGGTGCGACCATTTATCAACATGACAGTTAGGCAGTAGGCTTAGCTCATTTGTCAAGATCGACTGATATACGATATGGCTTATAGCCTCATTTTATACAGGATATGATTAGTGGATCGGCTCGGTTGGGCAGCGTCTGGATGATATCGCAATATCTTTTCATCCAATAGCCCGCAGTGTCTCAAGACGAAAGTCTTTGACCAGTGTGTGTTGCCAGTGATGACTTACGGTAATAAAGCTCAGAGTCACTCCGAGAGCAATGGAGTAGCGGGAGGCTAGTTGAGTTGTCTGATTCGAATAACTCGAATCAGAGTCGAAGCGAGTTGATTCGAATCAAGTTCCTTCGCAACTCGAATCAACTCGCCGACTCCACCTGGTGGTTTGACTCGCGTACCCACCTCGGATCGGAGTCGCCAACTCGACGAGTGTTCTAACTCGGAGCTCGAATAGGTGAGTCAACGCAACGCACAATTCATTACATAAACGGCGAGTCAAAACAAATTACTTACACTTGATTCGAAAGAACTATTACGAGGTAGAGATGTAGCGGAGATTCGGCGAGTCAAGTTAATTGGAATCAAGAATTCGTATACGCCGACCTCGACTCGACTTTCCAACTCGGGGACGGGTGATGCCGCGAACGGCGGCCATCCAGTTGATCCGAGTCAGGTCAACTCGAGTTTTGATTCGAATCAGCGGCCGAGGCGACCGAAAAAATACGAGTCATCCGTGTTAGAGAAAATATGACTCCTATAACATCGCCTCAAATCAAAAGGGCTATGCTCGGAGTTTCTTTGCGGGGTCGAATTAAAAATGACTAAATCCATAGAAGAACCTGGGAACTGCCATAGTCCGAAGTATAGCAAAACTTCAGTGGCAATGGGCAGCGCGCATTACTCGTTGAACCACAGTGTAAAAAGCATACAGTGGGCGCCTTTGACGTTTGCGTAAATGACAATGACATGTCCCGAGCTACTAACTAATACGGACTATGCAGCTCGGACTCGCCGCACACGCGTCCCGCCCCTTGCACCCCGCACGATTGCTCTGTCTAGACCGCTTCGTCGGATGACTGTATTGATTTCTAGACTGTGGTAGCAACGAGTGCTTGAGTGGTGACCACGCACTGGAAGACGCAGCGTGGTAGGCCCCACAAGGTGAACTGATGACCTGCTTAAGGCCGCTGGAGTCCGCTGGTGATGGTAGCACTCTTTGGGAGAGGCCTATGTCTAGCAGTTAACGTCTTTTGGCTGATGAGGATGAATACTGGATAATAGTGAATAATCGATAAATGTAGATTAGGCCATTTTTTATAAAACTGGCACCACTAACATTGTTCGCGGAGAAGAAAAAAGGCGTAATCTTACACACAGAGAGAAAATAATAAATAAACCCATTCGTTCGTATCATATTGGTTTGTATATATTGAGAGGTACAAAAATAAGTCGGATATCTATTTAATTTATGCAAAAATAGCTAAATTTAAATTTTAAAATACGTCAGGTCAAGATTTACATAGAAATGATGTTGTATATAATTTAGCAGATAATTATTTTATTATTAACCAGGGTTTTTCCGTAGCGTCACTCGCGATAGCTAATAATTTGGCGTAAACCCTCGGGAACCGAGTATTTTACCGCGATGAAAAGTAGCTCCAGCCTCTATTCAATCTTTATACAAAACATTACCACTATTGCGTGGAAGAAGTCTTTATCCCACAAGCTTATTATCTATTAAATACCTATTATGGGACAATTTCACAAAAATCGATCTAGTCCCATAGTAAACTCAATAAAGCTTGTGTTACAAGACATAAGTACTAGAAGATGGACGACGATATAGTTCATAGTGCTTCATGGTAAATTACTTTCACACCGTTTTTTTATTTCCTTGTGGAGCATGGCCGATTTTTTATAAATAAAGATGTGGGTATTGACGGGAACTACATGTTACAGTTAAAATAAATAAAAAAAACACGGCGTATACCTACATAGAAAACATCCAAGACTCAGGAACAAATAGTTATGCTCATCACTCAAATATTTGCCCTTACCGGGATTTAACCTCTACCATGCTAACTGCCTACCATGAAGCCCTGAACAACCATGGCTCCATATAGGCACAAAGGCACTGCCTTACCCTGAACAACCATGGCTTCATAAAGGCACAAAGGCACTGCCTTACCCTGAACAACCATGGCTTCATATAGACATAAAGGCACTGCCTATCCTGAACGACTATGGCTCCATACAGGCACAGAGAAACTGCCTACCATGAAGCCCTGAACAACCATGGCTCCATATAGGCACAAAGGCACTGCCTTACCCTGAACAACCATGGCTTCATAAAGGCACAAAGGCACTGCCTTACCCTGAACAACCATGGCTTCATATAGGCACAAAGACACTGCCCTGAACAACCATGGCTTCATATAGACATAAAGGCACTGCCTACCCTGAACGACTATGGCTCCATACAGGCACAGAGAAACTGCCTACCATGAAGCCCTGAACAATCATGGCTCCATATAGGCACAGAGAAACGGCCTACCATGAAGCCCTGAACAACCATGGCTCCATATAGGCACAAAGGCACAGCCTTACCCTGAACAACCATGGCTTCATATAGGCACAAAGGCACTGCCTTACCCTGAACAACCATGGCTTCATATAGACACAAAGGCACTGCCTACCCTGAACGACTATGGCCCCATACAGGCACAGAGAAACTGCCTACCATGAAGCCCTGAACAACTATGGCTCAGAGAGACTGCCTATCATGAAGCCCTGAACAACCATGGCTCCATATAGGCACAAAGGCACTGCCTACCCTAAACGACCACTAAAAACCCTGAGCCCACCACTGCTGCTCTATAAACGGCACCGAATAAGGATAGGAAATAAAATGTTTAAATAGAATCGAACGGATGTTTTGAAAACTGGAGGTTCAAAGTCACTAATGATTTGAGAAATGTAGTTTCTAATTTATATTTTCCTTTGAGAAATGTAGGTACGTTAGCGTCGAACAGAGCACTAACTGATGCGTCGCTGCTATGATATGATCCCTAGACTTAGGTCTATCAACTATTCGTAATCATATATGGTTACCAGATGCACGGATAAGGATAATGTTTACTATTCAGTTGTAAGTGTAAAAAAAATACATTTTATTTTTATTCAAAGAATAGGCGATATGAGCAATTGAGCAAAGTAACCGACAAAGCTCACAGGATTGCATCGTTGAAGTTGCAATGGGCCATGTAGACCGGAGGACGGATGGCTATTGGGGCAGTAAAGTTCTGGAGCGTAGGACGGCCGTCGTCTAGGTCGGATGACCTCATAAAGGTTGGATGTGGTCTGCGCAAGATCGCACTTTATGGCGAACTATAGATGAGGCCTATGTTCAGCAGTGGACGTCCATGGCTGATAGATAGATAGAAAAGATATTATTCACTTCCTGACATTATCGTATGTCAGCCGTATTCCCGACAAATGGCCAAAATTCCTGTGGTCTGGTAACCCTATAAATCCGACTGGTAATCATAGGTCTCGATGTTGTCCTGGTATCCCTGTACCAGGTGTCCAGGAGTGCTGGAGAGAGGACTTACCAATGGTCATCCAAGTAGCCTTGTTCATGGACCGAGCCTGTTGCTCCTCGCGATCTAACTGTTGGATGACCTCCTCCAGATCTTTGTTGTCGGTGCTGGTGTTACGGAGCCATGCCAAGGCTGCTCGCGCCTCCTGAAACAATATCATAATGATTTAGTACTGATCAATGACCTCTTGATCTCTGACTGCTTATTTATTTTTTATTTATTTATTACTAGAATGCGCCCGCAACCGTTCGCGGAGGAGAAAAAGTCATAACCCTTAATTTTTTCTTCAGCGTAGTCGGGTAAAAAGTATCCTATAGCCATCTGGAGATACCCAGCTACCCAGTACCAAAACTAGTTGAAATCCGTTTAGCCGATTTTGCGCGATGACGCCACAACGACACACAAACATACATAAAATAAAATAAAAAAAATTTTCGCTTTAATGACCTCCAAATAGTCCATAACAATCATTTATTTGAAAATATCTTCAATGTACAGACATTTTTACAACTTTATAATAGTATAGATATTGCTTATAAATTGTTTGTCATCCAAATATCAACGGTAGCTTTTTAACTAATCGTTACTTAAAAGTATATCTCTTGACGATTCCGGCAAGTATGCATTATTTCATTATGGAGATCCGGTGCCTACCTTTCGGTTTCTACCATCAAATCCGCTCGATACTATTCTCATAAGGAACATTTAAGTCTGTGGCTATGAAGGCTTGTCTAACTTAATTGAGATATCTTATATCCGTAAGTCACTGATCACTGCAGAGTTCCGATGGTCTTCTGTGGCTCTTCAGTTCCACTTCATCAATTCATATTTTCTGAATGCAAATGATTGAATTGTTTAAAATACCAAAATCGTTATATAGATGCCTGTAATATTTGAGGAGTTCTATCGATTCCTCATGGATCCTATTATCAGATCTTCACCAGAATTAATTGATAAATGACACCAATTTGGTGATACTTATTTCCTAAAAAATAAGTGTTTTTGTAATTGGTTGTTGAGTCATCGTTAAACATACATTAAAAATAGATTCCGACTAAATGAAAAGCACCTCTTCTTTGAAGTAGGTTAATTATATATTTTGTTGTTTAAATTTAAAACATCACTCAATCTTTTTTATAATTACTATATTGATACAAAGATCTAAGTAGATAGAAAAATTAATTGCGATCCACTGCCGTGTCTGTTATATCGGAACAGCGCCCTAATCCATTAGACTATCAGACCGCTTGTGATTCACAACGATTTAATGCTCTACCTTCGGTAACGATATGGTAATTTTTCTGCTTACTTAGATCCTTGTATCATTATAGTAGGTTAATTATATTTTCAACTTTCAAACCCCATTTAAATCTATAGGCGTTGCGATAAAGTGGTGATCACGAACCCATATGTATGACTTAATATTTGTATGCAATATGCATTTAAAATTGAAATGAAACATATAATTTTCTTAACGCATTACCCTCTTAGCTGTAATCGAGTAACATTTGCTACTAGCATTAACAAGCTAGTAGTAAATGTCAGTTATTCCGCATACGTTTGGGCGCATACTAATTGCTTCCGGATGTTCGCGACCTGAATAGATAACGTTCTAAAACTATCAATTTACGACCGCATTCTGCTGTCTTTGTATTAGCAGGCGCCCATAATAGCAATGTTGCCTGATCTCAAAATTTGTAAAAAATATATAAGATCCTGATAAAAAAAGCAAAATAAGGAACTAGGTAAAAGTTTTGAGTTCGAACGAAATCCTGCGATAGATAATACATACATACTTTGTTAGACGATATTTGTTAGACCAACAAATCAATCCAACATAGCATTTTCGTGTCCCAGGGTAGATCAGAATGAACCATAGGTTATGATTACCATTAATTTTCTTCTATATAAATGTGATATTATTATAAGAGCAACTAAGCAGAGTACGTACTGTGTAAATTGTAGTTACTTTGTTAAATGTGACTATAACGTGTAGTCCTGTTTCGCTCAATTTTCTGGATCCATAATACCAGCGTCAAATCACTCTTGGTGGTTTGGCATTTTGCTGAGTGAACTCCTTTTTCGCACAACGCATTTTTTTTCCTCTCTTGTATGTCATGTATATTGTCGCTGCGAAATAAATTATCTTTCTTTCTTTCTTTCATACATACAATCACACCTTTTTGTAGGCAGAGACTACCTCCTTCCACTTGCTACAGTCCTGGCATACAACTACCGCTTCAATAATACCACTGAATAACACATAAAATGTATGGTAACTTGTTATGGGACCGTTTTGATAAAAGCAAGTTATGTAGCCGCAGAACAAAGTTTTTAATTCCGCCATACAAGGTACTAACCGTGTGAAGTCACTAAGCTATACTCTGATCTTTAATTCAAGACCAAAATTTAACGTCAACGGGCGCACTTTCGCTGTGATCACTGCATACCGGTTTAAGTGTCAGTATTTTTATCAATAAAATTTACCCTAATATTGCTGGCCGCACGATTTCTCTTTCATGTTTTTATGAAATAATGCTTATTTGTTTAAATCATCAAGGAGAGAACTGTCAGATTTTGGTCTTGAATTAAAAATTCGAGTTTAGTAGGTAGTAAAGTCCAAAAATGAGATTTTGACATTGTTGTCTCTCGGGGAGTTTTTGTCAGATTCACCAATATTCTTATTATTGAGAGGTCGTCCTATAACACACCACAGATAAAATTTGTTTAAATTGACAAGATTTCGTTTTTCAACCAGGCTGGTTTCCGTTGAAATCACATAGAACATAAAAAAAAATATAAAACTACATTATTATTATTTTTTTATCAAACTAGTCCTATGGTAAGGTCAATAAGGCTTGTGTTATGGGTACTAGACGACGATATCGACTCAGGAACAAATATTTATGCTCATCACACAAATACAGTTCAAATCCCTTACCGGGATTTGAACCCAGAACCTCAGCTTCGCAGGCAACGTTACTCCCACTGAGCCAAACCGGTCGTCAAATAAAAAAAATATATGTATATTCAAAAGGTTTCCGAATTAATATTAAAAATTAAAAATCCATTTAAATTATTTCTCATTCTAAAAAAGCGTAATGGCCACAGTGTAGAAAATTATACGAAATTATATCAAGGCGGATTTACAATAGAAATTGTATTGCTGTTCTTCTTGTATACGCTGTGTCTATCACAATTTCGCTGATGACGTCATTTAGAGGATCGTATATGTTAATAATACTTGGAAATTTAAAATGTTGTCATGACAACATTTTAAATATTCAAGTCATTAAATCGTCTCCCATTTCGTTAAATTATTTAAGTATCAAGGAACCAAAAATCTTATTTTTTACTTTTTTTATATATAACTAATAAATTCAAATTGTTTATTCTGCAAGTAGGCCATAAGGGCACTTTTACAAGTTTGACTCTACGGCATTTCCCAAGAGGAGACCACTGTTAAGAAGAAAGCCGAAACAAACTTTCAAAATAATTCTTAACTATTACATATAACTGAAGGTATTCGAGAAAATGAAAGAAGCATAGGTACCATCAGCCACACACTATTGTGATTGACATAGGGCCGACATTATGCAGATATTTGTACAATCCTCTAAATGACATCGTCAGCGAAAAAGTGACAGTGACATTCACAGCGCACAAGAAGAACAGCAGTTCGATTTCTATAGTAAATTCGTTTTAGTAATTGTGCTTCAGTATCTTCCTATTATTTTCTACGCTGTGACAGTTACCTACACTTTGTTTGTCGTCTACGCTCTTGTAAACTTTAGAAATTGCTTTTTTTAAAATATAAAAACGGAATATGTTCAAAAATTTGAAAACTTTGTTACATTAAATGTTTTCTGCTCTATTTGATATTATTGGATTGATATAATTTTGTCAAGTATTATGGGAATTAGGGTGTTGAACATTAAATGATTTTCTTCTGTTTCCGCGATTATTACTCATTGAAATAAAACAATTTAACGGAGATCGGAAACATCTTGAAGCGTGCTTCTATAAAAACATATTTCAAGCCGTTGAAGAAGGTGTCTCAATACCTTAGACCCGTGAAGAGTAGCACCCCTTTGCAGAGTGCAGGCATTTATAAGCTAGACTGCGAGTGTGGTCTTTCATACATTGGTCAAACGAAACGCAGTGTATCAACCCGGGTGAAGGAGCACATAGCAGATGTCAAGCACCGTCGGTGTAATAGGTCTGCAGTTTGTGAACATGTCATTGACAAACCAAATCACTCAATTAAGTTTGATAAACCTTCTATCCTTGCCAAAGAAAAAAGATATTTTCCCAGGATGCTACGCGAGGCTATTGAGATTAAAAAGCATCCTAATTTCAATAGAGAAGATGGATTGTCACTACCACCAGCTTGGGATCCTGTAATACATCTCATCAAGGAACAAGCGAGACACAGGACTGCAAAACCTTAATTTCCGAACGGTGTAAAATATCTTATCTGTTTAAAAGTAGTTTAATAGTCTTTGTTTTTAAATATTATAATTAGTAATGAGGTAGCCTGGGAGTTTTTCTTTGCAGCGTTTCTTTTCTCCTCAGTACGCCTCATTTGTGAAATGCTGCTTGGTAAATTATTAGAATAAAATAATTAAGCCCTTCTGGCACATGTGTAACTGTCTTTACAGCTTAGGCCCATCTGGCATGTATGTACACCTTTATTTGTGTTTTTTCAAAAAATGGGTAGTTTGCACAAATTGTAACTTTGACAGAGGAAAATACATCTTTTCTCAGTCCTCCCGTGACATTCCATGCTGGAAAGCTTCCGAAACGTCGGGAACTAAAATGAGATAATATACGCGATATAATCCGTTAAATTGTTTTATTTCAATTAAATGATTTAGTTTCCTCATCTATACTATATAAACTTGTATTAACAAACTATTAGGAGGTCAGTGAATCGATTTTTTTTTTGGATTTTTTGTATGTTTATATCTGTCGTTGAGGCTTCGACACGCGAAATCGGCTAAACGGATTTCAACTATTTTTGTTACACGGGTAGCTGGGTATCCACAGATGGTTATAGGATACTTTTTACCCGACTACGCTGAAGAACAAAAGAGGGGTTATGGCTTTTTATCCTCCGCGAACGAAGTTGCAGCATCTTTTAGTTATGTATATAAATTAACAATCGTAATCTCCCAAATAATCCCTTTTAGGAGGAGTTACTTGAGGCGTAAATTACCTTTTTATGTTTTGTTATATCTTCTCCCTCAAGCTCATTTAGCAAAACGATGCGCAAGCGCAGACCGAAAGTGGTTTTTACCAGTTTAAGTACTGCCGACACTGATATATAATCAGTGTAGCGATTATTTATGGATTTTATGGTAATCTTGTGTTTGTTTGTGTGTTAAATGAGGACCGGATTCGTGGAAAATTTGCAACCGTCGATTTATGCATATTATAATGACTAGAGGGCGGCTTTGTACGCGGAGGAGAAAAAAGTGATTACCGTCCTTTTTAGCTCCAGCGTAGTCGGGTAAAAAGTGTCCTGTGGATGCCCAGCTCCCAAAAATATTTGAAATCAGTCTAGCTGAAGAGGCGTAATGATGGCACAAAGACATATACATAACATATATACAAATCCATCCATTCTTATATTATAAATGCAAAAGTGTGTCTGTCTGTTACCTCTTCACGCTTAAACCGCTGAACCGATTTGGATGAAATTTGGTATGGAGATAGTTTGAGTCCCGGGGAAGGACAGACTTTTTATGGCGGAAAAATACACTAATCCGCGAACGGCGGCGGACGAAGTCGCGGGCAGAAGGTAGTAATTCAATATTTTTCGACTCATTAAGCTTCAATAGCAGGACAGATTTCAATTATTTTATCATCCATCTATTTACAAAATATTTTTTAAAATACCGGCCAGGTGCGAGTCGGATTCGCGCACTGAGGGTTCCGTACAAACTTTCTCTTAACTTAACTGGCCGGTTAAATTAAGTTTGCACCTGGTATCTATAACGTTGCATATAAAATGAGGAGGTTAAGCAAACTTAACGCAACCGGATTGGTCAAAACTGATTTTTGAAAATTAAAAAAATATGTATTTATTTTATTCTGTTTTTAGTATTTGTTGTCATAGCGGCAACAGAAATAAGTCTTCTGTGAAAATTTCAACTGTTTAGCTATCACGGTTCATGCGATACAGCCTGGTGACAGACAGACAGACGGACGGACAGCGGAGTCTTCGTAATGGGGTCCCGTTTTACCCTTTGGGTACGGAACCCTAAAAAAGAGAGTTATGATTATGTCTTTTTTCTCCTCATCAAACGAAGTCGCGGGCACATTCTAGTACTTATACTTAATAAAGAGTTGTAAAAATGAAAAAGTTGTAGGCTTAGTTTAAAAATACATATTGATGTAAATGTACTTGACTGTACATCCAGGTTGCAAACTTGGAAAGGATTAGATACTTAAGTCTCAGGCCGGTTCTTGTTGCACTAAAATTAGAATCTAATTGCAGACTCGTTCTACTGCAGTTATTCACAGTACTTATACGTGGTGTAACTTCTAAGTAAATATCGGAATAGGTAGTGCAATGACATGAAAACCGGCCAAGTGCGAGTCGGACTCGCGCACCGAGGGTTCCGTATGGGTTCTGGGTTATGTTATGGGAAGGCTCCGTAGGGCCGTATCTATGAATTCCAGTGTTAGCAGAGCCCTACTCCTAAGCAAAATGTACGCGGTGCTCCATCATTTTCTATTGGTTACTGATATAGACAGACAGATATAAAATTATACTGTTTTTAGTATTTGTTGTTATAGCGGCAACAGAAATACATCATCGGTAAAAAATTTAACTGTCTAGCTATCACGGTTCATGAGGTACAGCCTGGTGACAAACATACAGACGGATAGGGAAAGTTTTAGTAATAGGGTCCCGTTTTACCCTTTGGGTACGGAACCCTAAAAAAATATAAATCATATAACCAAGATCGCCTCTCGTAGATTTTAGGCCAGTCATTATTTTTATGCCCACTATTATAGTTATTATTAGTCAAAAAAGTATCAAAACCCTTCTTTGAGAATCATACAGCCAAGCCGCAGTCGTCGGAGCTGCTTCTGTTCTGCGTGCAGTTTGATTTTTTCTAGCTAACTAATCGTGCTTATCCCGAATGTCCGTGTAAATATTCTATTTGCAGACAAGCGTTAAGAAAATCCATAAACCTACTTCTGGTTCAAAATTGGTTCACTTTGTATGAAGCAGTAAATGATGGTTTCTAAATTGCTGCATAGTTTTCTTCATTTAAAAATATTTTTTTTAAATATGTCAAAATAGTTCATGGCTCAGATTCGACGTAAAACTTTGAAAGCCATTTTTGTGTACGGTTGTATGAAAAAAAATCCATAAGCGGCGACCTTAACATCTAGACACCCTGGGTGAGTTATTAATTGAGACGTGAAGCACGCGCCCTATATCTATACTATTATAAAGATGTAAAAACGAAATGTCTGTCTGTACATTGACGATATTTTCAAAAAGATGATTGTAACGGACTATTTGGAGGTCACTAAATCAAAACAACTTTTTTTGGATATTTTGTATGTTCGTATGTGTCGTTGTGGCTTCATCACGCCAAATCGGATAAACGGATTTAAACTATTTTTGGTACACGGGTGCCTGGGTATCTCCAGATGGTTATAGGATACTTCTTATCCGACTACGTTGTCGAAAAAAGAGGGGTTATGACTTTTCTTCTCCGCGAACGAAGTTTCGGGTGCCTTCTAGTCGCTAATACAGCAAACGTTTTATAGATTCCAGTGCCTCGACCTGCGTGATCACCCGTCTTTCTCGCATTGTATTGAAAGGAAAGAGACAGACGATCTTTATCGTGTGACTAAGAGTCGCGTATCATAGTTGTGCTAGAAGTGCTGGGCTGGCGTTAAGGTTTGGGCACGACAACACGTGACCAGCGACGCGGTGAGCAAATTCTCTCTTCATTGCGCGCTCGAGACGCTCACCGCACAGCAGTTAGTTGGCATCACGCGCAATATATGAGGAATTCGCTTGCCGCGCCGCCGGTCACGTGTTCTCGTGGCCGGGGTTTTAGTGTGTACCATTTGACTTTGCCCGTACTGTTCTCCCCAAAACGAGGATGCAAGCTCGACTCGTAGCCACAGGTCGGAACTCCGGCACGACCCATAATGACTCGCGGCATAATGAGCCCCACTGCACCCTTCGGGGTGTAAGAGAAGACACATCGTCGACTTGGCCCGGGGCAGGAGAGGCGTAAGGGTGTGACGACAAAGGAGTTTGACCGGTACCCGCGCCCCGCGTCTCCCTTTTACCGCAGGCGACGACTTAGTTAAATAGTCGGTCTATATTCAATCTTTATATCTTTAATCCGTCTGTCTCCGCATTCAAAGGTTAATCTGGATGTAGTTTCTACGGAGGATGAGAATCCACATACAGATCCGAGATCCGGATATACCAGGGGTCGGCAACCTTTTGAGACTACAGAGCAAAAAAAAACTAAGAATTTTAATTTCAACATTACATTTGTTTTTTTATTGGATGTTTTTATGATAATAATATGTTTGGCGACCGGTTTAGCTCAGTGGGAGTAACGTTGCCTGCGAAGCTGAAGGTTCTGGATTAAAATACGGGATTGGGACGGTTTGAAGGTGACTGAATCAAAACATTTTTTTTTGGATTTTTTGCATGTGTCTGCGGCTTCATCAAGTTAAAACAGCGAAATGGATTTAAATCATTTTTGATATTAGCTGGTCATTCACCGGTGGTTATAAGATACTCTTTACCTGACTCTACTGAAGAAAGAAAGGGGAGTTATGATTGTCTTGTCCTTCGCTCACGAAGTTTTTCGCATAGACTTAAGATTCTTTCGTTGTTACGCTACATGACTGACTTTCAGACTACTTTGTTTAAGAATATATTAACGAGATAAGACATTATCTTGGATTCTTGTCCAAAAACCAACAGTCTGCTGCTTATCGTAAAGAATTTCTTATTCATACACTCTCACCCACAAAGAAATTTATCATACGTTTTCACCTGTCAATGTTTTCATATCCTTAATTAATATTAAATCTTGTTTACATTTTTAAAATGAATCTCAATGTTATTCGTCTTGTGAGACAAAAGGCTAGTTTCCTGGATAAAAAAATATAACTTTAATTAGTCCGTCAGATTATCAAAAAATATTGGACACGTTTTTTTTTGTCAATCAAACAAAAAAAGGCAAAGATAAAGCGCGTCAAAGATTGGGGATTCCGCATTCAATAAAAAAAATTTTTTTGGTGGTTATAACTACTTTTGATTACGTCCTTCCCCGAAGTTTAGGTAAATAGTAGCTATCTTTTCCGACTTCTGGGTTTGACTGTTCTCAAGAGCAGTCCCTATCTCACTATAGTAGAAAAATAAGTATGGACTTATGGTAAGATTTTCCCATCTAAATATATAAAAAGTCGGTTAAAGAATAAACTGACTGACTGACATATCAACGCACAGCCCAAAGCGCTGTTTCTAGAGATTCCAATTTTGGCACGTACGTTCCTTATAAGGAGAAGGGGTGCACTAAAAAAGGATTTTTCAAAATTCACCTTCTGAGGGGGTGAAATGGGAGTCCAACGTTTGTATGGGGAAACTTGCAATGAAGACATTACGCTTACTACGAGGGTGAAGCCGCGAGAAAAAGCTAGAATCCATTTAAACAGAAGAGTATTGTACCTGTAATTTCCCTTGCTGCACCAGAAACACCGGCGTCTCCGGCATAGCCAGGAAGGCGAGTAGGTGTAGCACGGGCACCGCGGTGCAGAGCCATAGCACCGTCGTGAAGGACAGCAAGTCTCCCGCCACGTAGACCACCAGATAGCCCAGATTCTGGGACAGGATGAAGAGGGAGCCCAACGCACCGCGGACGTTGTCAGAGGCGATCTGTTGAGAAACAGTAGTTTAGTGTCGTATTTTTTCGCTCAATTCGAGACCTTTGTCATTAAGGGTCTGCATCGTCCGTTGTAAACCACGCCACAAACGCCGAGCGGGCCAATGAGCAGAATTTGTAACATGGGACGCATTTATTGCTCGCGCGCATCAAAGAAAGACAAAGCTAATACACTACATGCTTGGGATTTTTAGCGTAAGCGCCAGATATAAAAGTACAAGGAAATCGAAGATATTATTATGTTTTGTATAACGTTTAAGTAGTGGAGTCTAGTTAAGTATATAAAATTTAAGCACGCAAAAAATAAAGGGAAGAATGTAACTTTTACAGAATTTAGCCGTATATTAATCTGTCGTTTGTACAAACTAGACAAAAAACGGAAAATGGAGACGCGTTTTCGGAAAACTTTTCTATCGAGGAAATTTTCAAAAATCATGTTTCCGCATTAATCTTTGAATCCATACTAATATAATAAATGCGAAAGTGTGTCTGTGTGCCTGTCTGTCCGTCTGTTACCTCTTCACGCTTAAACCGCTGAACCGATTTGGATGAAATTTGGTATGGAGATAGTTTGAGTGCCGGGGAAGGACATAGGCTACTTTTTATCCCGGAAAATACCCTTATCCGCGATAAACGAATTTAAGGCGAAGTCGCGGGCATAAGCTTGTAGGTTTAGGTTAATTGTATAGTCAAAAACACATATCTGAAAACCAGCCTGTTTTATGTACTAGATTTGACAAAAATCACGCTAAATATAGCCTTAAATTTTCGATGCATCCCCATAAGTGACGTACTTGAGAAGAGGCGGTGGCATCATCTAGAAGAGACGGTGGCCTCGAAAAATAAAAAAGCTCATCGTGACCTGCAAAGTAGAGGGGAAAATCTCCTTAGTAGAGGGGAGGCCTCGTGGACGCAGCCCAATACGTTGGTCTGACCAGATTCGCACCGCTCTTGACTGTACAGCTCACAACGCCCTCCACACTGCCAGCGACAGAAACAGATGGAGGAAGATAGATCGAAAGAAAGTGATTCAGAAGGGAGGTCACGACTTTCATTACTGGTGAATACGGCGCAAGGAGGGAGGAGTAATTGAGTGACTACGGACCATGTTGCTAGTGTTGTATAGTTCTAAATGATAAGGAGTTAAATTTTTAGTTCATACTATTACATATTATTATTTGGACCTGAATATTAAGTTTCGGAATGATGTGGAGTCACGCTTATGGGTAAAACTTGTTAGGCGAGTCGATTACGCTCTTGCATATAATTCAATTTCTTTTTAAAACATTTTTTTGTTGCGTTATCTTGTAAGGGTCTTGGAAAGATATGATGATGTTTATAATGATTATGTAATGATACGAACTCTGGGTCATATCTGGTTCAGGAGCTTTAGTTAGGTTAATTATTCGAAGATTTGTAAGTTTAAAGATTTTTTAGGATGTGTTAGTAATAAGTTTGTAGAAGCGCGTCTCCAAGCGCTGGATATTCAACGTCAACACCCGACGCCATCTTACGCGTTCACCTACAATGACCGTGGTGAGCTCAATTGCGCGCCCTGCGACCGGACATTTTTACACAAAATGGGTTTTGAGAGTCATATTAGACTCAAAGAGCGTAAACGCCACACAAATCAATACGCTCTTTGAATCTAAAGGTATAGATATAGGCGCCCACGTCCTACTTGTTACTTGGGCAACTTGTGTAGTTTATGGGCAACTACTCGAAGTCGCTGGCATCGGATTCGATTAAGAGGACATCATCATCGTCATCATGTTTAATTAAAGTACTTACCTTTTATTTCAGTTTTAGTCGGTATTGTATTTTGTCTTTGTTACAATATTTGTTATTTCCCATAAAAAATATAGAATTTTCCGTTCGAGTCAGACATTTCTCGACTAGAATTTTCACGGAAATTGTGCGTTTTATGAATGCGATTGATTATTGACATTATGCCATTTATGCCCATTTATATTACCCTTATGACAATTGTTAATTGTTAAATCGTCGGCTCAACACGGAGGAATTTATCAATTGCCGAGGAGAATGTTTGGTATTCTATCATTACATCATGGAGTGTTTGACCTAGAATGTCGATGTTGCCATAGCTCACAGCGTTATTGACATAATAATGACCGTCGGTATATTTTGTCTCACTACGTCTGCACGTGAGTGGTAACAAATTGTATAGTTAAACGGCTGTAATCTTGTGTGTATGCTTATACATATATACACTACAGAGGCAAGGCGTCAGGGAAATTCCAAGGGAAGCCGAAGAGTATTCATTTACTCATATTTAAAGAAAAAGGTGGCTATAAGCCTTTTCTTGCGCAACCCGGTGGGAATCGGCTTATATGGACGCCACGCCACTGATACACTATCTAGTTATATTTTATTATATACCAACAGAAGGGTACTTGACTCACCAATTCAAAATCAAATTAGTTTCTATTTATGAGCTGTCAAAACGCTCAGAGATTATGAAGTTTCAAAGAAAAATAGTTTTATGACATCTTAGTGCCTTATGGTCAAATTGCTTCCTTATTTGTAGCTTTTAATCATTTTAAAATCACCAAAAGCATAAAAATAAGTAACAATAACAATAAGTGTGACATAATTTATGTTGACTACAGGAAAGTACCCAATTGATGGAAATCCTCACTTTAACATTTTCACATATTAGTAACACAGACATAATCATCGTTAATAATTAAGTACTAACAATAGACTCGTAAGTTTACTAACACCAAATGGACCTATTTATGTAAACAGGATCCAACCCACACTCCTGTCAAAATTGAGTTAAATACACAGAAAGCTTTTAAAATGCACCTTCTATCGACCCATTTAATATTAAATTTGATCTGGCAACTTTCTTATATCAAAACATTAAGTTGACAAGTTACCAAAAGTGATAACAACAACTTCATATTAAACTAATAAGATTCATGCTGTATGATAACTCTGTATTCTACAAAATCTTAATGTTTTATTTTTTAGAAATGAATCCATGTCGCTTGGTTCCCAATAATCGTAACTTTATATTTTTTCACAAGGGACAATGCGGGTTGGATCCCGTTTGCAAAAGAAAAACTGACGAGTCTTTATTTTCACAAGGAACGATGCGGGATGGACCTTTTTTGCAAAATAAAAATTGACAAAGCCTAATCTTTCATAAAGATTCATACAATATGGTTACATGTTAAAATTAATGAATTTACATTATCTGAGAAATCATGTCTCTTGAATCTAGTTTGCAAAATAAAAGTATACTAAGTGTAATATTTGTATACAGGTTCATATCCTTTGAAAGCTGTTTTTAAAAAGTTTTACTCCTTAGGTTCCTATGATGCACAGAATATGTCTTTAAGGGTAATAGTGAAAGAAAAACCGGTCAAGCGTCATTACATAGCTACTGAAAATATAAGCAAAGTTTGGAAAATGAAATCTTTCTCGCGTGAATACTGTCTGAACAGAATTTTAGTTTGTCAAGACATGTTTGTCAAAACTTTACAAACGTCCCCAAAATTAATAAACACTTCACTTTGCAAAATGCGTTCACAAGACTGCGTTGTAGATAGAAGGGGCTTACCGACCGTTACCGACTCAATAAAGTACCACGTGAATGCCAGCAGTTTATGATAAATTTCATAAAAACATTACCAACATATTTCTCCCACTATCGTTGAGAACAATGTGATGGGGTTTTTACGAGCAGACATGAAACAGTCAACAAAATTTACGATTTATCTACAGAAGCAGTTGAGACAGCTTCTATGAGAGTACTGTCCCGTTAGAAAGTCCACAAAGTATATTTGACGATAAATTGAAGCCTCTAAAGATAGCCACATGCAATAGATGCGACCACTTTCAAAGCAAAATTATATTCTTTTAGTAAATTACTGATGTTTTGAAATGTATAATTTCTTTTATTTTTTCTAGAACTTTCTAATTTAAACTTATAAACAATTTCCTATAAGTATAAGCATTTATTTTTCAATAAAGTACATTGAAATAACATGTGCACGTTTCACTATATTATTTTCAATTTTAATTCCTATTAAATCAAATAGGAACCAACCCACACTTGAGCATTTTTGCAAAAAAGATCCGTTGACTTTTTGAATAAAAAAGTCCCTAAATATTATTATTTTTTGGAAAACGAGTTTTAGACACCAAAAAACTTACCGTTGTCTAAAATTTTGCATTCAAACTTTTTTTCAGATGTTTATAGAAAATTTTGTTCGCATGTTTTTAACAAAAACTGATTTTTCTCAAAACTAGCCTCGTGTGGGTTGGATCCTGTTTACATAAATAGGTCCAAATGGATCTTTGTAGTTGTCTGTAAATAAATGAATTGATTGATTTATAGACAAAATGATTTAAAATAAGTGTTAGTTTCCACAGTTCCCACTCTTTTATGTTCCTTATTAATCTTCGAATCTTTTCACACATAGAGCATTGAGTTGTTTCGATGCGCCCACAAAGTTAGACCCATTATCACTATACACAGCAACAGCAACAATTTGTTAAAAGGGCTAAATGGTCAGCATGCCCACTATTTAGCAAACTGTTGGTCTGTGATTTGTAAAACCGGTGCGTGCCGACCAGCGCGGGAACAGAGGTGAGACTCAATAATTTGGTACGACTGACACTGGCTACGACGCCAGACGAGATAGCGTCCACGTTTCAAGTACTGAAATACCAACATACCTCCTTCAGATACAGCGGTGTGACCACATAGCATCCGGCACAGGCGAGACCGGCCACGGCGCGGGATGAGATCAGTGCCCAAGGCGCTAGTGAGAATATCGTGATCGCCCAGCTTATCTGAAACAATAGTAAAAGCTTTGCTCACTACACGGTTTGTAAAATAAATATAGTAAATTCATACATTTTTACAGTATTACAAACGAAGCATTATTTAATACTCGTACTTGACCATAGCAAAAAAAAAACAAGGAAAAATATCCTAATAAAGCATTAAAGAATAACGCCTTCTACCAGCTTTCGGATTACAACGGCGCGGTGTTAAAAAAATAAGAGTTTTAGGTTTAAGTACTATACAACCGATGAAAAATCAGAAACCTTATAGGATAACTAGCTTCTGCCCGCGACTTCGTCAACCTTAAATTCGTTTATCGTGGATAAGTGTTGTTTTCCGGGATAAAAAGTAGCCTATGTCCTTCCCCGGGACTCAAACTATCTCCATACCAAATTTTATCCAAATTGGTTCAGCGGTTTAAGCGTGAAGAGGTAACAGACAGACAGACAGACAGACAGACACACTTTCGCATTTATAATATTAGTATGGATTGCTGGACCCTACACACACAGTGATCTACAAAGTCTCTCCAAACGACCGGATAATACGATAATAAAGTGTATGTACAGCTGATCAATTATATTGTCAAGATTAGAACCTTGAATTGTCTATTCACATTAATTACATGTAAATTAGGTCAGAAATATTAGTAACTATAATAAAGACTTGATATACATTCCTATGTAATAGTAATTTTGTAGTGTTTATCTAACTGCGGAATGAAGCATCGAGACGAACCTACTGGTTTAACGTTGCTATTCAAATTATGGTGTCATTTGTTTCTAATTATGATAATAATAAAAAAACACTGTAATATGTTATCTGAACAAAAAATATATTTATTTATTATGTAGGAACCTAGTAAAACAATAATAATGATTTATATGGACGCCTAAGTCACGAAATCTTATTTGAGTTTTCACGTAACAGTATATTAATAACTATTCGTTTAAATAAGATTGCTTTTTATAAAAAATAGTATATTTAGTAAGCCATGACTGTATTCAAATAAAAATAAAATGTTGATGCGAAATGGTACTTTCTATTGAAATATATGACATCCTAAATTAAATAATGTTCATTACCTTTTTTATAAGCTAACCCTTTAAGCAATTATTATTGCAACGACTTGTAACACCTTTAGGCGTTGCTGGCGTGGTAGACACGATAGCACACGACACCTTTAGATGTTATTGGCGTTCAAAGGGTTAAAGTTGGATGGGAAAGTCTATTTTTAAAGTACGACAGTATGTTTAACTAATAATACGATTGAATAACCCATGATATGTATGGTAACTTTTGTTATTGAACCGTTTCGAAAAACGCAAGTTTTAATATAGCTGCAATACAAAGTTCGAAATTTCTCCAGACAAGGCAGGAACGTGTACGTCACACGTTCCTTTGCTTTAGTATGGAGCGTTTTGAATTGAATAACCCATGAAATGTATGGTAACTTTTGATGAAACCGTTTCGATAAACGCAAGTTTTAATATAGCTGCAAAACAAAGTTCCTCATTTCCCCATACAAGGTAGGAACGTGTGACGTCACACGTTTCTATGCTTTAGAATGGAGCGTTATTATGGGAAAATCCAAAAATGTGACTTTAACAATGTTATATCTCGTGGAGTTTATATGAGATTGAAGTTTGGGTTTTCACCAATATTTATATTATTACAAAAAAAGTTGTTAAAAGTTGCCAACATCACTATTTCCTCAAGCTACTGGCAAACATCGTTAGATAATTCTGCATCTATCCACACATATCCAACTGTTTAATTGGTACAATAATCATACAACGTTTAATTAAACTGCTACGATCGAGACTAAACTAGATAATTCTCGCAGATTTTATGGTTAATTAGTTTCTTATTAACGTTGATTAGAGTTGCTGTTTTATTGCAGTTGTTAGCAAAAGTAAATTATAATAGATATGTAGTCACTAAATAGTGCAATATTAGATTATCTCAATTTTAAGAAATTATGTAAATGAAACCTAGCCAAACCGGTTATAAATGAGCTACGCAATAAGCAGTCCGAATTATTTTCACAAAAACCGAATAAATATGTAAAACTAGAAGGTAGGTACTTACTTCGTTCGAGGAGGAAAAATGCATGTATATAAATATACTTAATCGTATTGAACCACTTAATTTGATGACCGTCTTAGCTCAGAGGGAGTAACGTTGCCTGCGAAGCTGAAGGTCCTGGGTTCAAATCCCGGTAAGGGCAAATATTTGTGTGATGAGCATACATATTTTTTTTTGTGAGTCTTGGATGTTTTCTATGTATATAAGTAAATTTATCTATTAAATATATCGTCGTCGTCTAGTACTCATAACATAAGACTTATTGAGCTTACTATGGGACTAGTTCGATTTGTATAAAAATTGTCCGGTATATTTATTTATTTTTTAACAGTAATTACAATGTACATTAAATAAACACTTGAAAGTATTACATGTTAAGGTAGTGAAGTATACCAATTAAATCGCTGTACTTGATCCACTTTGACAGGTAAACAATCGATCGTTGATTCAACTGAAGTGTTTGTGTAGGGAAATAGATGGATCAAGTCATAACCTTTAAGAGGATATATACTTGGGTACTCGATTCTATAGGTTTTAACTATCGCTACCACATCTCTAAGACCAATAATAAATAGGCATTCTTCAAGCATTGGAGTCAAATATGACGACGTCTCACAAGAAGGGAGCTTAAGGTGCGTCCACATTTGTATCATTTGCCCGTATCAGATCATCGTCGCGTGGCATGATCGCGTGTCACGATCACGCGTTTGGACGTTGCGCCGATCAGATCGCTCGAAATCCATATTGCTACGCGTATCAAATACTCCGATCGAACGAGCGCGGCATGATCGTTACGGTGTGACGTCCACACTAGCGATCATGACACGCGATCATGCTACGCGGTTATGATACACCGCGATTCATCTCGAGTCGGTTTTTGCCCGATCATCTTCTGTCTCGTCCATTGCAGCTACGCGTGAAAGAGATGGCCGAGAGGCGTGGCTTGAGTCGCTGGCACAGGTGTGTTACGGCGAATTTCCAAAGTACTGCCATTTTTAGTTGCTAAGCGCGCGGTGCCGCCGACGCATGGGCGCTGCTGTCCACGCTGGTGGCTGTCGTGATAATGATCTTCAAGTTTCTGCACGGATGTTAACCAATTTGATGTGCGATCGCAGAGTGCAAAAGTTTTACACGGAACACAACGCTACTACAGAAGAACGATGACGCGAAAAATGATGATCGGCGAAATGCCAAAATGATCGGAGCGGTGCAACGATACGGCTAGCGTCCAAACTGCAGCATGCAAAATGATCGGCGCGGTGATCGGATACGGTGATACGCTACGGCTTAGTGTGGACGCGTTTCTCGACGCGGCGGCGCAAATGATACGTAATCCCGACAGTGAGCGTCCAAGCAGCGCGATACGCAGTCATGCCACGGGACGATGATCGGATACGAGCAAATGATACAAGTGTGGACGCACCTTTACATAGAGTTGCCATGCGTCCGGGTTTCCCCGGATTTGTCCAAGTTTGGAGGCTGTCCGGGGGCCGCGTATCAGGGAAAACCTTATTGAACTGAATAAAATCTAACATGTCCGGGGTAAAATGCAATTTCCTCCAAATATTCAGGGTTTTGAAGTTTTTGTCCGGGTTCCTGTATAATCAAGATGGCAGCCCGCTTACAGTGTAGTGAGATGGGTAAATCCGGAGTTGAAAATTTAAATGATTCAAATCCGTAAGCGGAACCGATTCCTTATCGGCTCCTTTTAAATTTTATCGAGTCCGAGGAATTACCAACTCCGACTAGGTAACCTATCGGTACGGTGCCGAATGAAGGCACGATTTGTTCGAAGCGAGATAAGCGCTAATCAGCGAGTCCGGAGTGAGTTGTTTGAAGGATCCAAAGGAGTCAAAAAGTCGTTAAGCGAAATCGGACTTATTGATTAGAATCACTTCCCGGAGTCGAGATTACCCATCTCTACAAAGTACCAAATAGAATCGGTATAACTTTCTATATTAGATTAGTAAAACAACATTCTATATAGATTAGTTAATTAAGATACTCGTACCATCTATTTTCGAAGACTAGATCCTAGACTAGCCTAACGAAATTTTGACGATTGGTTGGTATCCGAATCAACTGTCATAACCCATACAAAATCATGACACTTGATTCTGATTCCGAGCGTCAAACGCGTTAGGCAATAGGGGCAGGTCATTTTGAATTTGTCCACACATATCCAATTGTTTAATAAGTATATAAACCATACAATGTTTAATTAAACGATTATGATCTAGACCAAACTAGATAATTCTCGCTGATTTTATGGTAGATTACTTGATTAGTATTTTATGAAGGTTGATTAGAGTTGCTGTTTTACTGCAGTGGGCATCACAACCAAATTATAATCGCTCGCAGTCTCAAACTCTCTCTTCCTTCTCACAGCACTAGTTTTATGTCCAAATCCTTCGCTGTTCCAGCAATTCGTTTATAGAACGATCTTTCTCTCTGTATAAGGCAAGCTCAGAGCATTTTCTTTTTCAAGCGCACGTTGCATAATCATCTCTTCAATAAATCTCAAGATAGATTGTCTGTGTGATGTTTTGCAGATGTAAGGGTAGATACATGGTATATACTTTATAATTGTATTGTATTTATCTATTTGTATTGTAATATTATATGTGTGTATATATATGAATATGTCCCCATATTGATTTGTTGTTTTGCTAGTATTGTATTCTTTGCTTTTTTTTGTATTCTCAACATTAATGATCCTGCACTAACTACTAGTTTCTGTTTGGCCCTATGTTTTACTGGTAGAGAATGCCTTAAGGTATTAAGTCCGCCATTTGTAACAGTTTGTATTGTGTAATAAAGTTTAACTAAATTAATAATGGAACCTTTAATCGTCCAATATTGAGTGTCTATATCAAGTAATATCTTTTCCCTTTTTTTCTATAGACGGAGTTGTAGACAACTTTTAGCAAATTAATATCTAGATTCTAACTCGAATTGGACTAAATGTGTTAAGTCTGTTCAACCATAACATCCGTTTCTAAGAAACGCTAAGTGGCAAATAAACCATTAAACCATCAATCTGAATCGTCGTTTATTGACCTTCTGACATTGTGCAACCTTTTCAATCCGAACCTGTTTAGTTCTCGTTTCGCCACATCAGGAAAATTACAAGGGAAGCCGAAGCGTATTCATTTACTCACATTAAAAAAAGGTGGTTATGTGGTGCTAGATCCGGACGAGTGGCGCAAACTCGTGTCGGAGGCTAAGACTCGTTTTGGGTCACTGAGCTATTAAGTAAGTAAATAACTATTGTCTTAAATATTTATTTAGTCTTTATTGTACAAAATATAACTTATCGTACAAAAGTCGAACTTAATACCACAGGGCATTTGCTAGCAGTCAACCTCAAGGCCAAGCAGAAAAGGTGTGTGTTTGTGTGTGTGTGTGTGCTTGGGCTTATACTTAAATATACTTAACACATAAAAGTACCATATGTAAGTAATATATGACCGAGATGTTATATCAGTTCTTTCTCATTGTGATGACTGATGAATATACTTATCTATTTTGATTGGAATAAAATTCAAGATGACGAGTCTTATCGTTAAAGTGTAGTATCTAATTTTGATATACTGAGTTCTTTAAATATCAACTTGTCGATGTCAATTAATGCAGCTAAAAAAGCAAAAATTTTCATGTTCCCCGCCGTATGAATATGGCCGTGATATGTCCGAGGTATGGCCAAGATATTGCTCAATCGGAAATACAATGCCTCGACAAATTCGGCCCGCAGGACTTAAAAAATAAACCTAATGACTGGATATTATTTGAATCAGTCAGGCCCCTTGTTTAGGTTTCTCTGGTAGCATGAATTGGGATTTAGGTAAGTTCGTTTTTTGCTTGCTTGATGCAATGCTTACATGATTTGAGTACCTAAAATTTTTTTATCACCTTTAAAAATACACTCAAAAGGCAAAAAGCTGTTTCCGAGTCTTGGGAATTTGAATTTATCGCAGGTATTAGCATAGTTATATACACATATATGTGATGAAATGTCTGTCTGTACATTGAAGATATTTTGTCAAAAAAAATGGTATTGGACTATTTGGAGGTCACTGAATGGGAATATATAAATTTGGATTTTTTGTATGTTTCTATGTGTCGTTGCAGTTTCATTACGCCAAATCGGCTAAACAGATTTCAACTATTTTTGGTACACGGGTAGCTAGGTATCTCCAGATGGTTATAGGATACTTTTTACCCGACTACGCTGAAGAAATAAGAGGGTTATGATTTTTTTCTCCTCTGCAGACGAAGTTCACGGGCACCTTCTAATATTATATACTGTTTTACACCAAACTTATATTTCAGGTTAAAATATTTTATTAAAGGAGAAAGCATCTACTAATCCTACACCATATTTTACTAAAGCGAAAATGTAAAGATATTTACTTAACTGCCTCGACCGGTATTTAAATTTTAAATTCGCTTCGCTATTTACGCTTTTCTCTGTAACTTGGGCAGTATCTTCAGTAATTGCTGGTAGCTAATCAATACGAACACTTATGGTACCGATTAATGGCGCTGACCATTATCCAACTAGGTAGGTAATATATTAATTATATTATGCACTAGACGGTGCCCGCGACTTCGTCAGCCGGGGAGAAAAAAAATTCATAACCGCCTTGTTTTTCTTTAGCGTAATCGAACAAAAGTATCCTATACCTTTCTGTGGATGCCCAGCTACCCGTGTACCAAAAAATAGTTGACAGCTGTTTAAAAAGTAAATAAATTAAATATTTTCCGATTTAGTGATCTTCAAAAATTTCACGTATTTTTTTTAACATAATAACTTTATAATAATAATGTATTTGTATCATGACATGAACTAACTAAGCTTGTACAACGATCTTAGTCAAAATGAGACAATTTTTTTATGACCTTAATATCTACTTAACACTTGCGAAATTAACTGTTAAGTTCCAGTTTTGGCCAAGTTGGCTGATTTAGCGCTGAGAGTAGCAGCGGCCATCATGTCTAAAACTAATATTATGTCTTTACACTATGTAACTAATCGCGATGTCTGTTTATTCTTCAGTTTGGTGTGAAAATTTCCTATTATAATGAGCGATAATGGTTTTGAAGTGTCAATAGGCTATCAAATGCTATGATTATTCGTGTGAAGTTTCTGGATTTCCTTGTAATCGTCATCTTTACTGGTTTTAACCGGTATATGAGTGTTATTCAGAATGTTAAGTAAGGAAAAAGTACATTTATGAAAAATAACACTGCTTCTTTTTGTATGAACCGCAAGTTTATTGGGATTCTGTGTTTTTAATGCGGGAAAATTAACACCACATTACTATCTATTGCGATATAGATACAAATCAAAGCGCAAAGAAAAATACGATTGCTCTCGCACGTGGTCACACCAGGACTCGAACCCAGTACTTCCTGATTTCGCGTCAGGTGTGTTTCCCTTTCACTAGCGAGCACAGTGCTCGTGATGCGGGTTCGAGTCCTGGTGTGACCACGTGCGAGAGCAATCGTATTTTTCTTTGCGCTTTGATTTGTATCTATATCGCAAAAAATAACACTGTAAGGAAATGATAATACTTACCACTTTATAATACAAACAAAACACCTGTTTCTGAGGCTATGAGCTTGATAGTATACTTTCACACAGCGGACATATCGACAAACTATGTAACAAGGGCAACTTCAAATTACGTTTTACTTAAGCTAAAACCCTTAGTTAACTTTGGGGCATTAAAAACGGCGTATTATGCTTAGGTGCAAAGTTTACTTACCAATTCAATAACCATCCGGGGTAATACAGCTGCAATTAATCGAGTATTGTAAAAAACGCTTAAAAAAATTATACGCGTGATCGACAGCACACATCGGTCAGATGCTGTTTTGAAAAACTTAAAATGATGACACTCAGTTAGTCGTTTCACTGTTTATTTACAGCTCAGTAATCGAAATTCACAATACGTCAAGCTCACTTGTCTAACTACGAAAATACGTCTGAAAAAATGTCAAGAACAGAGGCCAACATTTTAGACATCCTTGGCCAATTTTTGATACAATTATTAGCAGTTTCCGGTAATAAAATTGTATTTTTGAGTTATAATATTGGTAGGTACTATAAGATATAAGTAGTAAGTAGTATACATTAATAATGGCGTTCACTGTAGTCTGTATAAGTTGAACCCGCGTCTCTGCTTCAGAGTTATTAGTGTAATGGTTCTGCCCGCTGATTCAGTAAAACAGAAGGTTCGATTCCACATTAGACTGCTGTGGATCGCAGTATTTTTTTATATTAAAATTGCAAAAAAAAAGTGTGAAGTTTTCACAGTTGAATGGTTAATATTAAGTTTCTTGGAAGTGTGTATTATATATTTTGTTACTCAGAATCTACAAATATTTTATTTTTATGTCAATTTTTTACACATAACCAGGTCTTACTTGTGTTATATTTGTTTTATTTTGCTAATAAACTCAAAATTAGGAACATTAAGTTTCTCAAAGATGTGCATTTTATATTTTTGTACTCAGAATCTACAAAAAAAATATTTTTATATCGATTTTTTACTCAGAGCCGGGTTTTATGTGTGTTATACTCGTTTTATTTTGCCTATAAACTCAAAATTAGAAATAAAGAGAGATGTGCACTTTATGTTTTTTTATCGCAGAATCTACAAAATACCTATCTTACTTTTATATCGATTTTTTTGGATAATATTTTTAAACACCCGACGTGATATTTGTATGGTTCCCTCGTATGAATACAAACAAGTTAGAACAGGTTTAGTGTACATTGGTTGTCTACATCGAAACTAACACCATCCACAAAATATGTATGTATTACAAATGGCTGGTATGGTGCTTCTCATAGGTAGGTACTAATTTACATTAGCGTACTTGCTGTACGAACAGCTATTTAAATAAAAATTGTAATTCCTACAAATTTAGGCCATAAACACATTTATAACAATTGTGTCTGGCGACATAAATTCATAGTAAATACAAAAAGGTGAAATTGTCTGTAGTTCATGAATATGACGAATAGTTCAATATGCTACTGAGAAAACTTTGCAAACAAAATTTAAATACTCGTGGGATACAGAATCCTACTGCCAGCTGTATTGTTTTTTTTATGTTAGTTACCTCAGAACTTATTATTTTACTTATTTATTTATAAACCGATTTAGAAAAATCTTTTGTTGTTTAAAAGGAGGTGCATCCAGATTGGTCCCATTTAATTCTATATGTCTATACAATTAATGTTATATTGGAGTCGGTGCCATCGTAAATATCACAACTTGCTAAAATCGTCAATTTTCAATATTTTACACATTCTTAAGATGGCACCGACGCCAAAATAAGATTAATTGTATATACTGTATAGATTGAGTAGAAAAACTGTAAGTAAAACTGTTACTTGTAAGTAAATGATGTAGTATTTTTTTACTTTTTAGTATTTTCTTCTAGGAGTCAGTTTTATGTTTTTCGATATTATATATTTCCATATTTCATTAACTTAGGTACAGTCACCTGCATATCTGCCATAACAAAGCGGGCGAAAATATCTGACGCGTCCTAACAGCCCTAGAAATAGAGTCGTGTCAGATATTTATGCGCGCTTTGTTGTGGCAGATATTAATGCTTGTGACTGTACCAAACTTTGAATTGAACATTTTAATTCTTCTTTCGCATTAAGTATACTTATAAATATTCACTTAGAATAGAGGACGCTTTAAAGAAGAGCGGGGTCAGGAGTCCTTTAAACCGACGAGCATGTATGAGGAATTTAATGATAGTTGCCGAAGCGAAAGAGGTAGGTATGTAAATCTTGTAGCAACTGGATAGAAGTGGTTGCTGTTTACCCCTTTGGTAAAGAGGCGTGGTGCTAGGGGCGTGGAGTCTATGTAAGCACAAAAGCACTGCCTACCCTGAATGACCATGGCTCCATACAGACACAGCGAATCTACTTACCCTGAAGCCCTGAACGACCATGGTTCCATACACAGAAAAGCGGTCTACCTTTGGCAAAAACCCTGTAAAGCGTGATGCTATGTATGTATATGCTCATTTACGCTTTCAACAGTAACAGAAAATTGTCTATACATTGAAGATTTTTGACGACCGGTTTAGCTCAGTGGGAGTAATGTTGCCTGCGAAGCTGAGGTCCTGGGTTCAAATCCCGTTAAGGGCAAATATTTGTGTGATGAGAATAAATATTTGGTCCTGAGTCTTGGACGTTTTCTATGTATATAAGTAATATATCTATTAAATATATCGTGGTCATATCACCCATAACACAAACCTTAAATATTGAGCTTACCATGGGACTAGTTCGATTTGTGGAAAATTGTCCCGTAGTATTTATTTATTAATAAAAATATATTTTAATGAAAGATATTTGTGTATATAAATAAAGGAAATTTAGACTTGAAATAAATACGTTTTTGGAATTTTCGTCTGAGCCTTACATGGGCGCAATAAAAATATTGTTCATGCTAGTATTAAGCATTTAACTATATGTGCGCGTCTAGAAATTCAAATAAGTCTGGATTGATCACAAAACTGGCTATTCTGGCTACATTAAGAATTCAACCTGTACACAAACTGTAGTGTAGATATAATTATGTACATTTTATTATGTTACTTAATTACAATTTTAGTATTTAGATAGCTAAACAAAGTAAAAAATATATAATAACGTAACCTTAATCCATGCCGACGTGCCCTATCTAAAAATAACAATTGATAATAGCTTCTTGCATGTGAAGTAAATGCTATTTACTTATAGCTTCTTACATTCCTTAATGTGTATAAAAAAACGTAAAATAAACTCCTTAAATTGTATTACAAATTATATAAGAATCCCTACTAATATTTAAAATGAGAAATTTTGTGAAGATAAGTATCTCAATGTTTGCATGTTTGTTATTTAATAACGCTTTAATGAACGCATATCGGTAAAAAATCTGAATATTGTTTTTTTGGGCTTACCTATTTTCTCATAATACTTAGTCGTTTTTACTCTCAAACCTCATGCAAGAAAAGATCTATCCCAAATTTTCCTTTAATTTTTTTGATATGAATGGTTTTTAATTTCGATACAGTGTTTTATTTAAATTCCTTTACACATTTCCATACATTTTGGATTAAATGGCTGATTTTCTTTTCGTTTCTGAATTGTCTCCCCTTGAAAAAAGTTGTACGTATTATTTGGTACCTGTTAATATTAAAGGAAATAAAAAAACACGGTGTACGAGTATATGAAAATAACGCATATAGGTATATGAGAAATATATTTTCTATACAACATTTTCGACCTTTTTTTCATGTTTAAGATAAGACTGAGTAAAATAAAAAAATGTAAAGTCCATTATTTTAATTCGACTGACTAATTTGACAGCTGACATGCTCGTAAAACATTGAATATGAGCTAAACTGATATAATATATTGATGCATATTTACTTGAAATACATTTAAGAAGTTACTATAATAATTGTTAGTACAATCATTTTTTAATGCTAAAACAGACGTCTATGAAATGTCAATTTAGTCTATTGAATTAATAAACGATGTTACACTTTTTTAGATTTTCAGCCATTTAGATGAAACTTGACACACAGATAAATCAGGGGGATTATCATGGTCGTTTATCACGTGGTAAATAAGTGATAAAGCATCTGTCCCGCTCGCACTCACATACTAGTCAGAAAGTGACGACTGCTTCGTCATTTATCTGTCGTGCTATAAGCGCAGCCGTCATAGGCCCGCAGGTCATAGATTATAATAGGATGTTTGCGTCAGGCAACAACAAATGTTGGCATTTCGTATTTATGATCATTTGTAGGGTTCCGTAGCCAAAATGGCAAAATCGGAACCCTTATAGTGTCGTCATGGCCGTCCGTCCGTCCTACCGTCCATCCGCACGTCTGTCCGTCTGTCCATCCGTGTGTCTGTCCGTATGTCATAGGCGTTTTACTCAAAAACTACTGAATGTAGGTATCTTGCAGTTTTTGGAGTATAGGTATCTTGTTTAGGCCGCTACTAAGTTTGATAGTTAAATAATAAAAATATATTTTTCAAGGGGGGAGTCCATACATGTAACCGAAACTAAAAAAAAAATCAGCAAATATTAATGTGTATATTTGACAGAACTTTTAGAATCTTTTCGGAAATAATCGCTCCGAAAGTTGTATAAATTGTGTTCCCTCCCCCTCTATTTTCTAAACCTTATGTAAAAAATATGAAAAAATTACAAAAATAAAGCTTAATAATACTTTCAACGAGAACTATTTTCAACATGAACGGATATACCGTTTTTGAGTTATTGTCGAAAAACGGCAATTTTCAACAATAGGACGTAAGTGCGGCGGAGATACGCTCTTTTGCTAGTTCACTTTTTAATATCGTATTTTTTCCATCTGTAGTGCATTTTTTCGTATCCACGGCCGCGGAACCCTACACTGAGCATGGTCCGACATGCTCTTTGTCGGTTTTTTTATTACAAGAAAATATAATGTATCATTTTCATATCATAAAAACACAACATTTAAATTTTAAAACTTAAATGGTCATATTATTATAATAAAGAGACAATACGATGCTAATTGTTTTACGATCCCAGTCGTCTATTGGGTTTGAGTATAGTATAGCTGTTGTTGCCCCAAATGACGTCACTATAGCCAAAGCATTTGTTGCACGCAGACGGTGTGGAAAAATTATTATTGCAGTAGGTATGCATGTTAGACCTTTGCTTCTATTAAATAAATAAATAATAAATAAATATATTATTGTCATATGTTACGTTCCTAGTATATACTTTTTCCTCTATATAAAATTCGGCTATAATTGCCGACCAAAGTTTGTTGTTCATATTTACTAATGCCTCACCACACCATTTATCCACCTATGTGAAGGACACGCAGCGCTGATCCACCCCCTCTACAATAATTATAATTCTCAGTAACGTGGGAATATTACATAATTTTGTCAGTTAGTTGAGTAATGATCTAAGTGAATAATTACGACATGAAGTTCTAAATCTTAACTAATTAATAAACTTGTTACTTTCCAGAAACATTTTTTGATGCAATAACAAGTACTTACGTAGGTAGTCACAAAAAAATCCTTAGCCCTTAGATACTGCCATTTCGCATCAAAATTTTATTTTTATTTGAGTACAGTGACATCCAAATTAAAAGGGAAAAATTTATTCTTAAAGTAGGTCAATAAGGCATATGCTGCCGAGAATAATAGACTTGGTTGAGGTCGATTATTTTTGCTATCGGATTTATTAAATGAAATAGGCAAATCCAGGAAGACAGGCAACCCTGGGTACGGCTAATGTTTCAGCTCTACACTGTCCCATTAACTGGCACCTCCAACCTTAATTTGTAGTAGAGGTGACAAAAAAGGTGTTACCTATTTATTGGCATGAAATTGTCAAGTATTAGAATATTGTTCTTATATGTCCTATAATTATTTCGTATTACGGATTTACCTGAAGAAACAAGTAATCGGCGAACCGATAAAAAAACCTGGCACAAAGACGAGAGTCAAGAATAAAAAGTGTCCCATAAAATTGAATGAATAAAAACAGCAAATCGTCAGTTTTGTGACGTCTATATAAAATGTAAGGACCGACACGTGTCACAAAATTGTCATTTTTTTGGACACATTTTTAAAAACGAACGCAAAACGTTCATAATCTGACAGAAAAAATGGCACCTCGTCTTTGTAAAAATGCCCCTCAAACATCCCTGTTTACTAGTCGGGGGTTAAAAATTTAATACCTATAGAAATGAATGGGCGTCATTAATAGAAGAGGCCTTACCACTAAGGAGACTTCCATAAAATATAAATAAATAAATAAATATCAGGGTTAATCTTACACAAATCGACCTAGTCCCAAACTAAGCCAAGCTTGTACTATCGGTACTAGGCGACGATATACATAATATATATAATAAATTATATTTTATTTATATTTATATTTATTTGGAGAACCAACAGCTTTACATAACTTAAATAGAATTACGATAGAAAAAGAAAAGCCAATTACAGGAACTCACGGACAGAAGCAGTATAACTAAACTTAAACTAAGCGCTACACTCGACACAACAGCCCGTGTAGACAAGACATTATTAAGCTAGTACGAGGACACTTGGATTATATCGAATTACAATGATTCAATACATTAAATTAAATTATACTCAAATTATAATCAAACTCAAATACATAGAAAACATCCAAGACCCAGGAACAAACATTCGTGCTCATCACACAAACATCTTGCCCTGGCCGGGATTCGAACCCGGGACCGCCAGCTTCGTAGGCCGTTGTACAACCCACTGAGCCAAACGTGTCGTCAAAAACGTGTCATAAAAGAATGATAATCTAAAATAGAGATAAACTTGAATCAATACGTATCCATCCGTACTAATCCATACTGTCCATACTAATGTTATAAATGCGAAAGTAGCTCTGTCTGTTACCTATTGACTGATCCAATTTACACGAAAAGCCTGGGAAAATAAATACATTAATAACAGGGGCAATCTTCAAATCGACCTACTCAAAAACTAAACAAAGCTTGTACAGTCACCAACATCAATATCTGCCATAACAAACTTGGCGAAAATATCTACACATCCTAACGCCCTCAGAAATAGAGTCGTGTCAGATATTTATGCGCACTTTGTTGTGGCAGATATTAATGCTGGCTGTACTATGGTTACTAGGTGTTCGTATACATAATAATATCTTCTTCTTCTTCGTCGATTCCTCATGACTGAGGGTCGTGACCACTAGAGGCAATAATTTTGAGCACCAAAGCTCGCCACTCCACACGGTTTTCCGCTTTCCGGATTGACGCCTGTATAACGCGACGCCTCTATAGAGTTTCCTGACAGGCTTCTTTCACGGCATCGGTCCATCGGGTCGGCGATCTTCCGCGGCCTCTTTTTCCTTCCACATGACCAACACGATGAGCTTTTCTACATAATAATATAGATAAATTATAATACCCAAATACATAGAAAACATCCAAAACTCAGGAACAAACATTCGTGCTCATCACAGAAACACTTACCCAGGCCGGGATTCGAATCTGTGTCTACCAGCTTCGTAGGCCGTTGTGTAACCAACACTGAGCCAAACGTGTCGTCAAAGTACTATTTTTTTTAAATATTTGATGACGAGCATTTGACTTCTATTTCTCCTGTTGGTAAACGATGATGATGCCGACGATGCAGCATGCTTACCTAAATGGTGAATAGGCACTATTTAGGTAGATATTCACTCTTGTCTTGAAGAGATCCAAGTTACGTTGTGCTAGGAAAAGTTATACTGGAAGAGAGTTCTACTCGTTCTAACGAGGAATGTTGAAGTAAATCGCTTTGTTCGAGACGGTGTTATATCAACAACATAAGGGTGGAACCCAAAGCCACGTCTAGTCCCATTTCTATTTTTTTTATTTATTGTTGTAAGGCCCTTTATACCAATCATATCGGCCCAGTAAAAGCCAAAACCATGTCACAAACAAATTTAACAAACGGGAACAACAAAAAACTAAATATTAAAGCGATGTATTAAGTAGTACGAGAAGGTCGTATATTGTATATGTATATAATTCAAATTAGTTAGTCCCATAGTTTTTATTTGTTATTATGTTAGTATTTTTTTTTCATATATTTAATTTTTTTATGAATTCTTTGAACTCTGTTTCTTGGCCAGGTGCGTATTATAATGACGCTAGTTCCATAGAATCGAGTAACAATGACATTGAATGAGACGTCGTAAATCCGCCTTTTGTCGCGGAAAAATGTTTTGCTCCAGTCAAAACAATGTTACTCACGTCAATCATAATTTTATGACATACGTCTGTATTACTCAAGTAATTTACATATTTTACCATCCCTGCATATCAGGCACGTGTCAACTTTATAGACCGAGATTACACCATCGTTAACTCTACCTGATCGAGTACCAATAGAAAATGTGAAAGACAGACTTAGTTAATCTTTTACGTCGTGAATGTAACAGTTAGATCTGACAAATCGAGGCGTTTGTTACAAGGTTAGATGATAAACTTGGACAAAAAAAATTATACATTGAATATCCCTGAAACCACAAAATCCACAATTTTCCAATAAATCTGAAATTTAGAATACTCATGGAAGTGAAAAAACTAGGGTTGCCAAATTTAGTTTACTTACCGCAAATTAACTACAAGCTTAAGAGTCCCCGGTAAGTTCGGTTCTCGATACAAACATTACAAACGTAGTTACGCTGTCATTTTAAAACGACTAGCTAGTTTGCTCGGAAACTTTGTACTTAGAATAAGTTAAAGTATATGCAGGCTTCTAATTAGTTTATGTAGCTTCAGATACCCTAGTAAAAAAATACAGCGAATTTAATTTTATCATACAAAACTTGTTTTGGCTGTATTTCGCTTGTTATATAAACTGGAGCCATATAAACTAATTACAGGCCTAGATATGCCTGATGTCATTACGAGTATATATGCAAAGTTTCGTTACAATCCAATACGTAGTTTTAAAATGAGAACGAAACTCTTTTTGTATGGGAAGGTGAAATTCGGCCAAGCTTGCTGGGGAATAAATAAAGCGGTTATCTGGGAAGAACAGTTTCGTTTCTCCATTGATAAACATAGAGCAATGGTATACGCAGAATAGTGGGTAGTAACTGGAGAGCAGAAGATCTGCAGCTCATAAGCTGGAACAGCCTCAGTCCTTTTTCCAATATAAATAGCGATATGGAAGTAAGTTCTGAGGATGTAATGTTTCATGAACTGGCTCCTAAATAGGGTGAAAAATGAAATAGTGAGGAAAGCGCCCTGTTTGCTAGTTTATTTCCAATAGAATCTTGCGACAGAAAAACAACTAACTCAACGACTTGGATAAGAACCTTGATAATCCCAGTTCGTTCTCTCCACAGCTTCACACCAGCATCTTAAAGGTGATCGAAAAATTAAGGTTCTCGTAGCATTAGGTATATCTAGAGCATTGTCCAATTTACCAGTATCGTAAGTAAGTTTATTGCACATAATATAAATTGATACAGTCACACCTGTATGTGTGTAGTCGTAACACACCTTCAATAAAGAGGGTCTACTGTTACTATACAAAAATATGGCATGGACCTAGAAATTCCATTACATTTACTGATATCGTTTATATAACTGTTACACTAGCTCCTACACTAGGCATATCCTGTCCCGTAGGTATCCAAGAAACAAATGATTATGACAAAAAGTATGTCTCGATCCCATTGAGAAAATCAAGTCTTTATAGAGTATCGAGAGAAATCTAGGTAGAACAACTCTGTCTCTAGCATTAAAAAAAATTGACTTACCACAAGCATGAGCGAAGTCAGCATGGTCGTGATCTTCCTCCCCCACCGATCCGCTAGATTCCCAACGAGGCACCCGCAGAATATGGGCGGCAGGAAGGTCACGGAAGCCATCCAGGAGATGGTGTCGTCAGTGATGGGCTCCGGAGCTGGTCCGTCGGGGGACTGCAGCAGCGGAGTCATGGGGGACTGCCAACCCATGAGCATACCGAAGTTCAGGACTGGGATGGTAACTGTAAAGAAGAGAAGATGTTGTAATGACATAGTAAATAACAAAGAAAACCAATACAGTGCGACCAAAAAGAGTAGAAATTAAAAGAGGGCGCCACTTTCTACGTAACTGACATTTTTGACGCAAAATGATTAAACATGGCAACAATTTAGTTTGGAAAATTGTTAGTTCCATTTTATTTAATTTCTACTCTTTTATGTCGCACTGTAAGTCGAGAGTCGTTTGGACATTTTCGTGTCTAGAAATCGCTGCCCCAATATTACAAGGTTCTAAGTTACATTTTTTCCCCAGTATGAGTTATGATCAGTACGTAATTCTACGTGTCCTTAACTGTATTTTGTTGAAACCAGGCTCTTAAGAGGATGTAATTGCAACACGAACGTAATGCCCCTGGCGTTGCAAGCGCGTTGACGCTTAACATCAGGCAGGCCGTACGCTTGTTTGCCACCTTAGTAGTATAAAAAAATCGCTATTTAAAGTGAGCTAGAAACGGTCATATAGAGAGCAAACATTTATTTATTTATTTATTGTACTTCAAAGATTTTAAGAAACCTGTTGTGGGAAAGTCCAAAATAGACACTATTAAATCAATGTACAGGTAAATGGCACGAGCAGATGTACCATGAAACTGTTTTTAATGAATGAGTCTAATACCATGTTAATGTTTAGTGTTCCAAAACTTCCAAAGCCAATATGGCAAAAATGGAACTTAAGAGCGTTTATACCTGCTTAATGGGTAACGTCGCATCTTTTTTCATTTTGCTTCATTATTTTGTGGTACTTGAATGACAGTTAAAGGTACTCGTATGTTCAATTCATACACTACACCTTTAGGATTCATGTTGCGTTTAATTCACATATCACCCACTTTTAACTTTATTTAATCACATAACAAGATATAGACATGAATTCATTTTTAGAGCCTTAGTTGTGGCAGTTAACATGAAATTTTGAATAGTGCCAGCTAACTACCGAAAACGTAATGAATGTATTGAAAACATGTTCAAGTTACATTCATATTTCTCAAAATAATCAAGAAAAAAAAACCGGCCACGAGCATGTCGGACGATGCTCAATGTAACAATGTAAAAAATGCACTACGGATGAAAAAAAATACGATATAAAAAAAAACATTACCAAAAGAGCGTATCTCCCCGACGCTTACGTCCTTTTGCTGAGAAGCGCAGTTTTTTGGCAATAACTTAAAATCGGTATGTCCGATCATGTTGAAAACAATTTTCGTTGGAAGTATTTATTAAGCTTTATATTTGTAAACTTTTTCATATTTTTTAGAAAATAGAGGGGGATATTTCCGAAAACATTTACTAAATCAAAAGAGAATTTGAGAAACCTCAAAGTGTTTTTAGAAGAACTGTCGGATGACGTGCCGCAATTTGATGTTTGCTAAAAAAAAAACAGTTTCGGTTACATGTATGGAGTGCAGCAGAGTAGCAGCTTACACAAAACACCTACGTTCCAAATTTCATCAATATACATCCTATAGTTTTGGAGTAAAATGCCTGTGACATATGGACGGACGGACGGACATGGCGAAACTATAAGGGTTCCGTTTTGCCATTTTGGCTACGGAACCTTAAAAACCAAAAAATATGCGACGTTGCCAGTAAACCTCTTAAAGTATAAAGCTGCATTCACAAGATCTAAATGATCCACCCTGTATACCGCTCGCCTGTGTCCGGCTACAAAAATCTGCTATCTCTATAAATTCCACATTTTTCCGCATTACATGTAAAATGTTACTATAAATACTACGCTTCAGACAAAGTCTTATGTTTCATAACAGAATGTTTTTATAACGGTTCCAAAGTTCTGTGTAAAAAACAAATTGCTTATATTTAATAAATAATTTACTGATTACGGCGTATTTTTGTATATTTGTGTTTCTACAATTGAAATATTCGTTTATCTATCATATCTTTAACCAGCGAAATATGGATATACTTATTTTCAGAGCTTTATTATCTCCTTTCGACGTTTATGTAACATAGAAACCTATAATATTTGGGCAGATGTGTGTCGTGTTAGGGTTGAAGAAAAAAATAGCGCGATCTACTAGCCTCTTAAAATGTATGGAATTGTAGACAATAACTGGAATTGTAGTCTATGGAATCACTGATCTTAGATAGTTTAATCATTGAATGGATCACAATATTTTTTTCTTTCTACTTAGATCTTTTGTATCAATATAGTAATTTAAAAAGATTGTGTGATGTTAAAACATTTAATATAAATAAACAAAAATCATTATAGTGATCACAGTGCCATCTCTCTCGTAAGCTTGATACTACTGAAACAGCAGTTCAGCTTGAGGTGCGTCCACATTTGTATCATTTGCCCGTATCAGATTATCGTCGCGTGGCATGATCGCGTGTCACGATCATGCGTTTGGACGTTGCGCCGATCAGATAGCTCGAAATCTATGTTGCTACGCGTATCAAACACTCCGATCGGACGAGTTCGGCATGATCGCGACGGTGCGACGTCCACACTAGCGATCAAGACACGCGATCATGCTACGCGGTTATGATACGCCGCGATCCATCTCGAGTCGGTTTTTGCCCGATCATCTTCTGTCTCGTCCATTGCAGCTACGTGTGAAAGAGATGGCCGAGAGGCGTGGCTTGAGTCGCTGGCGCATGTGTGTTACAGCGAATTTCCAAAGTACTGTCATTATTAGTTGCTACGCGCGCGGTGCCGCCGACGCATCGGCGCTGCTGTCCACGCTGGTGCTCGGCGCTGGCGGCTTATTAGCTGTTGTGATAAATGATGATCGGCGAAATGCCAAAATGATCGGAGCGGCGAAACGATACGGCTAGCGTCCAAACTGCAGCATGCAAAATGATCGGCGCGGTGATCGGATACGGTGATACGCTACGGCTTAATTTGGACGCGTTTCTTCACGCGGCGGCGCAAATGATACGAAATGCCGATAGTGAGCGTCCAAGCAGCGCGATACGCAGTCATGCCACGGGACGATGATCGGATACGAGTAAATGATACAAGTGTGGACGCCCCTTTGAAGAATGCTGCGTAAACGCATGTTTTTAGAGTGAAGAGCCTAAGCCTCTTAAAAATTAATGGTTCCTTACCTAAATAGGTCGTGAGTAACTAATATAAATTCGTTGTGAGTCACAAGCGGTCTAAAAGCTAATGGATTAGGACGCTGTATAACAGAGACGCTGGCTTGATTCCGACTTAGACTGCAGTGGATCGCAATTCATATTTTTTCTACTTTTTTATCTTTGTATCGATATAGTAATTTAATCATTAAACTATAAATATTTCCTATTTAAACTACAAATAGGGTGAGGGTGCAGAATATAAGAACAAAAAAATCCACCTGAAATAGAGATGAACAGTGGGTACAGATATACCGGGTAGATTGGGTATTCACCCAGTATCACCCGGGTATTGACCCATAAACGCCCATCTTTACCTACCGTGGAATGATTAAACTTTTAAAGAAAATAAATATATAGAAAAGGCTACTCAAAGTATAAAGTGACCAGAAAGCTGCTTCTTAGGACAGATAATCAGCATTAAAGCGTGGCAATGTTGCCAGCCTTCTGGGCATCCTACTGCCTGAGAGGGAATTAGGAAAACCTTGTTATCGTGTTTGAAATTATGTGAATCAATTATTATTGTTGATACAGCCCTTTGATAGAATAAATGTATAAAAGAATACAATAATACATTTTATAAAAAAAATAACCTAGCTAAAGATATTTTTTTTCAATAATTTGAATTGAAATAGTTTATATAGGTACATCAATTAGGGTATGAACGAGTAAATACCAAAAAGATTGGGCATTTACGTCCATTACAGGCAAATGATAAAACAATACAGACATACGTCGGTTACGACTCTCTGTACACTGAGCTATTCTCCGATGACGACGTAACTTCTCTCTTATCAGCGCACACGCTCGGGGCGTAATTATACAATCAATTCCTTGTCTGATATGCAATTGAGATTTGATTGACATACTGGGATTTTATACAATACGGTACTCGGTTGGCTGTTTTAAAATCTACCGAGGTGATGCTTAAAAAAAGTAACACCTGTCCGCTTAAAATGTAAGTGTAGTATATGACATTTATAAACTAACTAGAAGGTGCCCGAAACTTCGTCAGCGGAAGAGAAACAAATCATAACCCTTTGTTTCCTTCAGCGTAGTTGGGTAAAAAGTATTCTATAACGATCTGGAGATACTACGCGTGTACCAAAACTACCTAATTGAAATCCGTTTAGCTGATTTGGCGTGATGAAGCCATTACGACACATACAAACATTTTTCATTTCTCCTGCTCAAAAAGTACGTCATATTAGCTACGCGAAGCGAGACTAAAATAGTACATTTAGCCCCTAGGGTTTAAAAGAAAGGCATATAATCCCATACAAATTTCTATGACACTGAAAAAAAAACTTGTGGCCAGCTAGATACTACTTACGAATCATTAAAAACAAACAAACCAAACTGATCAAATTGGCCAAACTTTATGATAGAATTGCTCAAACTGTACTTTTAGTTTTTCATGAAATATACAATGTCAATGTTAAGTCTATTTTATTTTCACGCAGTCGAAGTGAAAAGCAGTGTTTAACACGTGGCTAAAAGCCATTATGATACTCAGACATATTTGTCTATATGTCTTATGACACTCAGACATATATATACACTTCGTGTCATAATGGCTTATTTTAGCCCCGTGTCAAACAATCTACTATTATTTTTACAACTTTATAAATAGTACTAGCTTCTGCCCGCGACTTCGTTCGCCTTAAATTCGGTTATCGCGGATAAGGGTATTTCTCCGGGATAAAAAGTAGCCTATGTCCTTCCACGGGACTCAAACTATCTCCATACCAAATTTCATTCCATCGGTTCAGCGCTTTAAGCGTGAAGAGGTAACAGACAGACAGACAGACACACTTTCACATTTATAATATTAGTATGGACTAGTATGGATATAAATATAGATAAAGGGACGAGGGGTTAGTTTATTGATCAGATTATTTTTCAGTTTAGTTTCTGAATTGTATCACATATGTACAGTGGTGTGCACAGGGTTTTTGCCCAAGGTAGGCAGTTTTTTTGTGCCTATATTGAGCTATGGTCGTTTAAGGCTTCAGGGTAGGCAGTTTGTCTGCGCCTATATGGAGCCGTGGTCGTTCAGGGTGGGCAGTGCCTTTGTGCCTATATGGACCGCACGCCACTGCATATGTATATATCGGATATGAATAAAAATCGAATGAAATATATGTTTAAAGTATTTGTTTTGTATATAGTATGGATAACCACACAACTTTCTAACCTTATGAGCCTTAGTCATGGAACCACGTGCCTCGATCATGGTAGCGTGATAAACTATGATGCATGAGTATTTGTTTGTCTGAGGCTACGAGCATTTTATTGCCGAGATAGTGGTACAGCTTCTGAGATTATGATCGAATGACATTATGTTTGCCATCACATATAATACCAAGAGTAAGGACAATAAAAGGTGCCCGCAACTTCGTTCGCGGAGGAGAAAAAGTCATAACCCCTCGGTTCTTCTTCAGCGTAGTCGGATAAAAAGTATGCTATTACCATCATTGAATACCCAGGTACCCGTGCTCCAAAAATAGTTGAAATGCGTTCAGCCGATTTTGTGTGATGAAGCCACTAACACATACGAAAATATAAAAAAAAACGATTCAGTGACCTCCAAACTCTAATCAGTCCGTTACAATCAAAGATGCTGAAAATGTTACGGTTTCGCAATTATTAATTATTTTTATTTAGAATTATTATAAATCGTTTTAATCGATGGCATTTTCAAATAAAATGTGTATGTTCTTGTCATCCGACATTATAATACCCCGTCAGTGGGCCTTTTGACCATTAAATGAAGCGTAACAGGTACACATATGTTATTCTAGGTCTTTTATAATACGCATATAAAAAGTAAAATAAGTTTTTGAGTAAAATACCTGTGACATACGGACGGATGGACGGACGGACATGACGAAACTATAAGGGTTCTGTTTTTGCCATTTTGGCTGCGGAACATAAAGCCAGTAACAGATGACCACAGCATTACAGTTACGAAGTCATAAAAGGTAGGTAATGGTACTAATGGTTTCAGATTGGAAACTCGTATCGTATAAATTTATGACCATTGACCATGTATAAATACGAAAAACGAGAGACGCCCAAAACAAAACAAAGCATACACCCCGTGTGTGTGTGTGTGTGTGTATTCTCAGTAGATATCTGTCTGGTTATCAGTTATGCGCGACGGTCGAAATGGATGCATAGGTACCGAATCGTCATCGTTTTGCCTCGGACAAGTTGGACATAAACATCAGCTGTTACGTCACATCGTTTTGGTAGCCGCGGCACGCGCAGCCTCGAGCGTTACGTGTTTACTTCGAAAACGCCTGATAAATGACAATCAGTACCTAATTGACAAATGTCTTTCGGTAATCAGCTTTCTTTACCAATTATTTTAATATGGATCTCATCTCATGTTACTGGTTATATTCAACCAATCTAGCGAAATATGATAATTATCTATATTACTCATATAAAGTTGTAAAAATGAAATGTCTGTACATTGAAAATATTTTCAAAAAAGCGGCTAAGTTCGAGTCGGACTCGCCCATGAAAGGTTCCGCAGCCGTTTATACAAAAAATGTACTACTGATGAAAAAAATACATTATAAAAAAAACACTAACAAAAGAGCGTATCTCCCCGGCACTTACGCCCTTTTGCTGAGAAACGCAGTTTTTTGGCAATAACTTAAAAACGGTATGTCCGATCATGTTGAAAACAATTTTGGTTGGAAGTATTTATTAAGCTTTATATTTGAAAACACAATTTTTGCTACTTTCGGAGCGAATATTTCGGAAAATCTTCACTAAATCAAAAAAAAATCATAACAACCTCAAAGAATTTTTAGAAGAGCTGTCGAATTATGTGCGACACATTGATATATGCTGAAATTTTTTTTTTCAGTTTCGGTTACATGTATGGAGAGCCCCCCCTAGAAATGTATATATATATATATATATATTTTATTTAACTATCAAATTAAGTAGCGGTTTACACACGACACCTATGCTCCAAATTTCATCAATATACATTTTATAGTTTTTGAGTGAAATGCCTGTGACATACGGACGGACAGACAGACAGACAGACATGACGAATCTATAAGGGTTCCGTTTTTGCCATTTTGGCTACGGAACCCTAAAATGATTATTTGAAGGTCACTGAATATAAAAATACTTTTTTTGGATGTTTTGCATGTGTCGTTGTGATTTCATCACGACAAACCCGGCTTACGCATTTCAAAAATTATTAGTACCTACACTGGTAGTTGGGTATCCATAGATGGTCAAAGGATACTTTTTACTCGTTTTGTAGCGACAATATTGATGGTAATAGCGGCATTGACATAAAAACAATTTTTTTGCTTGTACAGTCAGGGAATTTAAAGGTATGTCACTTTTGAACCTTAATACGATTACATACAGTTGAAAAGTGACAAACCTTTAAATTCCCTGACCGTACTTTGCGTTGACAATATAATTTGCAGGTTTTTTGCCGTCATGTAATTTAGTCAACTACGTAATCACGAAATAACTAGGCACATAGTGTGGGAATCATCAGTACCATTATAAAGTTGTAATCATTAAATTTCTGTACATTGAAGATATTTTCAAAAATATAAGTGATATAGACTATTTGAATGTCAGTGAATCGCATAACACACATTTTTTTGTATGTTTGTATGTCTTTGCCGCTTCATCATGTCAAAACAGCTGAATGGATTTCAACCATTTTTGGTATACGGGTAGCTGATTATCCACAGATGGTTATAGGATACTTTTTATCCGACTGCGCTTAAGGACAACAGAAGTTATGGTTTTATCCCGCGAATGAAGTTGCGCGCGTCTTCTTCTTGTCTTTGTTATTTTTATGATAAATAAATAAATAAATATCAGGGACAATCTTACACAAATCGATCTAGTCCCAATCTAAGCAAAGCTTGTACTATGGGTACTAGGTGACGATATACATAATATATAGATAAATTATAATACCTAAATACATAGAAAACATCCAAGACCCAGGAACAAACATTCGTGCTCATCACACAAACACTTGCCCTGGCCGGGATTCGAACCCGGGACCGCCAGCTTCGTAGACCGTTGTACAACCCACTGAGCCAAACGTGTCGTTATCATGAGCTAAACTAGTACAAATCTTTAAAATAAATGTCTTAGTGATCGACACCGTTCGAATAGTTGGCAACTTGAACCTTTTTCTTAGATATAGAGGTGACAAGCTGTGTGTCAAATATTGAAATTATGATTACCCAATAAATAACGAATAACTAGGTATGTTAAATAAACGTTTTAGTGGTAAAAAAATATTTATTATAAAAGAAATAACGTTTTTTATTTAATTGCATGTTTGAGAAAAGCACTATACAAACTTAGGCATAAACAGGAATTGTCGGCCTCGTATTTCTAGGTGGCCTCGTTGACACTCGGGCATCTATAACTACTCCCGGCTGGCAATCCTCTATTTCGCAGCCTCTGCAGTGATGTACTATTATTTTCACAGAAATTTATATAGTTCTCTGATTAATTTTATCGAGAAAATGTGAAAATAAAATATTCCCATTAAGGTTCTAATGTGTATACATTAATAATATTATGATACTTAATACAAATGCCTGGAATAGACTATTTAAAAATTTAATCTTGTTTAGGTATGGTTCTGTATCCAAAGGACATCAACGCTATTGAAAGGGATTTAAGATATTAATATCTATTTTAATTTATACATATTAATATAAAAGTATGTATCCTTAGTTACTCGTCTACCAAAAACTGTTAGATAAAACATGGATATTAACATATATCGATTCATGACTTAGATTTCACCCCGTATGAATGAACTTTCAAGACGCCTCATAAAATACTAGTTATTCCAACATAGAGAGCTCAAAGTAATAAACATGTATTTTATTGTTGGTATTTCCGTTGGGTTTCAACTCGGGGTTTAACATATAGCAATAAAATATAGTGAAAGGAACATTTTCACTATAAAATGCTTACACATATGTGTTAATAGATAAGGACTTCATGTATGGACACAATTTGAATCTTTACAGACACAGGGACAGGGGACACTAAATACTTCTTCTTCCTTCCCTTATCCCACCTACATAGGGTCGGACCTCATTGTGAGTTTGACTTTTTTATGACAAGGAGCTATTTCGTTGGGCTAGTTTGTTTTACGGTCGGTTGCCACCTGACGCCAAGGTTGTGACCCTCTTGGAGGACTTGAGTGCCGCCGTTGGCTCATTTCATCTGCCGCCATATCTTCTAGATGTTCCAACCTACCGACCCCAAATATGTCAGGGAAGCTCGCAGCGGGGGTTTGTTGACAGAGTATCCTTTTCCGGCCTGTTTTCCGCGGGAGCTAATTTCATTTCGCGCCTACCCTCAACCTAACCACAACTTCTCTAGGGGTGAAGCTTCCCCGAGAAGGGGTCAGGGGCATTAAATACAAGCTTGTTAAAAAACTAAATTGATCACACTCGTCAACATACAAGTCCCAGTACAAGTCCCAAGGCATCGCATTACATACAATCTTCGCAAACACATAATATATGAAACGAAATGTGCCTCTCTCCCATTCGAGTTAGATTTTATCTGGGCCGTCTTTTAGACAGGCACTCTTAGGTATCTGGATATCTAAGTAACTACCGGTAATGTTAGGTATTCAGGGAATATTAGATCGGAAACTGTATTAAAACAATTTTTAATCGCGCTCTATAGACATGATGTTGGGTTACAAAAATCAAAATTCTATTTAATTTATCAGTTTGATAGTAAAAAATTGGTTGTCTGTAATTCGGTTTACGAACGATAATTTTACGTGATAACGTCATAAGAAAACATTGATGAAAAATTGCTTACTTTTATGAATTCACAAGCCGAACGCTTAGGATCGTGCCTCTCCTCTCTATCGCTTGTTCCGCGCTCTCGCTTACACGCTCGGGTCAGGCGGAACGTGACAACATTTCTAGAAAATTCGTTGAGTTTCTGTAGTATTTAAAATTAAGAGGAACGTACATACATAGGCACAAACCTTTACGTTTATAATATCTGCCCGCGACTTCGTCCGCCTTAAGTTCGTTTATCGCGGATAAGAGTATTTTTCCGGGATAAAAAGTAGCCTATGTCCTTCCCCAGGACTCAAACTATTTCCATACCAAATTGCATCCAAATCGGTTCAGCGGTTTAAGCGTGAAGAGGTAACAGACAGACAGACAGACAGACAAACAGACTGACAGACAGACACACTTTCGCATTTATAATATTAGTATGGATTAGTATGTATATGGATTACTATGGCTTATTGTAATTGAAGATATTAAAAAAAGAAAAACGAGCTTGTTGAAGATCTCTGTATAAATAAAATTTAGATTTGTTATGTTGGAATGTCTTTGCGGTTACACAACGTCAAAACGGCTGGACAGATTTAACCATTTTATGGTACAACTATAGCTGGACATCCGAGGATAGTTATAGGATACCCTTAACCCGATTACGTTGAAATAAAAAAGAGGGTTATGACTGGTCTCCCCGCAAACTAAGTTGCGGGCACAAATATTTACTTCAAGCCGCAATTTCTTTAACGGAGGAGAAAAAATCCCTCTTTGTTTTCTCCAGCGTAGACACGTAAAAAGTATCCTATAACCATCTGTAGATGCCGAGCTACCCGTGTACCATAAATTGTTGAAATTCGTTTAGCCGTTTTGACATAATGAAGCCACAATGACACTTACGAGTAGAAACATACAAAAAAATCAAAACAAAACATATCACTTCATTTTAGTTTATAAGTTCTTCGTTCGCGGAGGAGAAAAAGCCATAACCCCTCTTTTTTTGTTCAGTATAGTCGGGTAAAAAGTATCATAATAATCGTAACAATCTGGAGATACCTATGTAGCTATACTCCATTTCAAATACGAAGGCCCGATGCACTTGAGACGGTAATTAGGCGTTAACAATAGGATTAGTGATAACAAAAGATACCTGGCCGGACCCTTTTGCGGCGTGGTATTTTACATGCAACCTAATGATCTTAGATTTAGACGATTTAGTTGCATGCAGATTGTACCGACGCGTGCCATTTTGAAGTGCTCCTAATTAGATAACAAAAGGCAAACATTATAAGCCCTATTGTTAAGTTTCAAGTGCATCGGGCCTTCGTATTTGAAATGGAGTATACCCGTGTACCAAAAATAGTTGAAATCTGTTTATCCGATTTGTCGCGAATGTCGCGAGTCACTCGCGCGATGAAGCCGCAGCGACACATACAAAAAAATCCCAAAAAAATATTTTTCGCTTACGTGACCTCCAAATTGTCCTTAACAATAGTTTTTTTTTAATATCTTCAATTTACCGGCATTTCATTTATACAACTTTATAATAGTACTAGAAGATGCCCGCGACTTCGTACGCGGAGGGGAAAAAGTCATACCCCCTTTTTTTCTTCAGCGTAGTCGGGTAAAAAGTATCCGGTTTAGCCGATTTTGCGTGACGAAGCCACAACGACACATACAAACATACATAAAATCCTAAAAAAATATTTTTCGTTTTAATGCCCTCCAAATAGTCCGTAACAATAATTTTTTTGAAAATATCTTCAATGAACAGACATTTCATTTTTACAACTTTATAATAGTATAGATATATGAGTATAAAGTGTAAGATGACGCCAGCGGCCCGGGTGTCAGTGTCAGGTGGCATTAGGTTGCTTGAGTGCAGTTGATAACCGCTTTTTGGGGTCCCTTTGGACCTCCTACAACCACACTGTGATGAATAGGGCACATGCATAATTTTTTTTATGTTAACAAAATATAAATATACCGTAAAAACGATTTCAAAAAGTGAAATTAAAATTAAAATCGGCCAAAAAATACGCATGATATAGGCATTTTAAACTAGTAATTAGACAGAGAGGTCGGATATGCACTGTTACGTCACCGGGCACTCCGGCCATATAAACTCCATATTAAATTCTGTTTTGCAAGAAAGAGATAGAATGAAATGTTTGATGGCTTAAATCTTGGTTGTTTATATAGCTATTGGAAAAAATATTTTTGTCTACTGTTTGTTATATGAATGAGCTTTTAATAAAGCAAAAATAAAAATTCATGCATATTCTCTATTGAATAAAGAAAGATAGTATAGTAACAATTAGTTCGCAAATAGCTAATAAGAAATAAATCGTAACATTTAATAACTGTGTCACGCTTGCAAAGTTAAATATTTGTAAAAAATAATTCTTCTTCATACATGGCGTTGTAAATATCGGGGAACAGCTTTTTGTATGGAGATGATCAGTCCTCTTGTTTTAATGGTCCTTGATGGTTTATACGGTAAATTGTCAGTGTGTTTTTAGGGTTCCGTACCCAAAGGGTAAAACGGGACCCTGTTACTAAGACTTCGCTGTTCGTCTTTCTATCTGTCTGTCCGTCTGTCATCAGGCTGTATCTCATGAACCGCGATAGAAAGATGAAATTTATACAGATGATGTATTTCTGTTGCCGCTATAACAACAAATATTAAAAACAGAAAAATCTAATGTCTGTCTGTCTATGTCAGTAACCAATATAACATTACATTTTGCTTAGGAGGATATACTTACATAGGAAACGTCCAAGACTCAGTATCACATATTTATGAAATGATTATGACACAAATACCTGCCTATTTAGGATTCGCAGTCATCACTACCGCTGAGCTAAGGGATTCTTCATCTATTCATCGATTATTTGTTTAAATCTTATCTAGAAACTAGAAGATGTCCGCAACTTCGTTCGCGGAGGAGAAAAAGCCATAACCCGTCGTTTTTTCTTCAGTGTAGTCGGATAAAAAGTATCCTATAACCATGTGGAGATACCCAGCTACCCGTGCACCAAAAATTGTGGAAATCTGTTAAGCCGATTTTGCGTGATGAAGCCACAACGACACATACAAACATACATAGAATCCAAAAAAAATATTTTTCGCTTTAGTGACCTCCAAATAGTCCGTAGCAATCTATTTTTGGAAAATATCTGCAATGTACAGACATTTCATTTTTACAACTTTATAATAGTATATATACTCCATTTCAAATACGAAGGCCCGATGCACTTGAGACGGTAATTAGGCGTTAACAATAGGATTAGTGATAACAAAAGATACCTGGCCGGACCCTTTTGCGGCGTGGTATTTTACATGCAACCTAATGATCTTAGATGTAGACGATTTAGTTGCATGCAGATTGTACCGACGCGTGCCATTTTGAAGTGCTCCTAATTAGATAACAAAAGGCAAACATTATGAGCCCTATTGTTAAGTTTCAAGTGCATCGGGCCTTCGTATTTGAAATGGAGTATACCTAGATTAGAACCTTCTGTTATTATATTAGTTTTTTATTTCTTCAGTATATAGAACCCGACATTAGGGTGCGGCTCACGCTTGCCAGGTTTTTTGTGCCATCCCTGCTGTATACCTGTCTGTAATCTTTGCATTTCTCGTGGCTGACTCATTCGAACTCCTTACCCCAATCAATAAAGCCTTCATTAGTACGGCTTTGAGTTAAAAAACTTAAAGTAATCGAATGTTTTTGCGGTTGTCATGAATTATGAAGGAGTTCTCAAACCCCCATATCTTCGTCATTTTGAGAGAAAACGTAGAGAAAGAAACTTAGAGATTATTTACGAAAATATCTACTAAATTAAAAAGGTGTTTCCTCATTAAAAAAACTGTCGAAATATGTGATATGGCGAAACATGTTTTATTTCAATATTTTCAGAAACCGTTTTAATTTTTGTTTATTCATACACATTTCTCTGTATTACAAGGGTAATCTGTGTCATCACGATAATTATATATGTCCACTGGAAGGTTCCCGCAACTTCGTTCGCGGAGAAGAAAAAGTCATAACTCCTATTTTTTCTGTGGACACCCAGCTACCCGTGTACCAAAATTTTTTTTTACATTTAGTGACCTTCAAATAGTCCGTTACAATCACTATTTTTATTATATCTACATTGTACAGACATTTTATTTTCACAAATTTATAGTAATATAGATGTAGATACTTTTATTTCGAACCTCATGAAAAAAATATGTCAAACTAGCTTCTGCCCGCGACTTCGTCCGCCTTAAATTCCTTTATTGCAGATAAAAGTATTTTTCCGGGATAAAAAGTAGCCTATGTCCTTCCCCTGGACTCAACTATCTCCATACTAAATTTCATTGTAATCGGTTCAGCGGTTTAAGCGTGAAGAGGTAACAGACAGACAGACAGACACACTTTCACATTTATAATATTGGTATGGATAGATGACGTACTATTATTTCGAACCTCATGAAAAAAATATGCCGAGTACCTCATTGATTGAACTATTCCATGTTTGCATTAAGTAACCAATTATTAGATGAGTCAGTTGACGACTGAGGGAAGATTACAGGGCTTACTGATGACGATTTTTCAAGTGTGTCTGTCTATCTGACCGGAATAATGCCAGAAAGTAAGTCTAAGTAACTTAGATGATACCTCTATTTAATAAATCTTCTAATATTTTCTTCAGTCAAAAAATATTTTTTTGTGACATGCTTTATTTTGGACTGTACTTTTCATTAAACATCTACCAACTACTCCTCTCTTCTTTTTCTGCTGTGCCTTTTCCAAATTCATTTGGGGTCGGCCCTCCTCGTTCTAAAGGTGCGTCCACATTTGTATCATTTGCCCGACCAGATCTTCGTCCCGTGGCATGATCACGAGTCACGATCACGCGTTTGGACGTTGCGCCGATCCGATCGCTCGAAATCCATGTTGATACGCGTATCACACACTTAGATCGGAGAAGCGCGGCTTGATCGCCGCGCCAACAGTAAGCGTCCAAGCAGCGCGATACGCAGTCATGCCACGATACGGTGATCGGATACGAGCAAATGATACAAGTGTGGACGCACAGTAGGATTCGGCAGCACTACACGCTCCGGCCAGAAGTTTGCACTTGCGATGGTGTCCTGCAGCGGCCGCGACACGCGCATCACAAACGAGCTGAAATGCACGTAGTGGCGGGACTGAATTGATCATAACATTATCACCAGACTTAAGTATGCAAAATTTTTGCTGAATCGAAAACCGGGCAGACGGCCAAATTTAACTTGTAAGATTTGTTTTCATAGTATCTACCAGGGGCTGGTTTCGTAAAGGTTTTTAGGGTTCCGTACCAAAAAGGTACAAAAGGAACCCTTATGGTGCGACTCTGTCTCTCTGTCTGTCTGTCTGTCCGACTATTAGAGCGCCATATCTCAAAAACTACTTATGCTAACTATTTAAAATTTGGAATATTTATAAACATGGTCAGCCCACATATAATGCACAGGAAATATTTAAAAATATATTTTTATTTTCTAAAAAAACGACAAATATGAGGGGGGGTATAAATTAAAAGTAGCTACAGAATGAAATGGAAAATCATATGAAAGGGCTCGACCTGCATATTTTCGAACAATTTTTTAATTTTTTAATTGTGATTAGTTTTTGTTTTATTGAGGAAAATGTGAAAAAAACACCATTCCTCCCCTTTATCTCCGAAGTTTACCAATCGAAAATTTAGAAATTTTCACAATTTGTATTAATAAACATAAATATTACACAAATATAATAGCCATGTGTCTAACTAGCAAATTTTTTTTTTTATTTGCAAAAAACCTATTTGAACTACCCGGTTGCGTTAAGTTTCCAACTGATTTGTATGCAATATAGATAGCAAACTTAACTCAACCGGTACCGGGTAATAAAGTTAGGGTAAGTAAAAATTTGTACGGAACCCTCGGTGCGCGAGTCCGACTCGCACTTGGCCGGTTTTATTTTCTTGTATTACAAACGGAAGTCTCTTTTTAATTCAAATTGTTGGAAAGTGACTTCCGCTTGTAATACGAGTTACAAGCTTTTCAGAAACGGGCTCCTGTTAGTTACCTTAAAAGTATCGTTTTATAAAAGTACAGTCAAATTGAGAACCTCTTTTTGAAGTCGGTGAACAAGTTAGACTTTCCTTAATTCAACATTATCGACCATTCATCAGGCCTTGAAACAAAACTTCCTGCCGTTATGTTGAACGGTAAGTAACTATTTACATAAAAGCGTAATGTTAATAGCAAATCCTTATCGCTTAAGTCCTTTTATATGTCGACAGCGGCATAGGAAACGTCGCTTGCGCATGTTTATAAACCAAGGAAATGTCAAATGTAACATTAGTGTGTTATTCTCTCGTCTATGTTCGTGATTGTAGCAGGATGAGTGGAAAAATTGTCTAGAAACTGGACACCTTCCGCCGCCCCAAAAGAGAAAACAGTCATATCATAATTAAAAAATCGGTCACGTACAAAATATAAGCTAGAAACGGCCGTATCTACGAAAATCCAGTGTTAGCAGAGTCCTACTCCTAAGCAAAATGTACGCGGCGTTCGATGTTTTTATATTGGTTACTTACATAGACAGACAGACATAAAATGTCGTTATAGCGGCAACAGAAAGACATCATCTGTGAAAATTTCAACTGTCTTACTATCACGGTGCATGATATACAGCCTGGTGTCAGACGGACAGACAGACGGACGGACAGCGGAGTCATTGTAGGTAATAGGGTCCCTTTTTACCCATTGGGTACGGAACCCTAAAAAGTCTTAATCTGATATGTCTTAAAGGTAGTTTTGTAGTAAATTATTTACGTTATTAATAAAATAGGTATCGCAAATTGTAAATCAAGGTCATTGGCGACTATAAGCTACTTTAAATTTGTCTAGGGGAGACTGGGTAGTGTTGTCTCACGGGTTGTTCTCACAACGGCCATAATGCACTATGAACTGGTGTCAAAAGATCGCGAGAGCTCTATATCTCCTTCCTAGATAAAGCTCTCGCGATGATTCGACACCGGTCGATAAACTTATTCGTTCGTTCAATGTTCTATTATAGCCGTCGTGAGACAACCAACCAGTGATTCAATCATACCCAGTGTCCCCTACGAATGTAAGTCATAGGTCGCATTGCAAACTACATACTACCCAGTTAAGATTGCACCTCGTTTATATAGGGTGTCCCATAAATTGATGATAATCCTAAGAGGGCTGATAAAGCAGCTCAAAAGCTTTTAATTTGAATTCCATATGTAACTCAAAGAATCGCAGAACATACGTATGTACTGCGATTTTTAGTCGTTTCCGAGATATTCACAATTTTAGTAGCGATTGTGGGCTTTTTTTGCTTTATAACCGTGTTCCAGATCGTCGTTAAGTTTTAGTGAAAGCCCTTTTTTTACATAAGGTATTTGAATCATAACAAACTACTGTTTTTTTAATATGCTTAATATTTGATGATTTTTTTATTACGCAAAATTAGGATTACCCATACTCCGCATAAACCCAAACACGAAAAACACTAGTATGGAAAAACAAATTTTGTGTGATTACTCAAAATAATCAACCAAAAATCGTGAACATCTCGAAAACTTCTAAAAATCGCAGAACATATATGGGAGTCAAATCGATAGCTCTAGAGGTGTTCTAGCAGACCTTTTAGGATTATTGTCGACTTTTGTGACACCCTGTATATGACATCATGGTCACCACACCAGGTGCAAACTCGACTTAACCGGGTACTCAGACCGTCACTGCATTAACTGCACTTTACTGTTACCATCGCTGCAGTGTAGTCATCAGAACCAGTACCTTGACTTTGTATTGTGTTCACTGTCTATCAGGTATTCACAGATGCGATGACAAAAGAATCAACTTTAAGAAAGAAAGAAAACATATTTATCAACGCCAGCATAAACAAGAAATACAAATAACAAAAAGAATTGACGACGCTGAAAGGGGTCACCACTCAGCATTATGCCACGGCAAGCCGTGACTTTAAATGAGAACTTGAAGTTAAAAGCTTACGTTTTAATTGCATCCCAAAAAAATACAGTACATTTTTCATTATTTGTCTATACTATTATAAAGTTGCAAAAATTAAATATCTGTACATTGAAGATATTTTCAAAAAAATTATTGTAGCGGTAGTTCGCTTGAAGGTCACTGAATGCAAAAAATTATTTTTTTCTTTTTTGTATGTTTGTTTGTATGTGTCGTTGAGGCTTCATCACGGCAAAACGGCTAAACGGATTTCATATCTTGTTGGTTCACGGGTAGCCGTTTATCAACAGGTTGTTATAGGATAATTTTTGCTCGAAGACGCTTAAGAAAAAAAGTTCATTTATTTATAACAACAAATACTAAATACAGTATAATTTTATGTGTGTCTGTCTATATAAATGATCGAACACTGCGTACATTTTGCTTTGGAGTAGGGCTCTGCTAACACTGGATTTTCATAGATACAGCCGTTTGTAGCCTATATTTTGTACGGAACCCTCGGTGCGCGAGTCAGACTCGCATTTGGCCGGTTTTTAATTATAGTGGGAATCCTTTTTCGAAACCAAAAGTGATTATTACTGTACCTGTCACCCAAGCCATTACCTTCATTGTGTAAATCCACCAAAGTAAATAGACGAGACGAGGTACTGCTTTTGAGGCTTTCACTGTGCCCTCGAGTAGCTGCCTAGGTACTTAGCATAAGTCCTATTCATGTTTCCTATGCAGTAAATATAATTACCTGGGAAGTATGACCTTATGCTAACTCTGTTGTAAAATGAAAGGCATGTACCGTAATGCTCTCACATTGCGTTGTTTGTACCGACTTTGTAAAGGGGATCATATATTCTTTGTAAGCTAAAAGATTTCCGTTCAACCCAGTCGTTGTCTGCGGTAAGAGAGGCGACGAGCGGTTTAACGGGGAGTAGGGCTCGGAACCGGTATTTATAAATCTTCTAAAATACACTCTTCTTCTGGAATGTTTTAAAACTGTATTTAGAAGAAGACAAATATATTTGGAAACAATTGATTGAAGTTCTAGGGTTTCAATAAAACATACGAAAATCTCGTAATTGAACGAAAAGAGCGAAAAAACCGGTTATTTTGTATCAAGAGAATACCGGTTCCCGAAACCTAAAGGTGCGTCCACATTTGTATCATTTGCCCGTATCAAATCATCGTCGTGTGGCATGATCGCGTGTCACGATCACGCGTTTGGACGTTGCGCCGATCCGGTCGCTCGAAATCCATGTTGCTACGCGTATCACACACTTATATCGGACGAGTGCGACATGATCGGCGCGCCGACAGTGAGCGTCCAAGCAGCGCGATATGCAGTCACGGTATACAGCCACGGCACGGTGATCGGATACGAGCAAATGATACAAGTGTGGACGCACCTTTAGCGCGCGGAAGCTCCTGAGCCTTTTAGCCCAAAATTTATGGCTCGTTGGTTTTGTGTGTATGGCGTTTGATTTTTAGAGCTAAGCTGATCAAAAAGGCTTCCAAGAGCTAATGATTTTAAAAAGGCTGAAGTCTTAAAAAGACCTATAAGCTTTTTTAAAGGTAGTATTTTTAAAGACTACCCTTTTAAGACTTATAAATCTTAAAATAGACCTCAGCTTCATTTAAACTCTGGCTATTTTATCTTAACACTAGACGATGCCCGTATATTCGTTTGCGTTTTTTTTTTAAGTAAATAGCATCCTGTACATAATATAACCATCTGTCGGAGGTCTTTTGTTCCAAAAATTGTTAAAATCCATCCAGCCGTTTTGGTTCAACGATACATACACACACATACATAGGTACACGTAACCATGATTTACGAATTACTGATTATCAATTACCGAGCCAAAAAAAATGGTTTCGCTCATGTCTCCGATTTCACCCTGTATAAACATTAACATAACTCCCATTTAATTTAATACACCTCAAAGAAAAAACGCGTTGAGTTTATAGAATTCACCGCTTCAAGGGATTGCAGACTTGAGTATTTTATATTATACTAGCTTCTGCCCGTGACTTCGTCGATAAGGGTATTTTTCCGGGATAAAAAGTAGCCTATGCCCTTCCCCGGGACTCAAACTATCTCCATACCAAATCCGCAGACAGACAGACAGACACACACTTCCGCATTTATAATATTGTATATTAATATATTATTTATATTACATATATTAATATATAATATATTAACATATGTAATATATATAATATATTAGTATGGATTAATTTCACTGAAAAAAAATTGTCTTCACAGACGGATAGACGGGTGATCTTATAAATAAAGATTGGGAACCTCTGTTTTAGTGGACAATGCCTTAGCACCTAACTTCTAACGGATTAGTGACCGGCAGTTTCACGCACAATTTGCTTCCATTCAACACTTTCCTATTTTCTTGCCCACTGCGGTTATGAAAGCAAGAAACGCATTGTCATGGGGCTATAATTATGTAAGTCTTGTTGCTTGCCTAGAGTTGTATATAATATGAAATAAGGTAGACATCCCAATGGTCTCAAAACGCGCTTTCCGTTTCCCAAAACACCCGTTCCAAAATAACAGTTTCTTTAAATGACAGTACTCCAAATGACCCGTTTTACGTAACATCTGTATGCCAAAGATCCGTTTCTCATGATACCTGCATGCCCGCAAAACCCGTTCCTCGTAACATCTGTATGCCAAAATACCCATTTGTCATAGCATCCATATGCCAAAGATCCGTTTCTCATGATACCTGCATGCCCGCAAAACCCGTTCCTCGTAACATCTGTATGCCAAAATACTCATTTTTCATAGCATCCATAGGCCAAAAGAACCGTTTCGTATAACACCCGTAAGAAAATCCTGATTTAGCTTAATCGCCGTTCAAACACTTACAATGTGTGACGGGTGCTGATGTTTTGGGATCGGGTGTTTTGGGAAACGGATATGAAACCTAACGTATTTTTTAGGGTAAACACATTCTAGGAAACGGTAGTGACGGGAACGGTCGTTTTGGGATTATAAGTTTTTGGGAAATGGATATCAAACCAAACGTATCTCTTGGGAAAAGTACAGTGTGGGAAACACATATATCGGGAAACGGATTATTAAGGAAACGGTAGGATGGGAACGGATGTTTTGGGAAACGGACATAACGGTCCGAAAGGGTCCCAAGGTTTGTTTGGTTCCCTAATTTCATTAAAGCAAGATTTACACGGGTGACTTAGCCGCACGGCAACAGACGGAGGCTAGTCTATGAACTTTTGATTTTAGTCACCGGCAGCCTAGCCGAATTGCAATTTAACCAGTCAAAGATCAATGGAGAAATGGTCTCAGCGAACAGTGGGATTTAAAGTCGTCCGTGTAAATCCAGTTTATTTAAAGATCATGTTAGTCACTGGTATTGCTGTGAACTAAGGTTAGAGATTTTAACGAATGGAACAGTGACTGTGTCTCTTAGCTACTATCAATTCTCCTTGTAACGATCTCTTGCTTACAATAAGAACCTCTACGCTTTAAGCGGAAGCAACACAAAGAATTTTTAGAATAGAAACAGCAGTTTCTTGCCAGTATTTCGACTCTGCTACCACTCGCATCGCAAACTCTAAGATATTTTGTTACGGACGAAACTTGATAAACCAAGCAGATCAGCTATTTTTGTATACCTCTCACAGCCATTGGCTGATAACTTAGGAGTCATCCGCCATCTTGGGTTGGATGCAGTACGAGGAACAGGGTGATAACTTCTGTATGGCTGATCTACGGAAGTTAGCGCCCTTAGCATATTGTTCTAGGCTTCCAGATCGATTGGTGTACAGATTGTTTTTTGATTTACAGAAATGAAACACTTATCCATCACAGCCATAAGCACCTGATTCGGGAGTCCACCATCTTGGATCCGCGCTGGACAGCGCGGCAGAACGAGGAGCATAGCGCTAGCTTTTTCGGATCCGTTGTCTCAATGGTGGATTGTTTTAATTCATTAAGTGTACGTGTAGCTTGTTTCTCTCGCTATACCAAAGCTGTGACAAAATACTACTTAATTATGAAGCTACTCACCCATCACAGCCATAAGCAGCTGATTCAGGAGTCCGCCATCTTGGATCCGCGCTACCCAGCGCGGCAGAACGACAAGCATGGCGCTAGTTTCTTTGGATTTGTCGACTCAATGGCACATCGTCCGAATCTGAAACCAAATGACGTCGTCAGTTGAGTCAGCTACTTTGTATGCCGTTGGCGTGGATTTTTGGTGGTAGTTTGAATTATAGCGTGATAATATTTCAGGCTGGTTTTGTGTATTGCATATTTATTCGAATATTAAGTTACGTAATACACAAAATGAAGCCTGTCGCGGATTACATTTTTGGTAGGTAGATTTTTGGATTTTTCACGCCAAATCGGCGGAAAAAAATGACGGATTAAAGGTTAATGACCTCCAATAACGCTTTATTTAAGAACAACACTTGTAAATAACAAAAAATTAAGTAACTTAACAACTAGCCTGTAGGTACTATACTAACTAACTTAAGGCTCCCAGGTCACTGCGCCATAGTAGGGTGCCCATAAGTAGTTCTAATTCTATAACGTCATCAGTTGTACAGTACAGTGTTTTGACAGCACGTAATCAAATGCATATTTATCTCAAGTTTATTATTCCAATAACCTTTAATATGTATAATTACTTATATGTCAGATTCTAATAGTTGTTTGCCAGTTTTGAAGTAGAAGAGATAATACCAATGGATTCTGTTGTTTATATCAAAGATTATCGCAAATAGGTCAATTATAATGTAATAATATTGTCATGAATGTTGCATGCGATCCATTGCGTAAGATGCATGCATTAGATTATAAAATTAAATGAGGTGCTTCAGGCAAAAAACCCTAACCTTAAATTCTGTTTTTTTTACTACTAATACAAATTATATAAAAAAAGCGGCCAAGTGCGAGTCGGACTCGCCCATGAAGGGTTCCGCAGCCGTTCATACAAGAAAATGCAGTACAGATGAAAAATTACGATATGGAAAAAAAACGCCAACAAAAGAGCGTATCTCCCCGGCACTTACATCCTTTTGCTGAGAAGCGCAGTTTTTTGGCAATAACTTAAAAACGGTACGTCCGATCATGGTGAAAACAATTTTCGTTGAAAGTATTTATTAAGTTTTAGTTTTATAAATTTTTTCAAATTTTTTGAACGTACCGTTTAGAAAATAGAGGGGGGGGGGGGACACAATTTTTGCTACTATCGGAGCGAATATTTCGGAAACTGTTCACTAAATCAAAGTGTTTTTAGAAGAACTGTCAAATATGTGCCACACATTGATATTTGCTGAAAAAAAAATACATGTAAGGAGTGCCCCCCCTAGAAATATATATATCTTTTAATTCACTATCAAACTAAGTAGCGGTTTACACACGACAACTATGCTCCAAATTTCATCAATGTACATCTTATAGTGTTTGAGTAAAATGCCTGTGACATACGGACGGACAGAAAAACAGACAGACAGACAGACATAACGAATTTATAAGGGTTCCGATTTTGCCATTTTGGCTACGGAACCCTAAAAAGAGACACTTTTTATCACTACACAACAAAACGGGGCTTAATCGCGTATAAATATTATTTAAGCCCTGTTTAGTTGTGTTGTGATAATGACTGGCTTTCCTATTAGCGCTGCTCATTCGAATTTAAATACGTTTTCCGAGTTTTGGTTGTTAATTGCCATACCCACCTTATTCGAAGTCTGTTACGGTGGAGAATAAAAATAATAGCACATAGGCATCCGATTAAAAACTCCTGACGTGTCTAGAAACAGCCGATAATTCTAGAACGGCGGAATCGTTTTTTTCGAAACATAACTTAGAACACTCTCAAGTCACCTTATAGACAAAAAATAAATAAATCGGTGTATTCTTTCCTACGAAAACATACCTACACGTAAAAGTTATAACACCCCTCTGTTTCCATCGGGTGTTGAAAAGACCTCAAGATAAGGATTAGGTCTAAACTTGGAGTTCAAGTCGAGAGTGAATAGGCTATACATTAAGTGGAATCGATGTAAAATGTTTGCATATTTCACATAAAAAACGGGCCAAGTGCGAATCAGGCTCGCGCACCGAGGGTTCCGTAGAAAATATAGGGGAGACCGAGGAGATTAGTGACAGAGGTGAGTTGTGACAGACGCGATTTCTCCCTACCTATGAAGGTGAGCGAGATGGCAAAAACGCTCGATTGACACTTTAGAGACGCCCTAGTTGACTCAGTACCCGCTGACGATGCACGCAAAGCGGTTGCGTAGTTACGACGTCCACGTGCAAAAACATGCGAAAAGTAAGTATTTCGTCAAAATTTTGATTGAATTTAAATCATATCTTATTACATGTGCGTTCTTGTGTTGTTTTTTTAAGTCGTGTGGTTATCGAAGTCTCAAAACGTGGCATTGTTTTTTTATGTTTGCATCGTGATTAGAAAATACGAATTATTATTCGCAGCAAGTCGTAATTTTGAGCATGTAGGAGAGTTGTGACAGGCTGTCATATTTTTCTGCCGGGTTGTTTCGACACGTTTTTATTCATTTGTGATGTCTGTACGTGTGTTTGTACATCAGTAGGTATATTAAGGCTAAATCATGCAAGTACAGTCCGCAATGAAAGCTTGCGTCAAAAAAATAATTTCCGATTAAAAATAATACTTGGTTGTGGTGTGACGTTGCATGCTGGATGACTCCTTTTTTTGCTTCAGAACGCCTAATAACTTTACACACGAAAAACTGATAAAGGCACTGCTTGTGTCGAAATATACGACCTGGCCTTTGAAGAGGTGACATCTTAATGTTACCCGGTCATATATTTTTAGCTCTTAAGCTAAAAGTCTAATAGATGCCGCGTCGTAAGCGAAATAGCTGCTATAGAAGCCAAAAGGAAGGCGAAGAATGAGAAGTGTATCTTAAGCGAAGATAAAGGAAACCTAAAAAAAACAAGAAGACTAATAGAAGAAGAAGATAATAGATGATGACGAAGAAGAGGCATAAAATAATTGTTTTGCTTGATTTGCCTCGAAGCCTATGGAAACAGCAGATCGAATGAGGAGTGGGTGCAATACCTAGACTGCAAAGGCTGGTCACACGCAGCTTGTACTGGAGGCGAGCTGCAATACCTTTGCCATAATTGCCTATCAGATTAGATAGATTTAGATTTTTGACTGATTATAATATGATTGATCTCAAAGCGATGCCATAATAACTTATAAGATTTAATTACTTGTTATGGCAAGATTATACGTTGTGTTTGTTGGTACTTGATGTGCTAAAAGCTGAATAAACTACATTTGCAAAAAAAAACATGTTTAATTTATTTATAATATGTGTAATGATATTTTTTAATACGCAAATAGTCTGAATACATAGCTGTCACAACTTTCCTCGGTACGTGTCACATCTTACCTCGGTGATAGGGGAGTTGTGACAAAGGGAGTACTCTTTCTTTTTGTTAATTTTTTCAGAAACCGTAATACTTAACTTAATTTTGATGATTGTTTTGGAAAGGGAAGGAATGGTGCTACATTTATTCACATAGGTCGTAACTGTGGATTGTTTCTGGAGCGAGATATTCCCCTAAATTTAAAAAAAATCACAACTCTCCTAGGTCTCCCCTACGCTAAAAAAGGCCGTATCTACGAAAATACAGTGTTAGCAGAGTACTACTCCTAAGCAAAATGTACGCGGTGTTCGATCATTTTATATTGGTTACTGACATAGACGGACAAAAGCTAAGCGCCAAGTTTATACTTCAATCATTAATCATAACCGTCGTCTAGCGCAATCAGGAAGTAAGTTTAGTAAATATATACTTGTATTAGATAATATCTGCTTTTAGTATTGTAAGATATAATTTAGTACTTATTAATTTATTGCTTCTGGCTTGGGGGCGGGCAACTTGGCAGCCACTTCATTCACAAGGTCTCCACATTCTATTATTAAGTATTTATATACACGGTGCCCGCCAGGAATGCGAATGATTTTAACCATTTATTCCTGGGGCCATTAGGAGTAAAAAATGTTGTATGAGCCAAGTCAAATTTAGCAAAAAAAAATACACAAAATTTAGTTCAGTCGATTTTTGTTCATAAAAATTTAATAAATTTGCTTCTCTACGAAAATTATCCCTTTTAGTAAAATAGTAACGATTCTTTTTCCAAAAAAGTATGGCTTTAGTGAGTGGTAGCTGTCACTTTGATGCCTGTCATTAGCGACACGAAACTTGAAAACATACGTGGCAACGTTGCGATCAAGAGCTTAATGCACTTTAGTAATCACAATAAATAGTTTACATGAAAATTGATAATATCTTCAAAACTAAGCTAGATTTGCCTGGGGTTCATATAATTTTTTTTGGCCCTAATGACCAGGTATATACGCTGGTAAAATTATGCGGGTTCCTCGCGAGTACGTTGTTTATACAATCTATACTATTATAAAGTTGTAAAAATGAAATGTCTGTACATTCAAGATATTTTCAAAAAATCGATTGTTATGGACTATTTGGAGGTCACTAAAATGTTTATTTTTTATTTTTTGTATGTTTGTATGTGTCGTTGTGGCTTCATCAAACAAAATCGGCTAAACGGATTTCAACTATTTTCGGTACACGACCCAGCTGGGTATCTCCAGATGGTTATAGGATAATTTTTACTCGACTATGCTGAAGAAAAAAGAGGGGTTATGACTTTTTTTCGTCCGCGAACGAAGTTGCGGGCGCCTTCTCTTCTAGTACATGATAATAATGGGAGTATTGATTTTTTACGAAAACCTTGATGTTTTACCACCACGATCTTCGTGATTTTTAAAGTGAATTTCATCAGTAAGAATCTATATATTTTTTTGTTCAAATCCGGTCGGAGTTCGATTGTATTTCAAGAATAATGAGAAAAGTTCGATTTATGTACAAGTCTCCACCTGTTTAGAGAAGGGTACGACATACAAGCGATGAAGTGGCGACCGCCTCAGTCCGGTTGAGAGCCGAGTTTGATTGGGTTCCTATCGACGACATCACAATATATTTAGATTGGCGCCGACAAACACGACGCTAAATCAATTGATGCACGGGATTTGTTTGTGTCTAGGTAGGTATGACTTTTATATTGTGTTTGTTTCTGGTTTGTTTGTTATAACCGACAGAGTGTAGCGTGCTCCTCCATATTAAAAATAAATAAAAAAAACATTAAAAAACAGACTCCTTGGTAAGTAAACTCCCTGTTTGTGAAAATAGAATGTAAAGTATTGTCTTAGACTGCCATTTTTACTTGCGATTGAAGTTTTACTTATAGTGCTGCGTTAAAAGCATGATTTAGGAATGTAATCTAAACGTTTACATCACTTTTTAACACGCTTTTATTAGGTCCACCTGTATGTAACTGTAATGGAATCTAAGGTAACTAATTGAACCATCTTCCAAGGATCGTACCGTCATGAAAATTGGCAGTTGTATGTAGTTCTGATGACAATACAATAATATGGTACTGTCGAACTGATCTGATGATGGAGCCAGAAGACATAAACTGGAACTTCATGATGGAACATCGTATCATAGCTGTCTTTGGATTTGTTAGAAAAGTCTTGTAAAGCGTGTTTTTCTAGTGTTTTTTAAACTATTAATTTATTAATAGTACTAAAGTGCTGCATAATATTATATAACCGAAAAGTGATATAAGATGCTTTTAATAAACACAGGGTCGTAACAAAAGCCTTAATAACGCTTTAATAGGACTCTTTACTGATAAACTGATATCTAAATGGACTGTTTTGCTGGTTGGGTATTCTGTGACATTGGTTTGAATTTGAACCAGACGCCGGTATCTGGAGTGAAATAGCGCAAAGGAACTGGCTCGTTCAAAAAGGAAAGTGCATCCGGGTGCAACTTGCAGTTTATTTGTAGCGACTTCTGTGAACCTAAATACCTTCGACCGTTCAAAGTTTTAGACTATGTGTGGACTTGCGCACCGAGGGTTCCGTACAGAATATATGCTACAAATAAATGGCCGTATCTATGAAAATCCAGCGGTAGCAGAGCTCTACTCCTAAGCAAAATGTACGCGGTGTTCGATCATTTTATATTGGTTACTGACATAGACAGACATAAAATGATACTTTTTTTATCATTTTTTGTTTTAGCGGCAACAGATATATATCATCTGTGAAAATTTCAACTGACTAGCTATCACGGTTCGTGAGATACAAGCTGGTGACAGACGGACAGACAAACAGACGGTCGGACCGCGGAGTCTTTGTAAGAGGGTCCCGCTTTACCCTTTGGGTACGGAACCCTAAAAAAACGAGGTGCATAATTATAATATTCTTTTCAGAATAAGAGGCAAAAACCTAGTTTCCTAAATAGGATTTATTATATGATATTATAATTCTAACTCTAATCTGACATGAAGTGTAATCCATAACACAAATCAATTAAACACAACCACCACGTTCTAGCTACCGAACCCGAATGTGCATGAGGATGTTCTCGCGACCTCTACCCTCACCCGGGAGGACCCATGTCATCTACGCCTCGTCTGAAGTGGCTGACTCTCAGAGGGGTCAGGAAAATTACAAGGGAAGCCGAAGCGTATTCATTTACTCATATTTGAAGAAAATTGTGGTTATAAATAAGTCCATGGGCAACCCGGTGGAAATCGGCTTATATGGTCGCCACGCCTTGACTCTACTATGATAATACCTACTTATACGTACAAATATCTAAATAATGAAAAAAATCCAAGATTCTGACTGGATTTGAACCAGTGCCTTGTGCCTTGCCGGGGCGTCCGCCCTGCCAGCGAGCTATAGAGTCCAGTTAGCTTGTATTCAAGCTCTCTTTGTATTTTGTATATTAACGGGCTTATACGTTTTGTTTTGGTAAGCTTTTATGGAACTAAATTTTCACCCTAACAATAACATAAATAATACAATAATGATCTTTATTCTGTAAGGGCACTTTTACAAGTCTGACTCTACGGCATTTCCCAAGAGGAGACCACTGTTGAGAAGAAAGCCGAAACTCTTAAATAACTCTTATCTATTACAATATTTGTACTAAGCTTATCCTAAATATATGTTTTAAGTATAAGCATTGAGTAATGCGTAGTTCTCGAGGAAAACATATCAAAACTTATAAAAGTAAAAAAGCAAAATATGTTTTTTTTTTACTTACGTACGAACTTTACAGTTGCCAGTGTTGCCACGTGTTAGCTAAAGATGTCGCTGTATTGTAAACATTTCTATGAAAAACGTGATGTTATACCTTCACGATCTTCATTCAATGTTACTAATAAATATAAAAAACTGAATAATATGACAAAAGCGAATCGCACTCACACAAAGGGTTTCTAACTTTGTACCAAAATTAGTGTATTTTTAATTGCCTCGCCCTCAGGTTATTTCTTTTTTCTAGGTAGAAGAAAATATTTCTTTAACTTTGGTTAAGTAGGTGGTATTTTAGCAGTCCTTTTAATTTTTTTTTTACTTAATAAAGTACGCAAAAGTATATCTGTTTTTCACGGCTAAAGATATGATTTTCAGCATACTTTTTCTCAGATCGTATATAATTTCCTACTCATTCCTAGCTACTTCGTGTCATTTCCGCTACCAAAAGGTTGTCTGGAAGAGATCGCTCTTTAGCGATAAGACCGCCTATTGTCTACCGTATTTTATGTTAAGGCTCTATTGTACTGTTTCTGTTGTTGGTGTGCAATAAAGAATTGTTGTATTGTCTTGTATTGTATAATTTGGATCTCTTTAAGACGAGAGTGAATAAGCATTATCAGGTAAGCAAGCTACAAAGTAGGTTCCATCATTGCTTATCATAATGCTTGACTATCTAACATTAAAATAAATGACAGGAAATAATATTGCGACTTAGTACAAACTACAATTCTGATGAGCCAAAAACAAATGCCCTTGGTTTTTTTTGGCTAAAATAGTCTATTTTAAGATACTAATTTCATGTATTTTGCATTTGGATGCGTTTGATTTTTTTTACTCCCTAGGAGATATTTCGAGTGACGCTACTACTGACTGTCATCTGTACTATAAGTTACTGTCAAGGGCAAATAAAAGACAAACTTAAAAACACGACTACATATCCCAGAAATCATATTTTTGAAATCTGGTAATCGCAAGCGATTTAACCTATTCCTATGGTTTTTGAATGACCATTTGTAAAAAAAATGAAAATTTTCGAAATTCGAGTATTTATATTGTGAAAAAATTTTTGTCACAATATAAATACACGAATACCACGCGGATAGAACTGCGACTGCGAACAATAGGTCGTATTTGAAATGAATAAAAGTCTTCTATGATTACTTTTAGACTCAAGTTTTAGACGCCAATATCCAAACAAACCTTCACGTTATCTTCATCTGACCCTTGATTGTTATCAGCCGAAAGCTTCCCACATTCCTGAGGCTGCGCCTATCAACCGTAGCACTCAGAGACACAGATTATTTTATAACTTGTTTCCAACCACTTAACGAATTAAATAACCGGTAAACTGTATCCCAACCAAAACTTAAATGTGAAACAGGGAGCCAAGATCTCTCGAGATTCGTAGACGAACCAAGATCACCGAGATAGCAAACAGGGTAAAGAAACTGAAGTGGCAATGGGCAAGCCACATAGTTCGAAGAACCGATGGCTGCTGGGGCAGAAAGATTCTCGAGTGGAGACCGCGTACCGGCAAGCGCAGTGTGGAAGGCCATCCGAAAGGTGGTCGGACGACCTGATTAGGGTTGCGGGTCTCGCTGGATGCGGGTCGCCTTTATCTGGCCCATGTGGAAATTAATTGAGGAGGCCTGTGTCCAGCAGTGGACGTCCTATGGCTGAAATGACGATGATGATGAGCCAAGTTCTCATATGACACTAAAAGAGTGCCAAGTTTGGCGTTGTTTTTGATTTTTTTGTTGGTATGGCTAACAATCATCGCAAATTAATGCCACTTAATGTATTTTGAGCTAAAATCGGTAAGGTTTTCTTAAATCAAACAAATTTAAAATTAAGTACCGTTCTCAAGTACAATTCATACTTATACTATAATCCATACTATTCCATACTTCCATACTAATATTATAAATGCGAAAGTGTGTCTGTCTGTCTGTCTGTCTGTTACCTCTTCACGCTTAAACCACTGAACCGATTTGGATGAAGTTTGGTATAGTTGGAGATAGTTTGAGTCCAGGGGAAGGACATAGGCTACTTTTTATAAGGGAAAAATACCCTTATTCGCGATAAACGAATTTAGGCAGACGAAGTCGCGGGCAGAAGCTAGTAAACTATATAGGAATCTACCATAGATAGGTATCCATACTAATTTAATAAATGACAAAGTTGCTCTGTCTGTTATCATTTCACGCTAAAACCGCCCAACCGATTAAGATGGAATTTGGTATGCAGATAGTTTAAGACCCTGAAAGGGACATAACATAGTTTTTATCCCAGAAATCACCCCTTAAGAGGGTGAAAAGGGTGGTAGAAGTTTGTGTGGCGAATCTCAGTAGCGCGGACGAAGCCCTCAAGTAATGCTACTTACTACTGCTAAAACTTAAAGAGAAACCAGCCAAGTTAAAGCTTATAATGTATTTTTTATAGTTAGTCTTGAAAATAACGATTTTGATTTATGTCATATTATTATTTTAAATTTAATTAAACTTAAAGAGTTGCTAAACTTAAGAGGCAATGGGCGGGGCACATTGCTCGAAAGAACTTGATGGCCGTTGGGGCAGAGGGGTTCTCGAGTGGCAACTGCGTACCTACAGGACGACGCAGCGTGGGAAGGTCCCCATCAAGATGGACCGAAGATCTGGTGAAGATCGTGGGAAACCGTTGGATGAGGGCGGCGCGCGACCTGTCGTTATGGAGATCCTTCGGGGAGGCCTTTGTCCAGCAGTGTACGTCCTGGGTCTGATATGATGATGATTATTTCGAGATTGGCAAAAGCTTTTTATGTTGAAACTTGAGATTTAGTAGGTAATCAGAAGGTGGTCTCACTAGACCAGGGGTCGGCAACCTTTTCCTCCGGAAGAGTCAAAAATTACAATTTATAAAGTTTTTAAGGAGCTACAAAAAAATTCATGCCAACAAATAGTACTTTTTAACAAAAAAACTAATCGATACAGAGCCGCAGGTTGCTGACCCCTGCACTAGACAATGAACACATAAATTTGCAAATAAACCTACATATGTTTGTATTTTAAATTACAGGGATTTGCAAGCTAACCGAAATGGTTCGTCTATTACCTCAGAGTGTCACCATTTTGCTTTGCGAACTTGGCCGACACACTGCCCTCTGTCTAGATGTCGGGGCCCGGGGCGCCTCGTATCTAGTTCCGTAGTTAGTCATTGTAAGGTATAAATAAATAATAAATAAATATCTACTAAAATTAGATTTTAATTTAATTTGTATACTAACTAATATGGATCATGTTATCCGAAATAAATAATTTGGATTTGAATTTGAATATCAGGGACAATCTTACACAAATCGACCTAGTCCCAAACTAAAGGTGCGTCCACACTTGTATCATTTGCTCGTATCCGATCACCGTGCCGTGGCATGACTGCGTATCGCGCTGCTTGGACGCTCACTGTCGGCGCGGCGATCATTGCCTTGCTTGTCCGATCTAAGTTTGTGATACGCGTATCAACATGGATTTCGAGCAATCGGATCGGCGCAACGTCCAAACGCGTGATCATGCCACGGAACGAAGATCTGATCGGGCAAATGATACAAATGTGGACGCACCTCAAGCAAAGCTTGTACTATGGGTATTTACTAGGCGGCGATATATATAATATATAGATAAATTATAATACTTAAATACATAGAAAACATCCAAGATCCAAGAACAAGCATTCGTGCTCATCACACAAACACTTGCCTTAGCCGGGATTCGAACCCGCGGGACCGCCAGCTTCGTAGGCCGTTGTAGAACCCAGTGAGCCAAACGTGTCGTCATGGTATGTTAGAAAAAATATAGCCCTCGGTCTTAATACTTGATAATCATAACTTCGCTAATCACGCTCTTTCATTTGATATTGTATACAAGTTTGTTTTATCTTTTTAGTTGGTATCAAAAGTGAGTATTTTTTCAATAATGTCATTTAATCGAGAGAATTAATATCGTGGGGGTTATTAAGAAGCTTGCGATGGTCTAAAGTGTCTAAACTATTAATCAATCTTTAAATCGCTATAGTTCCTAAATGGTCATTCGAAATTAGAAATCTTAAATTAAACCTAATAAAAATTTTGACATCCCTATTCAATGATACGATATTACTGTGTCGGTTTTACTTTTTTGTTTTTCACAATATAGCGTCTCACTGCTGCGATATTGAGTTTCTATTACTGTCATCACTTTAGAGACATTTTGGACAATTTTAAGACAAATCGATTGACGTAAGAATTATCAAAATCGGCGCACACGCTTGGTCTCTAAAGTGCCACAAAGAAACAAACATACTTAAACTGAGAAACACATTAACCTTCTTTGCATCGTGGTGCACTTGGTTAAAAAATAGTGCAACAGGTTATTTGAAGACAGTTCACTGAATCGTAAATTATATTTAATAAATTGTATGTCTTTGTTTCATCACGTCTGATTGATTTCAACCATTTTTGGTCCACGGGGCACTATGTAAAAATGGTTATAGGATACTTTTTACCCGACTGTGCTGAAGCAAAAGACGAATATGACGTTTTTCTTCTACGCGAACGAAGTTTATCTAGTTATGTAATTAATAAATACTTACACAAGAAAAAAATATCGCCCCAAGTTACATTTACGTTTATATTGTAATTGCATATTGTGATTACGTTTTGTTATGCAATGGCCATTGATAATGATTGACTGCTATTGACAATGAATGATTGTACAAATTAGTTAGTAGGTAGTCAGATGAAACGATTGAATTACATCTGTGCATGCAGCTGTTCGACTGGACCACAGATATCATAAAGAACCTTAGAGCATTTCACTATTGAAAATGACAAGGCGTGTCATTACCAAACAAATTTTTCATGGGGGGAGGTAAACACGTACAGCACACTACGGAAATGTTCCTATTTCTACAAACGCACATAATATAAAAACACCTACAAACAAAAACAGGCCAAGAGCATGTCGGACTTCGCAGTAGTAGGGTTGGGTTGTAGGGTTGTAGGGTTTCGCAGCCATTCAAACAAATAAATGCACACTACAGATTTATTTATTTATCGTATGGCTTTATTAGACACTGGAATTGGTCCAGTACGAAATCGAACTAATTAAAAGAATGAAAAACTACTACAGATGAAATAAAAAATATGAACCAGTGCACTAGCAAAAGAGCGTATCTCCACGGCACTTGCGTCCTTTTGTTGAGAAGCGCCGTTTTTTGGCAGTAACTCAAAAACGGTATATCCGATCATGTTGAAAATAATTTTCGTTGAAAGTATTTATTAAGCTATATATATATATATATTTTAATATTTTTGGACATACCGTTAGGAAACACAATTTATGCTACTTTCGGAGCGATTATTTCCGAAAATATCCACTAATTTTTTTTTTTTAGAAACCTCAAAGTGATTTTAAAAGATCTGTCGAAATATGTACCACGAATTGATATTTGCTGATTTTTTTTTTCAGTTTCGGTTACATGTATGGAGTGCCCACCCTAGACTTTTTTGTTTTATTATTTAACCATTAAACTAAGTAGCGACTTACACAAGACACCTATTTATACTCCAAGTTTCATTAATACATCTTGTAGTTTTTAAGTAAAGTGCCTGTGACATATAGGGACGGACGTGACGAAACTATAAGGGTTTCGTTTTTGCCTTTTTGGCTACGGGACCCTAAAAGACACCCACACACTAACAATTAATTGTATAAATCGACCCGCGATTGCGCCGGTACTTAGGCAGCGAGGAATGTATCCGTATCGTATATCCTCATTGGTTAAATGCTCTAAATAAAGAAGATACCTTTTCCCTTATTTAACTTAGACAAGCATTATTAAAACAGGAGGACTGCCAATTGCCAAGGAAACATTCGATAGTATTTTATTCAAACGTTATATAATGTATGCTATTTCAGCGTTTAGGCCACGAAGCTTGCTGAGTGGCATAATTGAGGTACGAGACTTAAAAAGCTAATTATATAACTATTGTATACAATACTGTTTCTACGAGTAACCCATAAACTAGGGTAAATTAAACATAACTAAAAACATAATTGCAAAACACTGCGTTCTTTTTTCGAAATTCATTATAGTTCTGTGCGGAGTTGTACAATATAGGTATTATAGTTCAGTGGCCTATAATATAAACAATAGAATGAGGGTCCAATCTAAAAAGTATGCCTTTTTAATATGATTCGCGGAGTTGTTACTTACAGATTGTTCACGAGTAGAAAAAACATTTTGCCTAATTAGTATACATAATTGAACAAAGAAAAACAGTACAGTAATAACTCATTCGTAAACAGGTCTATATTACTATTATTATAAAGTTATGAGAATGAAATGTCTGTACATTGAAGATTCAAAAAAATTATTAAAACGGACTACTTGAAGGTTACTGAATGGAAAAATGTTTTTTTTTGATGTATTGTATTTTTGTATGTGTCGTTGTGGCTTCATCACGCCAAAACGGCTTAACGGATTTGAAAAAAAATTGATACACAGGTAGCTGGTAATCCACGCTTACTCGACTTAGGTACTTTTCGAACTGAAGTAAAAGAGAGGGTTATGCCTTTTTTATTTCCGTGAACGAAGTTTCGGGTACCTTCTAGTGTATTAAGATTAGATTCGAGTCGATTAGATTGCTTTATTTCTTAATATAAATTACGATATAAATGATATTTTACTCAAGTTACATGAATTTAAATTATGATCTTTAAATACAAAGAACATTAAAATCATAATAATCATATGTACATATGAGAATGAAATAGTTTTACTCGTAGTTTGGTTTCGTTTACTTTGTACCTACTTACAATATTAAAAATGTTTTATCCATTTCAACACAATCTGCCGAAGGGCTAATATCCGGTTATGGACAATAACTCCATTATGTACGTATAAATGCAAAACCGGTTTTTTTGTCAAGCCGTGGGACGTAAAAAAAGAAACAATGATAATTCGATATACATGACGATAATGGCATTCGTATTATTAAAATGAAGCTGGAAGTTTTACAATGTAAAGTCGACATATCTTCTACTATATCCATGAAATAGTAACGTGACGTAACTATTGTTAGACAAAGCACAGCCTAAACCGTTATGGGTAGGTTTCACCAACATAAAATTTACACGAGAGTAGGTACCCCAGTATAACTTTACTCTAACGATTAACTCGATGGTTAACTACGATTTCGTTTCACCACGCTAGTCTACGGATAACTTACTCTCGCATAGTTACTCAGTAATGTTGAACGGATGAATTTAATGAAATCGGAAATATCGGAATGCACAACCCAAGTAAGATAGACAGTTTGTCCCATGCTTGAGCAATTGGCCTGCGTATTTTTTAAATTTTGTTCGGGTAATACATCAATTGATTGGGTTCTTCAAAAGAGGAGTGAATAGGTTCTTAAAGGGTCGGTTATACGCAAGTAATGCCCCTGGCGTTGCAAGCGCTCATAGGCTGCGGTGACTGCTTAACATCAGGCAGGCCGTACGCTTGTCTGCCACCTTAGGGCCGATTTCACCAACAATCAATTTACACGAGAATGGCTAACCCAGTATAAACTAAATCTAACGATTTACTCAATGGTTAACTTCATTTCCATTTCACCACGCTAGTCTAAGGATAACAATCTCTCGCATAGTTACTAAGTAACGTTGAACGAATGAATTGAATGAAATCGTAATGCACCCAAGTAAAATAGACAATTTGTCCCATGATTGAGCAATGGTGCTGCGTATTTTTTAAACTTATTCGAGTAATACATCAATTGTGAAGTAAGTATTGCATTCACTTGACAGTGACAATGGCAATACTAATCTACATCTAACAGTTTACTCAGCCGAAATTGGCGGTGTAAGATTATTCTCTAGTTTAGACATTTTATCTATAGGTTAATTATTGGCGAAACGTAAAATGAGTTCATTCGTTCAACGCTACTTAGTAACTATGCGAGAGATTGTTATCCGTAGACTAGCGTGGTGAAATGGAAATGAAGTTACCAATTGAGTAAATCGTTAGATTTAGTTTATACTGGGTTAGCCACTGTCGTGTAAATTGATTTTTGGTGAAATCGGCCCCAAAGCTTATTATAACACACAAGACTACATGAATGATAAAATTGATAAAGCCGCGTGGGATTAAAGTAAATTATAGCGTCATGTAGGTACCTATATGTATAATTATTTTAACGAATACCTATTGAGGTATTATTATTATTTTAATCTTAATTGTTTTATATACTCGGACATTTAGAATTTTATTCTAGACACATTCTAGATTTTTTTCTTTTTTATTGACAATCCATTTGGGATTTATCTTATTAATTATTTTATTTTTTTAAATGATGATTTTATCAATAATATTATACTTAAATTTAATGATTTGATTAGGTTTTTCTGGATTTTCCCTAATCCTTGCAACAAATGTTGGATCATATTGTATCTCTCCAAGCAAACACTTCTCTAATGTACTGTGTACCAGACAAATCGAAAGTGCTTGGACCTAGGCCTACTTGAATAAAGCATTATTTGATTGGTTGATAACAGTTTTATACTTTGCAGAGATTTTAGTCTTAGGTTAAATATTGGTGAAACGTAAAATAAGTTTACTCACGAGTAATTAATTATTTATTATTGAAATAAGACTTATACTACGTTGGTGAAATCGAACCTAAAGATGAAACATAGGTGGGCCATTCTACTATTTTACCGCTACTATTTTTCGCATCTTTACTTAAACAGCATATTTTGCAAAAAGAGATACTCAGATTGTTTTGTGGCCTATTAAATAATCTTTAATCTACCATGGTTAAACTGTCATTTTCAATTAATATTTTTGGGTCACCGTTCACAATTACAAAGCAGGTAACGCAGTGGTCATCGATGTACCCACTTTAAAATGAAAATAAGGTATTTACCGCTGTGTTACCGCTGTGTTTTTTACGGCTATAATGATCAATGTCTCGTCGTATATAAGAGTCTATAAATCGGTTACAGAACTTATGGCTAGCATGTTAATTTTATTAAACTTTTCTTGAATATTGGTTATTTATTAAAAAAAATAAGGCTGTTAATGAAAAGAAAATGACCCAGGTATTCCTTTAGTGAAGTAGAGGTGCACTAAGAAACGATATTTTGAAATTGGAATTGTTTGCGGGTAAAATTTTGTACTGTATAATTAACCACGACGTCACTTGCTGGGCGACCCAGCGTTATCTGTCTCTTTCGCACTGCACTGAATCGAACAGGATATATAATTATTTTCTTAAACATGCAATGAAATGTCGTCATTACGTTTATTAAAACAGGCTTCAAAGTATCCCGTTTCGGGCTGAACAACCTGAGAGAACTGTAAAGGAATTTCATACAAAATTGAACGCCTAGGCCGGGAAGTATTTTTTTTTTAATTTTATGTGAACATGGCGTCTGTGTTATGCACAGGCTAAACAGCTCAACTATATTTATTTATTTCTAGTGGCTGAATGGTTATAGGACTAAAAATATCCGCTTTAATGCCTATCATACATGAACTGACATTAAGAACACAAATGTGTATGGTTCATAAGTTAATGAATAAATTTAAAATATTGTCTATACGTAAGTCACCAGAGACCATAGACAATATTTTAAATCCTCTGCATTTATTTTATCATATTGTGTATAACGGCATTAACGGCCCTAATAGGGTCTACTCAAACACAACACACGCGAAATACGACCGACTTCCGTAAAAAAAAAAAATATTGAGGGATTGGAGGGAAAATTTTTAAAAAACTTATGTCGTGTAGTTTTTTGAGTGGTGTATTTTTTTTTATTTCATTGCATATGTTTGAGAAAAGCACTATACATGCCTCTGGCCGTGAAAAGTGCTTGCCGGCTTCGTATCACTATCCGGCCTCCCTGCGGTCGGCCGTCTATCCCTACTGCAGTAATTTACTATTGTTGCGCGACTAAGAGCGTGTCAGATTTGTGCTAGAAGTACCTACAGCACCTCTAGCACAGCACAACTATGATACGCGACTCTTTGTCACACGAAAAAGATTATCTGTTTCTTTCCTTTCAATAGATGTGTCGCGTGACACTCGTAGTCGCGGTAAGTTGTGCTAAACCGGCAAGTCCGTCTTAGAGCGATTGTCATGCGCCGTATAGTGATTTGATTGTTTCCTCAAGGGCTAATACTACCATACCAGCCTCTGGTAACAATTACCCCCACTAAGTTATAAGAATATGTGTGTTTTTCTGTGACTCCTTAAAAGTTAATTTTGAACGGTGACTTCATCGAGACTATCTACAATTCAAGGTAATCCGTCCAGTGGTTTGAAGAGCTGCAGCATTTTTTAGGTGTGTTGCGGTTTTGTGCCATTATTACTTATTAGATTCAAAGCTTTATAAGTGCCCATTGCATTTAGTTTTTGTTCGTTGTTTAACTTTTAATATTTTTGCAAACCACTTAATACTGCAAAGTCATTGCCTTGTCCATAATGCGTTTCCAAGGGAACATACTTTTTGTGAGTCTGAACCTTTGGAGCATAAAAAATGTTATTATAGCACGGGAACTTCGTTCTTGACTCTTCGCCACATGATCTGCGGGCGACGGGGGGATAGAGGGTGGGTAAAAAGTGTCTCACGAACGAAGTTGCCGGGATATAGTTAAAAACATTTGTATAAAAAATACAGTGAGCATCAAATAGTATGTAACAAAGCGCCAAATATATCGCAACACATCTTTATTAATAATGGGCATAACGATCAGGCCCCTCTTTCCCACTGGACACTCTTGGCTCGTGCCCAGGGCCCCCAACCTCAGGGGGCCCCGAAAGATCTTAAACGACCTTTTTTTTGCAGTCCAAAGAGGTCTTTAATTTTATTTATTTGTGCCCTAGGGCCCTCCATTTTTGAGTGCTTGAGGGCCTGCTATTCCCGAGTGACCAAGGGCTCTATAAAGACGGCCTTGATAATGATCTGTGACGAAATATTTGGCGCTTTGGATGGTATACACTATTTGATGCTGACTGTACCTAATATAATGCTTTTCACCTGGTCGCTCTGAATTCAACATCACAGCAACTAAAAGGATAAATGGGTCATTCTCTTTTCATTAACAACTTTAGTTTTTCAAATAAATAACCATAATTCAAAAAAAATATTTATAAAATTAGCATGCTAAGCATAAGTTCCGTAACCGATTTACGGACTGTTATATGAGAAAAGTCATACATTGATCATTATAGCGGCAAAAAGGTAGTAACGCAGCGGTAAATACGTTATTATCATACTAAAGTGGGAACATTATTGACCACTGCGTTACCTGCTTTATAATTATAAACGGTGACCAAAAAAAAATTAATTGAAAATGACAGTTTAACAATGCTATATTTTAGATAAATAGGCCCACAACAACCTGATTATCACTTTTTTCACAATATGCTTTTTACGTAAAGATGCGAAAAAATAGTCGCGCTAAAAATAGTAGAATGGCCCAAATAGGTAATTATAGCAGATTTTATGACATGGGGTTAAACAAGACATTTTGACACAAATTGACTACGCGTTCGGTCTTCCTGTCATTCGAAGTGAAAAGAGGAGTTTTTTTTTAACTCGAGCCATTTTGACACTCAGATTGTAATCACTCACTTCGTGTCAACGTGGTTCATTTGTTGTAATATTTATTGTTGTAAGATATGAAAAAAATGTTCATAGAGCATCGCCACAACAATAGGCGATGCTCTATATAGTTTAATATATTTATGGTTACTTGTGCAGTCCAGAGTTAACAAATTTAACTCAGAGTTAAATTTGATTTCCTGTCAGATTCATACCAGAACTGTCAGATTAACTCTAGATTAGGTCTTAACTCTAGGTTAAAATTTTGGTGCAAGCCCACCTTAATTTATTACAAGCTTTTATTTACTTTCACCTATCCCGTTGTCTATCTGTTGGTCTGTAATCAAATCTTGCAAGTTATATTTGATCCACTTCCCGGTTTCCGATTGAGCTAAAATTTTGCATACTTATGTAAATTTGGTGACAATGCAATAGTATGATACTATTGAGCTGATCTGGTGATGGAGCAGGAAGGTGGTCTTAGGAACTGTAATAAAATAATGCAATCCTACCGAGTTTGGGCTCTTTAGAATCGTGTCGGTGAGTAGTTGATGGATGTTTAACGAAAAGTACAGTCAGCGATAAAAGCTTTGCACAAAAATGGTTTTTTTACGGAAACTTATTTTACATACTACATTAAATAATTTATAATTAAAATTTCGTTATTTAAGGAAAATGGGTGAATTTTATTGGTGGTTTCCTCAACATGTCAGTAGTCACTCATTGTCTTTAAAAGTATTTAATAAACTTATATGTATTTTATTTGAAATTTACCAAATTACATTTCCTGTACGGCACGATCCTGTTTTTGTCACCGAATCTTACACAAAATATTTATTCACTTCTCATGGCCGAAAACTTCATCATAATAGCTATGCGAAGCAGGACTAAAGTGACTATATTTTAATCACTTCGGTCTTCATTCCAATCTAGCCCTTCGTGAAACAATTTACTATTCATTGCGAAATAAACATCATTTGTGCACATTATTGTTTTTTGTCTTAAATTGACATTTTTGGGACAAGATAGGTAGCCATTGGGTCCAGCTTTTTTTTTAAATTGGAAACATTAAGTTTTTTAAAGGTATACTTTTAATATTTATTCTGGCTGAGATTGGCATACTTATCTGACCGTCTTGTCAAAATCCACGGGTTTTCGGGCGTGGGATTTACGAGTAAGGGGATGGTCCCTACGGTAACAAATGTATAAACTCTGAGATTACATATTGCAAGTTCTCTATGTACTTAACTAAGTTAAAAATAACTGATTGAACATAGTTGAAATGAGATCGGTTCAACCAAACGGGTTTGCAAAACGATTTAGATGCATATAGTCATTTAGTCGACTGCAATATACATGCGATTTGAATCATCTATAAACCAATCAAATATAAAACTAATCAATACGATCTTAACATAGATATATCTATAAAAAGACGAATGTGTGTGTTTAAATTAATTAAACCGGAAGTAATTAACTAGTGATGCCTTAACTGGTTCATCTAATTGAAGAAGTGATTTATTTTTACTTTCTTAACTGGTTTTAAGATTGTTGTGATATAGATACAAACTTGGTTTTAAGACTTTTAAGTTCACAGTCAAGCCTCAATTAAACGATTAGGGATAAGGATAATAATTATTTTGCTGAAAGAATTTAAATCTCCCAGTGTTCGACAATGTACCGTTACTTCGGCATCTTCTACCATAAAGGTGCGTCCACACTTGTATCATTTGCTCGTATCCGATCACCGTGCCGTGGCATGACTGCGTATCCTGCTGCTTGGACGCTTACTGTCAGCGCGCCGATCATGCCGTACTCGTTCGATATAACTGTGTGATACGCGTAGCAAAATGGATTTCGAGCGATCTGATCGGCGCAACGTCCAAACGCGTGATCGTGACACGCGATCATGCTACGCGACGATGATCTGATACGGGCAAATGATACAAATGTGGACGCACCTTAAGAGTCCCCAGTAAGCTCGGTTCTCCATACAAACGTAGTTACGCTCTCATTTTAAAACGACTAGCTAGTTTGCTCTGAAACTTTGTACTTAAAATAAATTAAGGTATATGTAGGCCTGTTATTAGTTTATGTAGCTTCAGATACCATAGTAGAAAAATACAGCGAATTTAAGTTATTCATACAATTTTTTTTTGCTGTATTTCGTTTGTTTTATAAACTGGAGCCATATAAACTAATTACAGGCCTACATATACCTCATGTCATTATATATGCAAAGTTTCATTACAATCCAAGACGTAGGTTTAAAATGAGAACGAAACTCCGTTTGTATGGGAAGGTGAAATTCGACCGAGCTTGCCGGGGACTCTTAATTCAAGCCAATAGAGGTGACAAACGCGAAGTCCAGTATTGGAACGTTTACCTTAATGGTTTTAATGACCTTGCACCGCGTCATAATACATCTAGGAGCTAAGCTCTGGTGACTGGAACTATTTCCATATTTCTGTATTCTCTTCCTTGTTTTTGACATCCTGATACGACAAACAGTTTACTTTTTCAATTCCATCTACTAACTGTCATAGGTATGTTTAAAATTGACGGATTTAGTAAGCTGTTCAAAATTGACTATTTTAGTAAGTTGATCAAATTTTTCGATTTAAGTATGTTGTTAAAAATTGTCTATATATTGTAGTTTAAATGTTAAAAATTTACAATTTTAGTAAGTTGTTCAAAATTGACAACTTTAGTTACTTATGTATGATTTTTATTTTTAAAATTATCGTCTTAATATGTCCGTGTCCGCCTTTTGGATTTTCGGATGACCAACGATTAATTTTCAATTAAAAAAATATTTTCCAATGTATCCCTCTTCGTTTCCTTCATAGGATGATAGTACGTACAGTTAAATTGTCACTAGTAAAACCGTAGTAGTGAAAAATTCAAAGTTAAAATCGAAGTGGTTAATTAATGTGTCGGGGGCAATAACTGTACCATCCTATAAATAAATGAAACAAAAAAAGGAATCAAAAAAGGCACATTACAAATTCATAGGTATATTATTTTCTGCCATTTAATAACATTTTCGACATTTTTTTAATGCCAAAATTGAACACAGTCATTACTAATCACTGTATCGTGGGCAATAATAATGCAGTTTACCGAGCTAGTTCATATACCCTCATACATAAATAATATGAATGAACCCTTAATTTGGCAATAATAACCAGGTACAAATTGTTTCATCGTCTTTTTTTATTTAAACAGATTATTCGGAACTGTTTTAATTCACAGAGGATTAATTTTTGATATTTTTGAAATATCAAAAAACTGTTAGTTGTAGTACTGTGTTCTTAGTCTAAATAGTGAGGATAGTTAAATAAGAACAAAAACTTACATTTTAATAATAGTGTAGTCAATGTTGCCGAATTTGGCAAACTGGTCTAGTGATTATGAATATTATTCTAGTATCGACCGGTTTCCAATACCTACTAGAAACGTGAAAAACCGAAATCAATTTTAATTTTGCTGTTTTTATGTTCACACACACTATCACAGATATATCACAGGTTTAATTCACTTAGAATATAAATATTTTATTTTTAATTTAACACTTCGACTATTAAAAATCACTTCACCAATATAAATGCTTTTAATTAGTTAGTTACTATTTTTGAAATAAAAGTTACGCAAACACTGTTAAAACTCACTTTTGAGCCACCAAAATGGCTGAAATAAAAAAAAGGTTTTCTTGTGAAATAGATCGATCGTAGCGAAGATCGCGCGTCGTATACAAAGTAAGACGAAGACGTGCGCGCGCGCCGAGCTACGTCCATTCACTAAGGCTGCGTGCGCCGGTGAAGTATTAAGAAAAATACAAACAAAACACCATCGCGATAGTATGACGAGCAGCTGAACTTACGCGACATTCTTGTCTTTTCGTAGCTCCAAATATGGTGAGAGTTATTTCTGCTGATGTATAAGTAAGTGGTGTACGGTTCCACTTGGAATTGATCACCCCTTCAATTGACAACGTTGGGTACATCTATAACAGCTGGGATATTTTTCCTCATCTGTTACCAGGTGGTAACTACTGGGAATATGACTCCCAGCTGTTACCACTAAAATGGTTGACGTCATTAGTGTTGGTGGTTTCCAGTGGCTCTCACTGGTAACAGATGGGGAAACAAATCCCAACTGTTACCATTTACAACCCACAACGCTTCATTTTTTGCCAATTTTTTTTGCGTATGCGACAATAGAGCTTAGATGACAGTCACAGCTTAGCGCAGAAAATCATACAGAAGCACTATTACTAAGGTGGATTTAGTATACAAAATTGTACTATTGGTACTGTTGTTCATTTATAAGCGTTGTGACTGTGTCATTTCCACCTAGTGACGTCATTTAGAGGTTCGTATGCATCCTTTACATTCTCCCGAATATTTTCAAAACTAGTTGCTATAAAAAATAATGTATCTATGGATTCTTAGATAACAACATGGAGGTCGATTTAAAATTACTTGCCAATTTGAATTGTCAATTTACTGACGAGTTTTAAATTAAAATAATAAAAAATTACGCCACAAATTGTTTTGTTTAAAATGAAAACAATAAATTACGAGCAACATTCGTTACAAGGCTTTAACTCTTTGGAATGACTTTGCTTCTCCATACAAAACGTTTCTGGAGCAAAGTTAGGCCAAATCAGTATTTTTAAATGCCAATGGTGCATTTTACCAGAATGTCTACTTTGTCGGGTACGTGGCGGCTACGACAGCTACCTTAAAAACATTTAAAACAAGAATTCACTGCCAATACAAAAGCCAAGTTATAAAATATTGACATACCAAAAAAATACTTCCTAACTTTCTTAGAAGTATGAAAAGAATGACGTCACGTACCCGACATTCTGGTGGAATGTACCCAATAATAGCCGAAATGAAGCAGTTAAAAAAAGAGTAATAAATAAATAAATATTACGGGACAACTGTACACAAATCGAACTAGTCCCATGGTAAGCTCAATAAGGCTTGTGTTATGGGTAATAGACGACGATTTATTTAATAGATATATTACTTATATACATAGAAAACATCCAAGACTCAGGAAAAAATATTTATGCTCATCACACAAATATTTGCCCTTACCGGGATTTGAACCCAGGACCTCAGCTTCGCAGGCAACGTTACTCCCACTGAGCCAAACCGGTCGTCAAAAAGAGTGGTGTGACCATTAGTCATTCTACATACATATTACGAGTGTGATCTGAATATTCTTGACTAAAATGAAGGAGCAAGCCCGTAGATATGTTTTCGGGATTGTAGCACAAAATATTCCGGGAGCTAAATAGGACCAGTTTACGCTATTTAACCTGTAGGTAATCCAAACACGACTCACTACTTACCTACCACCTGCATACCTACATTGAAAATTTATTAAAAGCTTGTAAAGTATAGGGCAGCATTGTCTTATTTTGCCGCTAATAATTTCTTCAATAGGTATATACCTTTTTGTGTTTCTTTTATTTGCTTTTTAGGGTTCCGTAGCCAAAATGGCAAAAACGGAACCCTCATATATTTTCGTCATGTCCGTCCTTCCCCCCGTATGTCACAGGCATTTGACTCAAAAACTACAACATGTATATTGATGACGTGAAGTATGTATAGGTGTCTTGTATAAGCCGCTACTTAGTTTAGGTAGTTAAATAACAAAAATAAATATTTCTTTACACGTAAAAGAAGCTGAAATTTTCAACATAGATCACCGACCGTGAGGTTTAAAAAAAAATGATTTATTGAATAGTTTCGGAAATAATTTATCCGAAACTTGCATGAATGTGTGTTATTCTAAATAGAAGATCGACAGAAAAGTAAAAAAAAAAATACTTGCAACAAAGTTTATTTTAAACAAGATCGGATATACATACCGTTTATGAGTTATTGCCAAAAATTACGCTTCTCAACAAAAGGACGCAAGTGCCATGAAAATACGCTCTTTTGCTGGTGCACTTTTTCACATCGTCTTATTCGTGTTTTATTCATAATTGCAGTTGTAGTTATTCATATTCATTTATTTATTGCATTTGTCTGTAGAGAGGTCTTAAAGTTACGGCTGCGGAACCCCGCTGACCATGGTCCGATATGCTCTTGGCCGGTATTTTATAAGCTTTTAATTAACTTGCTGTATTAGTTAGTACGTTAGGGTCAAATCTTGCGAGCTGAATTAGAACCACTACCTGGCGGGCGATTGGGTTCAAATTTCGTAACTTCGGTGACAATGCAATAATATGGTACTATCGAGCTGATCTGATGATGGAACCGGGACGGTGGTCATAGGAACTCAATAATAAAATAACGCAATCCTAAACCAAATCTGGGCTCTTTAGAATCGTTTCGGGGAGTAATTGATAAAGGTTTAAAGAAAAATACCGTCAGCAATAAAAGTTTTCCACAAAAATGACAATTATGACAGAATTGAAATAAAACAATTTAACGGATTATATCGCGTATATTATCTCATTTTAGTTCCCGACGTTTCGGAAGCTTTCCAGCTCTCCATGGTCACGGGTGGACTGAGAAAAGATGTATTTTCCTCTGTCAAAATAAAATATCTTATCTGTTTAAAAGTAGTTTAATAGTCTCTGTTTTTTTAAAAAACTTATAATTAGTAATGAGGTAGCCTGGGAGTTTTTCTTTGCAGCGTTTCTTTTCTCCTCAGTACGCTTCATTTGTGAAATGCTGCTTGGTAAATTATTAAAATAAAATAATTAAGCCCTTCTGGCACATGTGTAACTGTCTTTACAGCTTAGGCCCATCTGGCGTGTATGTACACCTTTATTTGTTTTTTCAAAAATGGGTAGTTTGCACAAATTGTAACTTTGACAGAGGAAAATACATCTTATCTCAGTCCACCCGTGACCATGGAGAGCTGGAAAGCTTCCGAAACGTCGGGAACTAAAATGAGATAATATACGCGATATAATCCGTTAAATTGTTTTATTTCAATAAGTAATAATCGCGAAAACAGAAGAAAATATTAATTATGACAGAAACTTATTTTCTTCTCGTCTGTCGACGGCTAGCTTCTGTTTGGCCCTATAGGTGACTGCTAGAGAATGCTTTAAAGCATTACGTCCGACATTTGTACCAATTGTATTGTGCAAAAAGTTTTAATAAATACTAGAAGGTGCCCGCAATTTAGTCTACAGAGGAGAAAAAATCATAACCCTCTTTTATTCTATCCGTAGTCGAGTAAAAAGTATTCTATAACCATCTGTGGATGAGAAATCCGTTTAGCCGTTTTGGCGCGATGAAGCTACAACGACACATACAAACACATAAAAAATCCAAAACCTTTTTTTTTATTTAGTGACCTCCAAATACTCCGTTACAATATATTTTTTTAATTTCATTTTTCAAACTAACAATTTACCATTGGAGTAGTATATGACGAGCAGCTGGACTTACGCTTCTTGTCTTTTCGTAGAACAAAACACTGTCACAGTTTAATGCCAGGTTTTTCTGCTGATGTAAGATGTGGTGTAAGATCCAACCTGACACTGATTACCCCTCACAATTTTCCTGATTCATTCCAACTGAGACATCAATACCTTCGTTTTTAAATTACCGTGCGACTAAGACATATTGAGACTAGTTGGACGGTGAGTGTGAAGGGCAGTGACCGGATGCGCTTGTATCTCATGATTATGGTCCTAGGATTGGACCATGTCGAGCAGGTACCTTGGCTTTTACGACGACCCCTAATGGTATTTAAATATAACTACATAATTAAGTTAACCCAAAAACATGTGTAGTCATCTCCGTTTCCATCATGAGATCAGCTTAGGGTTGCTAGATCGAATTACCCTCGTATCTGGAGAAAACAACAATTTCTCGAGATTTTTGGACTTTGATCGGGAGAAACAAAAGTAAAATCAAATTAAAGTAAATACATACTTAAATAAATACTACGAAATAAAATAGTTTTCTCCTGACCTATATTATCATTTTATCAATAATCAACAAAATTTAATATACTTAGTAATTATTTTTTTAGCTTGCCACGTGCACTTATTTTGTGTTACTTTTCACAGATTTCGATTTTTTATCCTTTTGCACCATTTAAACAAGACTTGAATTCAATTAATTTTCCTAAAATTTAGTTTAATCACTAATCAACTCTGCTTTTATTAAAACCATGCACATTCGAGTTGTTTTTCGGGAGATTTTTACTTTGTCGGGAGTCGGGAACGCATAGAAAAATTCGGGAGAATCCCGCCAAATCCCGACCATCGCTAGATCAGCTCGACGACCATAGTTACATAAATATGCCAAATTGTAATAGAGGTTCTTATAAGAAGGCAAAAAACATATCTAGCTTTTTTATTTTATTATAATTTTACTTTTATAAGTTTCGATATGTTTCCTTAGATAACTACGCATAGAGTTTATACTAAAAAAGATAATATTTATGGCTGCCTATCTATTGAAGCGGAGCGGTATGAAATTAACCAATCACATTTCATAGATTCAAATTTGCTTGTGTGGGATTCAACAGCGATGCACCTTGATTGATTGGTCCTTTTCGCACAGCTCCGCTTTAATAAAGAAGACAGGCTAAGTACTAATATTGTAAGCTCGAAACCGTTCGAGATGGCGACCCCATCGAGAGGACATAGGACCTTAAGCAACTAAGGAAGTATTCTCAATATAAATATTTTTTTCATATTTAATCGTTAAGGAAAAACTGTCCTTCGCTTAAACACTTTTTTATCAATTCTTGCCAGTGTATAGGACGCGCCCCCCCCCCCCCCCCCCCTCCTTTCATCCATTTGATGGATAATTTCCGGGATAAAGACTATCCTATGTCCATCCTAGCATCACAAACTATCATCATACCATATTTCATCTCACGATTGAGAAGAGGAATATACTAGAAGGCGCCCGCAACTTCGTTTGCGGAGGAGAAAAAGTCATAACCCCTCTTTTTTCGATAGCGTAGTCGGGTAAAACGTATCCTATAACCATCTGAAGATAACCAGCTACCCGTGTACCAAAAATACTTGAAATCCGTTTAGTCGATTTTGCGTAATGAAGCAACAACAACACATACGAACACAAAAAAAAACTAAAAATATTTTTTTCGCTTCAGTGACCTCAAAATAGTCCTTTACAGTATTTTTTTTTTTAATATCTTCAATGTACAGACATTTAATTATTATAGCTTTCTTATAATAATAGTATAGATAACTAACCCGGAAAATCCTTCATTCAATAAAAAATATTTAATTATTTTTGGTGCATGGTTGTAACCACCCTTAGTTACGCCCTCCCGCTAAGTTTAGGCAGCCCCTATTCCGACCTCTGATTATAGTACACGTAGTTACAAATACTATTGTCTTAGGCTAAGAACCTGTAAAGATAGATGTACATACATACATACATACAATCACGCCTTTTTCCCATTACGGGGTAGGCAAAGACTACCTCCTTCCACTTCCTACGGTCCTGGCATACAACTGCCGCTTCATCAACATTTATTTAATCTCTTCATTTTGTGCAGTCACAACCCTTTCGCTTTGTCTCATTCACACACAGAATATCAATATTTCTCGCATCCATCATCTGACATACTTCATCTATTTTATCATTCATTCCTCCCCTTGAGGTGCGTCCACATTTGTATCATTTGCCCGTATCAGATCATCGTCGCGTGGCATGATCGCGTGTCACGATCACGCGTTTGGAAGTTGCGCCGATCAGATCGCTCGAAATCCATGTTGCTACGCGTATCAAACACTCCGATCGGACGAGTTCGGCATGATCGCGACGGTGCGACGTCCACACTAGCGATCAAGACACGCGATGATGCTACGCGGTTATGATACGCCGCGATCCATCTCGAGTCGGTTTTTGCCCGACCATCTTCTGTCTCGTCCATTGCAGCTACGCGTGAAAGAGATGGCCGAGAGGCGTGGCTTGAGTCGCTGGCGCAGGTGTGTTACGGCGAATTTCCAAAGTACTGTCATTATTAGTTGTTACGCGCGCGGTTCCGCCGACGCATGGGCGCTGCTGTCCACGCTGGTGCTCGGCGCTCGCGGCTTATTAGCTGTTGTGATAAATGATGATCGGCGAAATGCCAAAATGATCGGAGCGGTGAAACATTCTAGATTATTTATTTTTTATTGACAATCCTTTTGGGATTTATCTTATTGATTATTTTAATTTTAAAAATGATGATTTTATCAATAACATTACACTTAAGTTAAATGATCTGATTAGGTTTTTCTGGGTTTCCCTAATCCTTGCAGCAAATGTTAGATTATATTGTATTTCTCCCAGCAAACATTCACTCTCATTTAACTGATATTTCGAAAGTGCTTGTAACTAGGCCTACTTGAATAAAGAATATTTTGATTTGATTTGATTTGATTTGATTTGAAACGATACGGCTAGCGACCAAACTGCAGCATGCAAAATGATCGGCGCGGTGATCGGATACGGTGATACGCTACGGCTTAGTGTGGACGCGTTTCTTCACGCGGCGGCGCAAATGATACGGAATGCCGACAGTGAGCGTCCAAGCAGCGCGATACGCAGTCATGCCACGGGACGATGATCGGATACGAGCAAATGATACAAGTGTGGACGCACCTTTACATTTAACGTAACGTAGCGAAGATAGATGTAAGTGTGGAAACATAAATAAATAGATATTGTATAAGTATAGTACATATAGTATTACTTATTTAATCTTTATTGCACAAAAAAACGTACAAAAGGCGGACTTATAGCCACATAAAGCATTATCTACCAGTCACCTTAACTCAGAGAAGAGAAAGTGTAGGCGGTGCGGTGCTTGGTTTTTAGTATGAGTGGATTCTGTGGTTATGTATATGTATCACTCATCTACCGCGTATGTTTACGAATATTCCCGCAAACTACCTACGTCAAATTCTCTGAAACAAGTGATGCGAAATAAAAACTGGTTTTTACTTCGCTGTAAGGAACGGTTACGTTTTAACCGACTCAAAAAGGTCTAGAATTTTACATCATAAAAACTGCCATTTCGCATCAAAATAGTATTATTATTTTAGTATTGCCCTGGGACTGGTGAACCCAGAATAAGGCTAAACCTTTACCTGGTATGCGGGGCTCTGCTGGGTTCGAATATTTTATCCCTAGTAGCTCGTGGGAACGCAATGAGTTTCAATAATTTCAAAAACCATAATGGCGGCGATGTGGTTCGCAACCCCTCACTTCTCGGTCCCAGCGAGAGCGAAGAGTGGGCTATTGAGAGCCGCTTTGCTACATTAAATGTAAGGGGGGAATGAATGATAAAATACTTAGATAAAGTATGTCAGATGATGGATGCGGGAAATAGAGAGATTAATGAATGTTGATGAAGCGGCAGTTGTATGCCAGGATCGTAGCAAGTGGAAGGAGGTAGTCTCTGCCTACCCCGTAATGGGAAAAATGCGTGATTTTATGTATTATTAGAGTACAGTCCACATTCCTATTTGGTCGAGATACCCTCGCCGATGTCTCTTCCGACTCCTCCATTCATCTTATCGACGTCTAGGGGGTTACTCCGAAACTCGAAATTCAAAGTTCGTAACGTGCTGTCCCTCTCGCTCACATGTTAAGCTGTATTTGAGTGAGCGGGATGGCGCCATGCGTACTTCGTTTTTCGGGTTTCGGAGTAGCCCCTCTAGAGTTTGCTGTAGCCAAAATGGAAAAGTCAGTATACTTCTTAAAAATACGGATGATTATTAGATAAAAGTAACAAGAAATTCTGCAGCCTGGTTTTTCCACTGGCCTAGACTATCGTCATATTTCATATCATAACATTCCTTATATTGGAATGACATAAAAGATATCGACTTCACCCGGCAAACTTGCTTAACTTGTGTGGTGTGGACATTCGGAATTGGCATGCGGATATATTAATTAACTTCAGTAGCAGGTGCCCGCAACTTCGTGGCGGAAGAGAAAAAGTTATAACCCTCGTCAGCGTAGGGTAAAAAGTATCCTGTTATTGGCTTTGGATACCCAGCTACCCGTGTACCGAAAATAGTTGAAATTCGTTCAGCCGTTTTGGCGTGATGAAGCCACGAATACATACAATTCACTTTATTGCTAAAGAAAATAATGTAAAAAGAATTGTGATAATACGTAATATGTAACAATAGAAGATATAAGCATAAGCTCGCAGTGCCTGCCCCTCGACTCCATAAAATAAAAAAAAACATGGGGAACTGTGTGAGATTTTTTAATAAAGATGGACCGTGACCATGGAAAGCTGAAAAGCTTCCGAAACGTTGGGAACACAAATGGGATAATATATACGCGATATAATCCGTTAAATTATTTTATTTCAATGAGTAGGTACCTATACCTATTAAGGTACTGATATTTTGTTCTTATTTTTAATTATTGTTTTTTTTTTAATATTGACATTTGAGATTTTATTCCAGAAATATTTTAGACTAATACATTTTTTTTTGTATTTTCTTGACGATCCTTTTTGAGATTTTTGTTTATTTATTATTTTGCTATATAATGTACACTAATGTAATTTTTACTTTTTTATGTTATCCAATTTTCATTAATAAATTGCTCTAAAATAATTGTTAACAGCATGTAATTTTATCGGTAAGAAGTGATCTTGTACAGGCAGAAAAGTATGTAATAAGTGCGTTGGATGGCATTCCCGTTTGTGGGTTGCAAGTGTGGTCACATCCTGTAATTTTGGAGGGGGGTCACTAATAATAAATTATGTGAAGTGAAGAAGACTTTATTGCACAATACCTACACATTTTTCTTGCACACATTATAAAACAAATGGAAGTATTTTTATTGCCGAAAAAATTTAATTATTTTGTAATTTTTTTTCAGTTTGTCGTGTAAGATTGCGGGTGGATGGAGGAGGGGGGGGGGGTCATGTCCCTGTGAACCCTCTTCGGACTGCGCCTTTAGGGTTTGCACTCCCGCTAATGAAAATCCGATTACTGGTAAGGAAAGTCAGACCTGCCCAGTTCAAAATCAAGTTCTAAAAAAATTAGAAAACAGTCAGTAAAGCGGTCTATTGTCTGCCGTATTTTATGTTAAGGCTCTGTTGTATCTACTGTTTCGGTTGTTGGTGTGCAATACATAATTATTGTATTGTATTGTAAAGCCGTTTTTACACCTAATCTTTTCTGTACCCAATAATCGTTAAAAGCAAATTTAATTACCCGTGAAATCTGTGCAATACATTTTAAGTATCACCAGAGTCATAAAATAATACTTAAACGAACCTAATTACTTCTTGTTTGATTATTTACCTATTTGGTTTGCATTTAATACAAACAAAGTTTACAGAATTTGGGTAACGTGACCAGATTTGATGACTATGTTGTACTAACGTTAATTAAATCTACTAAGGTCAGTTGGGGTAAGAGAAACACCGGGGTAAGATGAAACGTTGTAAATGTGATACTGAAAACTGACATATGTGTCAATGGAAATAGAGTTGGGCCAATATAGGCTATTTGTCAATTTTGCTTATTGTATGTTATAAGACGATGTCTTAATAATAGAATATTGGTAAAAACTACTCAAATATCATAAAAACTCCCCGAGATACAACGTTTAAAGCCCATTTTTGGACTTTCCCAAAAAACGCTTCATACTAAAGCTTACAAGCATAATGTGACGTCACACGTTTATATCTTGTATAGGGAAAATAAGAACTTTGTTCTGCAGCTATATTAAAACTTGCGTTTATTGTAACGGTTTTATAACAAAAATTACAAGACATTTTATGGGTTATTGAATGGTATTATTATTTATTAATATTTTTATACTTTAAAAATGCACTTTCCCACCCAACTTTAAAGACTCATAAAATAAGCTACACGTAAGGTATCGAAGTCAAACTTTTAACGTGGTTTTGTATTTTGCTTCTTTTATCAGGATATTATATAATTTTTAATTTCTATTTCTACTGTCAAACACCTTATTGCATGAATTCTCTTTCCCTCCGAAATTAATTGTTTCCCCACCTACCTTACCAGTAAAAAAATATGAAAACAATTTACCATTAAACTTACTTATCCCTATTACTCTATCTTTTCTTATCTCACAAATTAATAGACAAACTCGTGTCGGTGTAGTTTATGAAGCGTGTAGCTGCTTCCGTCTCGCCTTATCCAGGGCCACTTCCTTGATCTCCAAAACCACTCACTTCTTTTAGGGTTCCGTACCCAAAAGGTCAAACGGGACTTTATTACTAAGACTCCGCTGTCCGTCTGTCTGTCTGCCTGTCTGTCTGTTTGTCTGTCCGGCCGTCCGTCCGTCCGTCCGCCCGTCAGTCCGTCCGTCTGTCACCAGGCTGTATCTCATGAACCGTGATAGCTAGAAAGTTGAAATTTTCACAGATGATGTAATTCATTTGCCACTATAATAGAACAAATACTAAAAATAGTATAATTTTATGTCTATCTTTGTATATGTACCAACCAATATAAAATGATCTAAGACCGCGTACATTTTGCTTAGGAGTAGGGGTCTGCTAATACTGGATTTTCATAGATGCGGCCGTTTGTAGCATAGCATATATCTTGTACGGAACCCTAGGTGCGTGAATCCAACTCGCACATGGCCGGTCTTTCTCCTCCCCTGACGAAGTTGCGGGCACCTACTAGTTAGAATCTAATCCATACTTAACATTATAAACGCGAAAGTGTCTGTCTGTCTATCTGTCTGTTACCTCTTCACGCTTAAACCGATGAACTGATTTGGATCAAATTTGGTATGGAGATAGTTTGAGTCCCGGAGAAGGACATAGGCAAATTTTTATCCCGGAAAATACCCTTATCCGCGATAAACGAATTTAAGGCGGACGAAGTGGCGGGCAGAAGCTAGTACTTATATAAGTGCACCAAATTAAGTATTATACATATACCATCCAACCTTTCTGAAATGTCTTGGTAAAGTTTATTTCTGGTTATAACTTGGTATTATTTTCCTTCCTTGTTTGTCTTCACATATATAATGTAGGTAGGTAACATATATGATTACGTAAATGTACAAGAATGTATATACCTACCTATCTGTCCCCAAATTTATATTTTAGCCAATTTAAGTTGCGTTTCTATAGTAATTTTACTCTACTATTATGGTTTTTTTGAATCTATATCGGAATCCCTAACGTCATTTGTCGTAATGTATGGTTTGTCATAACGCATTTTTTTACGAATCTGTAAACTTTTCAGGATTGTTATAAAACAAACCCAACCTAATCTATACGATGATCTTTCAAAAAATCCTGAAAAACATAGGGTTTCTGAAAAAAATGCGTTATGGCAAACGATACATTAGGACAAACGACATTAGAGATTCCGAAGGAGATCATTTAATTTTCCGTTAACTCTGCTTTCCAAGTGCTATCTGGGAGCGATTGCTTTTTAGTGATAACGTCGCGATCCCTTAACTGTTTCAATATGTCACGAAAGCAACCTATGGAATCTGAGTTTACTGTTTTGAATAAAATGCCTAAAATAAATGCAAAAGTGTGTTTGTTGAATTGTCTTTCCTTCACGCGACGACGTCGCAAAGAATTAACGTGATATAGCATATAGTAGAATTAAGGCTGAGAGTTGTGCTTAGATATTTGTGAGCACCTTCTTTGCTGCACTATATCTGTTGGCTACTGTACATACTAGCATTTTCTCATGACTTCGGGAACCGTCAATTTTTCGGGATAAAAAGTAGCCTCGTGGCATAGGCTACTTTTTATCCCGAAAAATTTACGGCTTCTGAGGGATAATCAAATACTACGCCAGACTGACGAAGTCATCTAGTGATCATCATCATCATCATCATTTCAGCGATAGGACGTCCACTGCTGGACACAGGCCTCCTCAATAGATTTCCACATGCGCTGGATAGAGGGCCCTAACCAGTTCGTCCGACCACCTTGCGGGTGGCCTTCCACGCTGCGCTCGCTAGTACGCGGTGTACACTCGAAACACCTACAGATATAGCGAAGCAAACTAGGTGCTCACAAATATCTGAACACGACTCTGTTGTGACGGCGTTAGAGTGCATGTTCAGATATTTTTGACTATGCATCCTGATATGTAGAGGAAAGCATCGGTGAAGGAAAACATCGTTAGGAAACCTGCATACAACTGAGATGAAATTGTGTATGTGATTGTGAAGATTGTGAAGACTTCGATCCGCATTGGACCAGCGTGAAGACTACTGCCCAGCTATGGGGCTTATACCAATATGCTGATGATGATATCAATTAGATATATAAATGTATTATGATGTCGTCATCTAACAATCAAAGTAAGTTAGCCACCGTCACGTTTTCGCCATAAAATGGTACACATATTGGTTTTGGATACTGTTGTTATTTTTATAATGGTTATTTAATTATATCACACCTCATTTGTTTCAGAACGCCACCCACGTGGCGATCGTGATTTGTATACTAATGAATTACGAGAAGACGTGGCAGTATGGCCTATGGTCTTAGCCTGACTGAAAGGACGAAAAAGAAAGGATACTAATGTCACTAAAAACAGGTGGACTGTTAAACTGAGCATAATGTAATGTACCTATAGAGGTAAGGAGAACAATATCTTTATATCCAAATTGGTGGTGCCACTGTAGCAGTTGTGTAAAATAAATTACCTTTAAATACCAAGAAAAATCATCACAGCGATGCAAGAAAAATCATTTTGGACATGGTTAAATACTTATCAGAAGAAGGACGAGGGATCATGTAGCATTTCGATAAAAATGTTTTGAAATTAGTTGATAATATGACCGGAACTGAGAAGCAAGCTACATTCATTTCCACGGTTAATTTCATACGAAATGAATGTGCCACACTAGCGCCATTCTGGACGGTTTTCGAACTATTATTTGCTGCTTTCTGCTGGACAATTTTTCGTCGGTTTTCCCCCGTGTATCTGTAGGCACGGACGCGCGATCGCATTACCATCCGCGAGCCGCCGGTTGAGCTCAGCTCCCGGTGGTAAAGTGTTACGACATCAAGCCAAAATGAAGATTGAAATGATTCGCGCTTCTTCCGGCTCCCTTCGCGTAGCGACCTCCCGGGTCGCCTTGTAGGTGGGGCCAAGTGCATTCAGCCACGGCTCCTCTTTGCGCGTAGCGGCGAATCTGGGGGATGTTCGTTTCCTGTCATCTTCATCCCGGACGTGACTTCAACATAAGCTGAACATCAAGCAAAATCTCATCAGGCGAGCTGAAGCGAATGCGGCGACCCGTGCTTCCTCCTGCTCCCGTCGACCAGCGGCCACCAGGGTCGCCACCGTAGAGTGAGCCATGGCATACAGCCGGCTCCTCTTTGCACGGCGCGTGAATCTGGGCGGGGCCCGACTCTCTGTATTCCTCGAGCTCTTCACGGAAACCACAGCATGCAAGACAGTGATTTAAAAGAAGATAAGAAGAAAAAGCCCACAAGAAGCTATCTTCTATCTCTGACTGCAACAGAGCTGGCCCAAGTCAGCAACCTTCTACCCGGCGGACTTCAAGTCCTGGCAGCCATCCGGCGGTCAGGCCCTGCCGTTACGTCTTTCCCGCGTCCAGTCACTTTTAGTCGCCACTTCATCAACTAAAATGGTCATCTCATGACCAGCAGAGATAAAAGGACACATCAAAAAAATAACGTTGGTTTTCCTATATGATTTAGTCCTCCTGACCTCTATACTCCATGAAACTGAGTTCCCGTCCGTGGTGAGCTTATTTCTTGTAGTGGACCAGGGGTTGTACGAGGGCAACACTGAAAGTTTCTAAAACTGGCCACTTAGAAGCTATGAAATAAAAAAACTTAAACGTAATTTGAAAATGGTACTCTCTGACAAAATTATTGTGTATATTTTATTCATCTGCCATTTGTTTTTGTAATCTGGCGGCAAATGACAAAAACAGACAGACCCTCCACTCGACCTCTCCTATTTTAGGCCAATCCTTTCCCTCCTTTATTGACTCCCAAATTCGAAAGTTTAATACCGTATTGGCAGAGTGCAAAGCGGGTGGAGGGGGTAGCCTAAACGATCACAGCGCTCGCTACGGCTAAAATTGACATTTTTGTCGCTGACTTGAGCTGTCAAATCCATATTGCAGTAAACATTTTCTAATCGTTTTGAGATAAAAATATGGTCCTGGTAAGATGTGTTGTTGTGAATTGTAATAACACCAAAAATAACACAAGATTTCATTAATATTTTTCACAATATTTACTTACTTCTTGTTTGACAGCGGTGACAATATTGCGCCTGTTACGTGGCGCTGTCGTCGCGCTCGGTCCCAATACACATTTTATTTTATATATAGGTAAATTCTAATCCTAATAATATAGTTGTTAGAGTCCGTGGATCGGAGTGCTGCGTGTATGCTTCTGCATAGGAAAGGTCTAGTTGAGAATTGATGATGGTTGAAATTAAACGGCCAACATTGTTCTACATACCGTGTGTATTATTTCGTTATAAACTATCGTTTTAGAAGCATACATGAAAGTATACCATATTTAAAAACTTTCAACAATAGTAACGTAAAAGTTTGTGGATATGTACGTTCCTCTTAATTTTAAAAACTACTTAACGGATTTCAACTAAACTTACCAGCAATGTTGATAAGATATCAGAATAACACATAGGCTTTAAAATGCATCTCTACGCGGACGAAGTCGCGAGCAACAGTTTGTAAATAAATACTATTATTTTATTCGGGGCCAATTTCGCAAAAGTAGTCCCTTATGTATACCTAGTAAGGGTTGTATTATGAGCAAGAGACGACTAAATATTGAATACATATACATATTTACTTACAGTTATATTCTTAGAAAACATCCAAGACTGATAAACAAATATGTATACTCATTAAACAAATATTTGCCTTTACCGGGATTTGAACACAGGACCGTCAGCTTCCCAGGCAGTGTCACTCCCACTGAGCTAAACCGGTCGTCGAACACACATACATATGACATACTTTCTCTGCTGTCTCCTATGGAAGCATCCAAATCTTTAGAGGAGTATAAATACCATCGTTCATAATACCTTCATTAAAACATTCAACATCATCCTTTCTGAAAGATCCTATGGTTATTTTTTTTGCAAATCCGTCATGGACACCTGGGCGTACGCCTAATTCCACCTACTTCTGTCCCTGTTTTCTTGTCTTCGGTCCATAATAAAAGCAGAAATACGAAATATACGACACGGCAATCATATCGTGCCCACCTAGATGAACCAGGATGCATGAAGACATGCATGCCCAAACAGTCAACAACAGACCCTCTTCGATACAACTCTGTGGCGTGGCATCCATATAACTCGATTCCCACCGAGTTACCCATTTTCAGACAGCTGATTACAGTATTTGAAGAAAAAACGAGCCAAATTAGCTCCGGCTTGTCAATGGATAATGTTTGACGCCATCTTTACCAGGCCCACAGAACGCGCGCGTTCTCTCGCGTTGCTAAATGGGAATCCGGCGCCTGGCTCAATGCCCTGCCTTGAAAAAAATTGGGAACAGTTCTTTGATAATACCACATTCAGAATTATTGCCTTTCTGCGCCTGAGAGCTGAGTGTGTTACGCCACGCCGCTGCCCGTGCAACGCCAAGTACTTGTCCTGCAACAGAAGCCCTGGGCGCATACTTCGCCACGCCGCTCTCAACGACAGCATTTGTCGGTTCTTAGCTAGAGCGGAAGCGGTTCGGCGATCCTTGGAGCGTTCGGCTTAGCACGTGAGGATGGGAAGAGGTCCAACGGAATGATCCTGATGCTGTGGAAGATGGATCGGCCCTTGGTGTGAGGTGACACACATAATTGCGCCGTGGCTTCCGTCGGCCGAACCTAGAGCAGACTCTCCTACAGACTCGGCAAAGTGCCTGAAGCAGCGCAAATATTTAGTCATAAGTAGTGGCTGCATGTTTGAGCCGTTTGGAATAGAGACCTGGGGCAGCATCGGGTGACCACTTGACCCGGCTGGCACATTCTTAGCTCAGGAAACCAGCATTACCATTCAGCGTGGTAATGCTTCCAATCTTCTAATAGGCATGCTGCCATCCGGGTGGGACATGGGTGAACTTTAGTACTTCGAGTCTTCTATACTATTATAAAGTTGTAAATATGAAATGTCTGTACTTTGAAAATATTTAAAAAAAACTATTGTAAGGGACTATTTTTGTTTGTATGTGTCGTTGTGGCTTCATCACGCAAAATTGGCTGAACGGATTTCAACTGTTGTTGGTACGTGGGTAGCTGGTATCTTCATAGATCTACGCTGAAGGAAAAAGAGGGGTTATGACTTTATGTCCTGCGCGAACGAAGTTGCGGGCGCCTTGTAGTAAGTTATAATTTAATTATGGAATATTGATTTTTATATTTGATAAATAAAACACTTTCCCTTTATTCTCCAATTTTATATAATTTAATATATTTACTACCAAATAACAATGCCATTATTATTATCACATATTTTCAATATTTCGTCTATGACGTCATATTTATCATCAAAGCGTAATTTACAGTTCTTCTTATAATTATACATTATTTTCACTAAGTGTAGGTATTTTTAATTATATAAAGCTATATTTATTAAGCAATAAAGTTCACATAGTAAGTCGATATTTATTTCGATAATCATTGCAACTCTACTTAATAAATAATTTTAATTAATAATATTACCTTTTTAAAAATTTTGTAATGTATACTTTATAAAGTGCAAGAAAAGCATTGAAAACAAAAATGTTAACATCTATGAGAAGTAACATGGGGCGTTTTTGACCCGCTTTCCGAACTTTCGCGTACAGAGACTAAACTAGTTTTAAAATAGAGAATTTAATCTCACTTTTCTAAATATGTTTTTTTTTTAATGGATCAACCGGCAGAAAAAAGTTATTCAACAGTACGTGGTTGTAGTGATACTATCAATTCATGTTTTTACTTTCAGCATTGTCCAAAGGTGTGTTTCATGCACAATTCTCTGTAAAAAGTCAAAAGTCTACCCATAGATTTTTTTATTTTTGTTCCTCTTTATATTAAACAACATAAATTATTTGTACCACCCACAATTTATCTCCTTTGACTCAAGGTTGCCTGGTAGAGAATGCCCTATGGCATTAAGTCCGCCTTTTGTATGATAAGTGTTTCTTTTGTACAATAAATAAATAAATATAACAACAGCCATTCAAAGTATTTTTGAAATAATTCCAATGGTTCTGATTTATTTCTTTGCAAAAATGCTATAAGGTTTAGAAATATTTTTTATATTTTTTCTCAATTCTCCCATGGTTTACTAGAATGCGACTCATACCACTGAGTAGCAGATACATTTACCTACATACCTAGCCCTATTTCGTATGTGTACACCGTGGGTCATATGTCCGAAAAAAATGCCCAATGACTTTTATTTTATTTCATAGAAAATTGAGAATATTTTCGATTAAACGGATATTTTTTTATTATTGTTAATAACTAACAAGCGAATTTTCCCCTAGTATTAACTTTGACATGCATACGATGAAACAGCAACGTGTATATCATACAGCTTTGTGCATATAAATAAAACATTGAGAAGGAAAATAAAGGTAGAGTAACCTGATAAAATTACAGAAAAAAAATAATATAATACCAAATTAAGACATTAAGAAAACTAATTTGTTAGGTCATCTAATAAACTAAAATATACATACAAATAAACACACATTTGACCGGTTTTTAAAATCCCAGTACTTATTTATCCCCAGTATTGAAACATAAGTAACTAAATTAAATTAAATGTATAGATGGGTGATTCTATGGGTGTTTCAACCAATGTCAATCCCTTGTCCTAAGTATTATAGACACTGGAGATAATAATGCGTTAAGAGGTTTTATACCTTTGGGTTTTTATGATTATTTTAAAAAATGTGAATGTAATTAAAACATGTTTTCAATACATTCATTACGTTTTCGGTAGTTAAGCTGACACAATACAAAATTTCATGATATTGCCACAACCAAAGCTCTAAAAATGAATTTATGTCTATATCTTGTTTTATTAGAAAATAAAAGGTAAGAGTACCTTAATTAAACGCAATATAAAGCTAAAAATTTAGGTTTATATATTAAACATACCTATAAGTTTCATGCATATACCACAAAATAATGAATCAAAATAAAAAAATATGCGACTTTGCCAGTTATGCGGGTATAAAAGCTCTTAAATTCGATCCATTATAATAAGAACTATGATGTATGGAAAGTCTGCTGCTTGACGTAGGTCATCCTTTCAGTATCCAAATACTGGGTGGAGTTAAAAAAGTTGGACTTGCTAACGTAATTAATTTTGGGTTGTAAATAAAGGAGCATCAAAAACTAACCTAACCTACAAAAATACGTAGGCGACTAAATGAATAACGCAGCGACTTCTCCCTGGGCGACTAGTCGTTATTATTTTCGATTTTTTTTAATGAAAGTTTCTGCTCTGCGACGGTGTTAACCATACAAGTGTATTGAATATTTTTGTCGCACAACGGAACAGTGGAAATTTCACTTTCATCAGGTTTATATGGTTAACGATGGTCCATCTTTTTGGGCTTCACCCATTTATAACTAGGGACTGTTGGCGGTTAAAACACCCGTGGAATCACCCGGTATACTTTCCTATCAAGTTTGTATTGTTTTTCTTTTTAGCATAAACGGCACTGTTTCTGGCACCTACACACCTGTTGGGTATAAAAAATGTTTGCTGTTGGGTATATAGCATTAAAAAAATGTACATAATATACTTGTATAGAGCTATGTTAACTTTCACAAATGCCGTAAACTTTATGTCGGTACCATTTTTCTCAATTATCAATTATACTTTTCATTAATTATTTTTCATAACAAAATTTTAAGCGAATATGTATCCTATTTGTAAAAATAATCTACAAAACATTAATCAAGAATCAATGCTAATTAAAAATAATTAATGAAGAATTGATAAACTTTTATAAAAAAAAACTACATTGAATACATTTTATCTCTGAGATTAATGTTATCAGAATTGTTAGATGTACCTAAGTAAAAAAAACTTGACTTTCCCTAAATGGCTGTATATAATATTCTATACAACAATCATTACCACTTCAGAGAAAAAAGTATTAAAACGATATTTCGATGAAACGTGTTTCGTAAAATGATGGAATATCGATTATATACTTGGTAATCAAATGCCAGAAACTGACCAGTTTACCCTAGTTGTACTAAAAAATCTAAATGGAAAGTAGAATCGTAAATTGATAATTTAAAATGACTATTATATTTATTAACCATACACGCCTATATGTTTGTAATATTTCTCTAAATTTATGCTTGCTAGTAGCATATAATAAGGCACTCGAATTTCCATCATATTTACTTATAAATGTAATGCACCGTTACACTTAACCACATTTTATATTTAAACCATCTCATTTTCTAAAATAATAAAACCCATTTCACATATTATTCGGCTGATTTATGAGTTGAAAGCAAGTCTTATTTATTTTTAACTAATGAAAGCACCTTGCTAAAATGAGATAGCAACCGTCTCACCGGAACTTCTAGTTCATCTGCTCCACACGAATCTCTTGCGCGATAAATACTATCTATCTCTGTCTATCTGGTACAGTATGAGAGAGGCGGCTGGCGATATGTCACACGAAAACGGTTGAATCGTCATTATTGTCTCATAACGATCACCAAACCGAAAAACAAGACCTGACAACTTCCATGAAACTAAACTTAGACTCGGAGCTATCTTTCATTTTTATAAAAATTTGATTCATTATTCCATTTAATGATATTTGCTGAGTAGACACTGACGAAAATTGAACCCTGAAAAAACGCTGAGAATTGATGCTCAAATGTCGAGAAACGACGTATGGAGAAACTAATTGCTTCGACCGCGTTTTTCGTAGCCGATGGACTCTAAACTGCCTGTATTTGTACAATGTCATATTTGGTTCGTTTAAAAAAAAAACGACACATAGTTAAAGGCTTCGCTAAAGCAAATTTTGAATCGATTCCTTTGCTTAACGAAAGTTAGTCATACATACAATATATATGGGTAATTATGGTTACAAAAAAGAATTCAATTTTGAATTAACCAAAGCCTTTAATGATTTTTTTAAAAGACTCATTTGTGGGTTATGTTATGTTAAGCTTTTGTTTCGCATCACTTTAATAGACATTCTTATTATTAATGTATCTGTTCATATATAATTCAGGGACCTCTACCAAATATCTCAAAATGCCACAAAAATCTGCAAACACTCCAACAAAAATGTCTGACGAAACCACCTACGCTTACACTACATAACTACATCTAGATTAGGACTAAAGGTGTAAACACGGACTGCATTCGTACTGCAAGACAACTGCTCGCCAACTGCATGAGGGCAGTCCAGATACAAGTTGCATTAGCAAAGCAGTCACTCTGTTTCAACCCTTATAACTTACACATAAATAAATAAATATGTGCTATTTTGCATTGAAATATAAGCATCGCGAAGCGGGGCTTCGTCGTATATAATTTTGTATTTGTACTTATAGAAAAATATTGTTTAGCCAGTTTTTGGGTTCTGACTGTTTTGATAATAGTTTAAATTTTTTAAACTGTACTCAGATTTCTGACACGATTGTAAACTGAAATAAAATGCTATGCAACACAAGCATTAATGCATAATTCAAATATTAATACAAAATTGTTAATAATTCACTGGCGTAACTTATTATGAACTTTAATTATAAGATATAGACGGAAGATACAATTTATTCAAACTTTCAATACCGTAAAACGCAAAAAATAAATTTCGTATAGCACACTGCCCAATTTGCACCCCTCACTATTTTTAAATGTTTCATAGATAAAATGTCGTAAAATGCCAACCAAAAGGAATTGCACTCCCATGATGAAAGTCCTATATTAAAACCCATTGAACGGTAAATAGCAAAAGGATAAACAATTTTGACTGCCATAAAAAGTTCCAAAGATTGACACTTCATTGTCACCACTGCTAAGGCTGGAAGGGTGCCGACAATAATAATGTTTTCCAAAGATGAGCACTATCAGGAGTGTACTAAACATCACACCATTGGTTTTGAACTGATAGTTATTTAAATACAGTTCAACTCAATTGAGAAAAGAGTATCCAAATTTGAACTTCATATTTGTATTCGTACAGTAAACTTTTCAAGAGAGGTTCCACGTAAACTCTGATTTTTAATTCAAAACCAAAATCTGACAGTTCTCATCTTGATTATTTCATCAAATAAACATTATTTCATAAAAATATGAATGAGAAATCGTGCAACCAGTAATATTTAGGGTAAGTTGTAGTAAAGTGCGCCTGTTGACGTTAAATTTTGGTCTTGAATTAAAAATCAGAGTATAGTTAACACATTCACGTTATAAGCTATGATCACACCGCGAATTTCTGCACCTATATGTTTATTCAATGATGTGCTTTAAATTTAATGTGCAAAGTTTCGCACCCTGTTTTTTTATGAAATTGAACACATAGCATAACATAATGTTTATTATATTTACTCATAATAGTCGATTATTTAAGATACTTTTCTTTTGCGCCGGACCTGGGGTTAATTTTGTATGGGCCGGTCGGTACAAGTCTTCTTTATTAATTTGACTGCAAAAAACACAATAACGATTAACAAAAGTCGCCTATGTTCCAAATGTCACTCATGAGGGCCTGGTACTTGTTGAGAAATTCAACCTTTTCTATGCCAGGTTAGAATGCTGGTAGGCTGCGGCCAAAATTTTAATGGCAAGCCATGTGCCATTGTGTTATCACATGTAAACTTTCTACTCGTTATCACGCGTAAACTGTAAACTTTATTAAAACACGTTTCATTAAAAAAAACGTACTTACAGGTGTAGAAATTGTCAGTAAGATCTTAACCTATTTAAAACCATTCTGAAAAATATTCAGGTGGTTAAAAAATTACATCTTTGGTTTTTGCTAGTAATAACATGGACCTTATAAAATGTTAAGCTATCAAATCGAAATAATACTAGGTTATAGAAAAGGCTTTCTGGAGCATATAAGGTAAATCTTCCAGTGTCTAATTTCATAGCAATAGATCTTAAGAACTGAGGCAATTGCTGGAATTAAGGTGTGAAACATTTGAATATTAAGTAAACATCATAGAAGTGCAGAAATAATGGTGCAATTTTTCTGCCGTAAACAATAGATACATTTACCTAGCGGTGTTTCGAAACTGCCATAGCCTTATGACGAAAGCAGACATTCGAGGTTAAGTTTGGCAGCCATGAATTTTTTACTTGCATACTTCAACATCTCAGCCTAATAAGGTCCATGTCCTGGACAGGCTTCGTCTAAAACTCTCAGATATCGCTGCTCTTACGCTATACCTATCATAGGGCTTATGCAACCCTAACAAATTCGTCGATCAGTGTTTTGGACATGTCACACAACTCTCCTGCCCCGCTTTCAAGCTTTTATATTTCTATCTGCTTCTTCGTCGTTCTCTGACCCTTACAAATGACGCGGTCAAGGGCTATATGAGCTGAGCTCTGCAAGAAGCCACAAACGCTTCTCGTTGTGTCTATTCAACTCGGGATTCGTCCTCAGGCGCCTTTCACCATTTGATGTTTCTTTAAATATGTTTTTTTTTATGTTATAAAGCTACATAACCTGATGGTAAGCGAACACGGTCGCCCATGGACACCTGCAACACCAGAGGAGTCACAAGTGTGTTGCCAGCCTTTCTGATGGGAGTACGCTCTCTTCTTGTAGGTCGGTCCGATAAGACTGCAGGTGACAATTTATTTCACAGGTCAATCACGCTGTTAGATTGCATTATATGGCAAAAGAATTTGAAAATCCTCTCCTGGCTTTTAATTGAAAGCAGCTTTGTAGTCTTCAATCCTCTTAATATACAATATTCTCGCCCTAAATCCGCACCATGGAATTCTGAGCATCTTCAAACGCCACGTGTCAAGCCTGCTTCTGTAAACCTGCATTATTTACCACAACCATGGATGGACAGAACAAGAGGATTGTCAATCGCCATACCTACATGAAACGGTACCCCAATATTTCCAACGCCATCTATGTCGGTATACTAATTACTATTTGTAACCATTCTTCTTTGCTAGCGTGGCTGTGTTTAACTATTGTAGCTCGTTGGACTGCGTTTTTAATATTTAGTTTTAAAGCGCCATCTAGTTTTAATAATGTTTCTTCCAGTCAGTGCACGATCCAAAGATAGCGTTTAGTAAATCCTCTTACTTTATTCATCCATGCTAAAATATTATTATAATGGACTAGCCAGAATCAGTCGACCTAAGGGTCAGCCTTCTGCTGGCTCTTGTTCTTCCCTGATAGATCCCTATAGATCTCCTCGAGGGACCGTCCTCTGGTTTCCGGGAACCATATGAGGGAGAACAGACAGGACATAAAGCACATTACGGCAAAAAGAAGGAACGTCCATTCTATGCCAATAAGATTGTTCAGTTTGTGGAAAAACTTGCTTTGGATGAAGTTTGCCATTTTAGCGGAGACGTTGGTGATGGCTGAGACTTGACTTCGGAGCTGGAAGACAATCATATTCATTTATTCACAGAATGTCTACTATTACTACTATGAAGATATAAAAAAAAGTGATTCGACTATTTGAAGTTATTTTTTGCATCTTTATGTAAAAAGTATATTGTGCAACATGTGATCGTCAGATTGTTTTGTGGCCTATTAATTTAAAATATAGCATTGTTAAACTGTCATTTTCAATTAATGTTTAGCAAACATTTTGGTCACCGTTTATAATTATAAAGCAGGTAACGCAGTGGTCATCCATGTCTCCACTTTAGTATGGAAATAAGGTATTTACCGCTGCGACACGGGTCTCCTTCGGAATCTCTAATGTTGTTTGTCCTAACACATTTTTTTCAGAAACCGTAAATTCTTCAGGATTTTTTACACGATCATCGTATAAGTTAGGTTAGGTTTGTTTTATAACAATCCTGAAAAGTTTACAGTTTCATAAAAAAATGCGTTAGGACAAACGTCGTTAGGGATTTTGATATACATAGATCCCTGCGGATCACCTTTTTACGGCTATAATGGTCAATGTATGACTTTTTGTATTTAAGAGTCCATAAATCGGTTACGGAACTTATGCCTAGCATGTTAATTTTATAAATATTTTCTTGAATATTGCTTATTTTTCTGAAAAACTGTAGTTGTTAATGAAAAGAGATTGACCCAAATACTCACATGGAAACTAAACATGTCCGAGATGATGAGGTACGAGACCGGCTGGAAACCGGCGGCATCAGAGAAGACCGCGAGACACAAAGCGGCCACTGGGATCCAACCTGGTACGTATACCTTCGCCAGGGTTAAGTGGAACCAGACACCCAGGGTGAGCATCCCCAAGCCGACCATGCAGGATGTGACTATCAACAGCAACTGGACAATTGAGACATATAATTTTATTTATTTATTTAAATAACCTGAAGGCACCCGCAACTTCGTTTGCGGAGGAGAAAAAGTCATAACCCCTCTTTTTTTCGACAGCGTAGTCGGGTAAAAAGTATCCTATAACCATCTAGAGATACCCAGATAACCGTGTACCAAAAATTATGGAAATCTGTTTAGCCGATTTTGCGTGATGAAGCCACAACGACACATACAAACATACATAAAATCCAAAAAAAATATTTTTCTTTTTAGTGACCTCCAAATAGTCCGTAATAATATTTTTTTTCAAAATATCTTCAATGTACAGACATTTCATTGTTACAACTTTATAATAGTATAGATTACACAGCATTACAATAACAACTAATTACTTTGAATTACTACGAATATTTTTATACCACGTGACAACAGCAGGATCATGCATGAGTAAATTCACGAACACTAAAAAAAAAAACAAAATTTATAATAAGATACCGAAGGCAATCATCAGGGATGCTAGTATGAGTAGATTTAAGCAAGGGTTAAGTCAATTATTGAAGAAGAAATGCTATTGTTATGCGAATGAATTCTTAAAAATGACATGGCTATTTTTTAAAAATTACTATAACCTTTATTACGCAGACAATTATATTACAGTAAAACTTAACCTAAAAATATAATTAAACTAAAACAAAAAAAACTAAACTAAATCTAAAAATGGACCCTGCGGCATTGCAGCACTGTAACGAAGATGCTGGCGGCGTTTCCTCGCTGAATCGCCAGACTGATTCCTTGAGCGAGGAAACCGCCAGCTCTCCGGTCGCCAGTTACTTCTGTAAGGGCTATTTAAATCTGATATGTATTATAATCAGAATATTAATAAAGCTTATAATTTGAGTTACAATTTGTAAGCCGAAAGGCAAAACATGACGGACTTTTCTATTCTATTGTACCTAACATCTTTATAATACCATGTATACTCACGTTTATGCAAATAGCATGAAGCATGACCCATACATACGTACTAGGTTACAAATACTTAGTAAAATACTTAATGTCGATAAAAAAATACTCGGATGTCTCGGACGTCAGGCTGTAGCAGCTTAGCTTAATACCGAATGTTACAAACGTGGAATCTGCTGTAAACAGACCACTAAGGCGCGTCCAAAAATGACACAGAATTATTGGCCATTAGGCTCGCGTAGAGAGCGTACTGAATTTCGACCTTCCGCACTGTAAGCGCTACGCGAAAGCTCGGCCTTCGGCCCCGCGATGGCGACGCTCACCAGAAGGATTGCGAGCTTCTCTCATAGCGACTGTGCTCAGCCTGCGCGCCTTCGGCTCATGACATGTAAAAGGGGGACACTTTCTTAGCGATGGGCGACTTTGATAGTCGAATCATTCGACTTTTAAGTTCATTCGAATTATTCGAATAGTCGAGATTCATTCGAACGAAGTCGAATCTCAGAGAACTTAGAGAGAAAGTGAGCGGCCGAAGATTGTCGATCTCGCCTGAAACGAATAGAGTCCAAGTCGAAGTCACACGCACACGCCACGCCTTCGCTAGCGCCGCCAGCGAGACAACTTAAAAATCGAATAATTCTACTAGTATCATTCAAAGTCGCCTATCGCGACTTAGCGGTAATCGCTACATCGTAGAGCAATCGAAGTCGAAAGTCGAACATTAATTCGACTGTAGTGATTAGTACAATACTATTTTGATATTCGAATGGTAAAATAAATAGTATAACTAGTTATTCGATTGCTAAAATCATCAATCAATCGCCCATCGCCACACAATCTTCGCTTGGGCGGCGTATAATCATGAAATTTTATACAGCTAAGAGCAACGTCATCGTGCGAAGTCAAACGAAGGTAATAACGAGGGAGCTTTGTGATCCAGCCAGCACCCGGCGTCACTTGGGTTCTGGGTCCAGTGATGTAAAATCTGTTACCGAAGAGGGAAAAAGAGGTAGATGAAGAACCAGAACATCATGGTGTGGGAACATAAGGGACTGGACCGGTACTGTCGACGCTGCCACTCTAGGTCGAGTGGCGAAACAAAGAGAGGGCTTTCGCATGATGATCGCCGACATCCGTTAGGATATGGCATATGCAGAAGAAGAGCAAAGCGAAGAGTATTAAGATCTAATACTAATATCTCACCTTTGTCCCAGTTTTCTCCACCAGAAAAGTAGCAAACATGGATCCAATCAGCTGCACTGAACCCACTACGATGGTCTGAGTGTTAGGCCTCAGTTTCATGTCAACAGTGTCTGATGCGACCTCGAAGATATAGCTGGAATATAGCAGAACGATAAGGTAACCGTCAAACTGCTGCGCCACTTTGATGAAGACTGTTATGATGAAGGCTTTTCGGGTGGTCCGGTCGTACACTGAAAGAGATAGAAAGTTGTGAGTTTAATTTTGCTTGAATTACATTTGAGATCAAAAATTTCGAGTCACCCTAATTTTACGAGTTCGATATTACCCTGAAAACGTAATTTAAACAAAATTAGTACAGTTTAAATGTGAAATTAAATAAAGATCACGACAGGATTAAATAAACTTCACGACCCCGCACTATTTAAGGATACATGACGGTATTTTACCGAGCCGAAACTTTTGCTCCCGAGTGCAAAACTTTAGAATCTCTTTATTGCTTAAACTACAGAGTGAGCCATTATATTTTCGTCCACTGACTGGCGACGACGCATCTGCATTCGAAATGTGCTTCCTATTTACATAGGAAGCTTCGAACTAACTTACACAACAAACTCAAAAAACTAAATCACCCATACAGATACAGCAAGAGAAAGTAAAACTCATACCTACATTTTTTGCTCTAGTCATAATGAAAATAAGGACTAAAATAGTAGATTGTTTGACAAGGGGCTAAAATAAGCCATTATGACACGAAGTGATTATTTGGACCAGCTCACGAAGTGAGCGAGGACAGATATGTCTGAGTGTCATAATGGCTTTTAGCCACGTGTTAAACACTCTGCTTTTCACTTCGACTGCGAGAAAATAAAAAAGACTTATAACATTAAAATTGTATATTTCATGAAAAACTAAAAGTACAGTTTTTCTATAAGAAAGTTTGGCCAATCTGATCAGGTTGGTAAGTTTGTTTTTAATTATTTGTACGGAGTATGTAGCTGGCCGCAAATTTCTTTTTCAGTGTCATAGAAATTTGTATGGGATTATATGGCTTTCTTTTAAACCCTAGGGGCTAAATGTATTATTTTAGTCTCGCTTCGCGAGGCTAATATGACGTACTTTTTGAGCACGAGAAATAAAAAGGTATTTATTAGTAATAGTATGTAACAGCTCTCATTTTGTCAGTTGAATTATGTCATCAGAGTCACAGTGTAACCAGTAACACAGCTTCATAAAAACATTGCTCTTGAATGTGTGCCCCGCGGCGCTCTGTTCTGATTGGCGCGTGCCAATCCACAACCCGCACTCACACATTCAAAAGTAATGTTTGTATGAAGCTGTGTTACTGATACACTGTGACTCATCATCTCCCTGCCCTTATCCCACTTATATAGGTTCAGCACAACATGTTTTCTTCTACCATTCACCTCTATTATTCGTCATTTCAGCGCTTACTCTTTTTTTTCTCATGTCCTCTCTCACACTACAATCAATCCATCGCTTTTTTAGCGTACCGATCGCTCTTCGTCCTTCAACATTCATCCCTACCATTATTTTATCAATGTGACGTTCATCCTTTCTCATTACATGCCCATACCATGCTAACCTACTGCTACTCATTTTGTCCGTCACGTGTGCTACTTTAAAACTTCCCCTTATATACTCATGTCATCAGAGTCACAGTGTACTGTCACAATTATGTCATCACAGTCACAATTATGTCATCAGTGTACTGATACACTACACTCTCATGACAAGATTCATCAAAATTCTTTTTTAACACATAATGTAAAACAATTCTGAAACGTAAGATTATTTTTTAGTGATTTGTAGGTTAGGTTTCTGTATTGTTCACGGAGTGCGCTTGTAGCGGCAGCGTTTTCTTTCCTATTTCTATTTTCTACAAACATGTTAGAAAAAAGTGGCGTTCACAGGTTTTTAGGCCAAGGTAGTCAGTTAGAATGTTTTGATGACATAGGTAGGCAGTTTTTCTGTGCCTATATAGGGTCATGGTCGTTCAGGGTAGGCAGTGCCTTCGTACCTGTATGGACTGCAAGCCGCTGTGAGGAAACTACTGTGAGACCCACACATATTTATATTACAATATTTACAATAGATAGCGGTTACTTACAACGTAAAAGCGGAGTGCTGCTCGATATTTCAGTCCATTACGAGACCTTTATCAGGAGACACAAACACATCCGGTCGCTACGAGAAGGCTCATTTCGATTTTGGCAACGTGACTAACCGCTTTATTGTAATTTTCTAGTTAAAACTTACGTATAGTCGACCATGGGGACGCTGTTTTCAAGTTGCTCTGCTTTTCCCGGTATATTATAGCATCCAAATCTTGCTGCAGCCGGGAATCGTGCATGGTGGTGCCTCGGAGCCACGCCATTACCTCTTTGGCCTCCTAGAAGTCAAATAAGAAACCATGAAGAACAAAAAACCAAAAAATACGCCGCGAAACTCAGACCAAGAATCTTATAGACTTAGCGTACTCAGCGTAAACTCGTAAGGGACGGACATAACTGTTATGCAGCTAAATTAAGAACTCGTTTAAAAATGGCTGACTGCTTACCATAAAGAACCAACGTACTCGTAATTTGGGCGGATAATTATACAAATAATGTTTTGTTTATAAGTTTGCCACAAACTCGGTTGTGGCAGCTGTGGAAAAGTGAAATTATGACAAATACAGAAAATAATATATTTCTCTCTGACATTCTTATTAAAATTTGTATACGACCATCTCGTTCGGTAGTGGTATTATTATTTCGCTGTCAAGTCTATAGGATTCATTGTCTGAGCCGCGGAATCATAACACATCACCTTATTTATTGCTCCCTTAAACTAAGATATCGATGCGTGTAGTTCAGTAACTTTCTGGTTAGATGTATGTATTCGTGTATATATATATTTGTGTATATGTTTATTTTTATTTTATATATTTATGTATATCTTTGTATGTATCTGAATTGATCCTTTCTCTTTTTTTCTTATTTTTTCTGGCTTTAATTTATGATTTGTCTCATCTTCTTGTGCACCACTTACTTACTCATTGGTTTTTTACTTAACGCCATCTCTACTAACTTAACGGTGTATGGAAGAGATCGCTTTTTAGCGATAAGAGCGCCTGTTGTTTACCATTTCTCATACTGTTTTAGATTTAAGTGTCTGATGTTATCGGAAACCGGAAGTGCGTCAAAGTTAACTTACAAAAAAAACCGGTCAAGTGCGAGTCGGACTCGCGCACCGAGGGTTCCGTACAAACTTTATCTTAACCTAACCTAACTGGCCGGTTAAGTTAAGTTTGCACCTGGTATCTATAGCGTTGCATACAAATGAGGTGCAAACTTAGTAGTTTAAAAATAAGTACCGATATATCGGTCAATAGGCATATGAAGCCTGGGTACGAAAATCAAAATTCTAATTACTCTGTCAGTTATCTAATAAATAAGTATTAGACGGGCAAATCTCCGAGCGTTTTGACCGCTCGGTTGAATAGTCAATATCCATTGTCACCACAAAGGAAAGACAAGACGTGATAACTTCGACCATAATAAACTCGGCCATGAGGCTGTCTCTCGGTTTCATAAAAAGTTAATTCCGAAAATCATTTGCTTTAAAGTTATTTGCTGAGTCGAGAATAACGAAAAATACACGCCGTAAAAACGCTAAATATTGACCCAGACACGCATAATTTTTGCTTTTCCAAATTAATAAAAAAATACTTAGATAAATCGCTTTACAATTTAGGAGTGGAGTGTGGGCTCGTCAAACTAGATATAAGTTGTACGGTCAAGGAATTAATTTTTGTACCCTTTCGTACCTTGTCATAGTGACATTAATATGGAATCTCTATCGGCTTTCATATTGATTTTGACTGTGACATGGTACGAAATGGTATATAAATTAAATTCCTTGACTGTACCTAGGCGTAACATCAAGCGACATTTTCATTATATAATAAAAAAAAAATTTTCGTTTTATTTTAATTAAATTTTCTGCAAAATGTAGAGAATTCGAAGCTTAAAAAATCGCAGAATTATATATTGTAACAAGATAAATAAACGCACTTAGTAGCCCCACAATTTTCACCCTTTCTCGAAATAATTGGAAAATTTCACAGGATATTATTGAAATTTTGAAAATTTCCTGGCACATCAGTTACGAGTACCTGTACTTACCTCAACTTTCCCCTGCTGAACTAGGAACTCAGGGGTCTCGGGCAACAGAAGGAACAAAAGGAACACTATAATGGGTCCACTGATGCCCGCATACAGCATCCACGTCCAGCTCAGTGAATCTGCCAGAATGAAGCTGGTCAGGTAGCCCACATTTCTGAAATATAGGTATATTTGTTACTCTGGACATGAACATTAATACAAAGTTTAGTCATAAAGGAAAAATTCAATGCGGCCAGCTATAATATAGGGTGGGCCATAAATTTTTGCAAATAGCAACACTGAATTTTTTGGACACTGTTAAAGTGAGCGGCAGGATATTGGCGGGAAACTATAGGTAACTTCGTGCAATTTTATTTGTAATGGAGCGTTTCATGGGAAAACAACGGGCTTTTTGTGTTAAGCAGTTTTATAAAATGATGATGAGATAGCCGCGATCCGTTGTTGTATGTGTCAGAGAGTTTTCCACGGTTCTCCTATACGATTGCAGGAGTGCCAACGACGAGACAGAGGACATCTCGATAAAGTAATTTTTAAAAAATAAATTGCAATTGTCTGTTACTAGGTTAAATAAATAAAATATAGAAAAACATGTATAGTTAATTTTTTATCGATTTTTCATAAGTGCAAAAATTATTGGCCCACCCTATACAACCGGGAGTCGAACCCGCGACCTCTACTTTCGCGCAGTAGTGCTCTTTCAACTGAGTTACCGCATTGTTATCGTAGGCCACATTAGAATCACTTTTGCTTGATGAGCACTGCTAGCGCCCTCTGTATTTTTTTGTTTCAAAGAGTAAGCGCAGTAAGTAATAATATGTTGCGGGTCAGTATCAGCCAGCTAGGTTCTAGACTGAGTAGTTTGAGCTGGACCTGCCTGACCAACACGATGGGAGTCGAGTGCACTACGAAGGTGTTTGTGGCTGATCTCCGTGATAACGGGCAGTATTATGTAGCAGGCAGAACAGGGAAACTATGCCACGGCGCGAGCCAGTATTAGAAAGCTAGGTTCTAGACTGAGTATTTTGATCTGGACCTACTGAACCAACACAATGAAGGAGCCGAGTGCACTACGAAGGTCTCTATGGCTGATCTCCTTGATGTAGACCGGGAGAATGATGTAGCAGGCCGAACGCAGAAACAGCCAGTATCAGGGAGCTAGGTTCTAAACTGATTAGTTTGATAGCCATCGATTATCTCCACCAAGTTGTTCAGGGCAACTTCGTGGACATGAGTGGCTGAACCAATATAATGCTAGATACAGAAATGCCGGCCCTTGGGCTCGCATAAAGAGCGCGCTGAGTTTTGATCCTCCACACGGTAGGCGCTACGTAGAAGCTCGGTTTAAGCCCCTATGGACTTAACTAAAAGGTCCTTGAGGCTCCAATCTAGAAACATATCCTCTGAACTTCCCTCTCCTATCTTACCTGACCAACACGATGAGGGAGCCGAGTGCACTCCGAAGGTCCTTGTCGCTGATCTCTTTGATGTAGACGGGCAGGATGATGTAGCAGGCGGAACAGGGAAATCCCGCCACAGCGCGGGCCAGTATCAGGGAGTTTGGTTCTAGACTGATTAATTTGATTGCCCAATACATCTGGAACCAAGTAGGATGGTTTTATTAGGACCTGCTCAATAGAATAGGTAAGATAAAAGTCAAAAGTATAAGTCAATACTGTCATGGTATAAATAAATCGTCGCATGTCAAATTTACTTAAGTCCACCAAAGTCCACAAGTCACCTAAGTACACAAATATTAATAACGAAATTTGTTTTTTTTTTCAACTAAGAATTACATTTTAATTTAACATACCAAATTTTAAGGACTTAGTTGATTTTGATATGCATCGACATTATTTTGATCTTAGCAAAGTTAAGCTATAACACGATAAATATTTATCGCGTTTTTTGCATACTGTAGCACGGAATCCTTTCGAATCCGTCCCTCAACTCAATTAGTCGTTTTTAGGGTTCCGTGTCACTATGTTGTCCCTATGGTGTGACATCGTCTGTCTGACCGTGGGTCCATGCCCTATATTTCAGGAACTACATACTTCTGTAATCTATTTGAAATCTGGAATAGTAGTATACATGGCTAAAAACACTATGTGTATTGCCAATTAAAAAGATAAAAAAATTGATATATTTTTATTTTTTATGAATAATTACCAATATAAGGAGGACCAAAAATTCAAAACCTAGCTGATAGGTCAATTAGGGTATAATATGAAAGGGTTTGTATTGCACATTTTCAAACAGCTTGTCTTTTGAAATGAAAATGGTGAAATATCGACTTATGAAAGAAAATGGGAAAAAAACACCGTTCCATGCACCCCCTTTATCTCCAAAGTTTGCCGAGCGAAAAATTTAATATAGTCACGTATTATACAGTCTAATGTACATATAATCCTATCTACGTTTATTTATTTTTGTAATCTTCAAAACTCACTTTGGAAAAACCCATGGTAAGTTTCCACCTCATTTGGTATAACACGCGGTAGATACCAGATGCAAACTTAATTGTCTAATTCAAATATGGAACGTCAAAATGTCTATACAGACACGTTAAAACTGCATAGTTAACTGCAAAAAGATATATACGATAATTTATTCCGTACTAATCGTATATATAATTTTGTAGCTGACTGTATAAGAAGGGCCTTTTTTAAGTTTTTAGGGTTCCGTAGGTACCTCGAACTTTTTACCTTGAAACTTGAAATTTGGTATAAAGGTACTTAGCTCTTACAGCACAGCACAGCCCACGAAATAAATCTGAAACTTATTTTTTAGGGTTTCATACCCTAAGGATAAAACGGGACCCTATTACTAAGACTCCGCTGTCCGTCCGTCTGTCTGTCCGTCTGTCACCAGGCTGTATCTCATGACCGTGATAGCTAGACAGTTGAAATGTTCACAGATGATGTATATCTGTTGCCGCTATAACAACAAATACTAAAAACTGTATGCCTGTCTCTCTATGTCAGTAACCAATATAAAATGATCGAACACTGCTTACATGTTGATTATAGGAGTAGGGCTCTGCTAACACTGGATTTTCATATCCGTATATTTTGTACGGAACCCTCGGTGCGCGAGTCCGACTCGCACTTGGCCGGTTTTTTGTCTCTGTCTGTCTGTACCAGTAACCAATATAAAATTACCCCTCACCGCGTACATTTTGCTTAGGAGTAGGGCTCTGCTAACACTGGAATTTATAGATACGACCGTTAACAGCCTATATTTTGAACTAAACCCTCGGTGCGCGAGTCCAACTCGCACTTAGCCTTTTTTACCTATATCAGCACAAGATTAAATCCGGAACACTACGAAATTAATTAAATGTGTAAAGAAAAGTATTCCTAGTTTAGCCTCTTGTTTGTCTGTCTTCACGGCCCAGTTGGCCTATATACGCGAGCAAAAAGTCGGAACTGTTTTGTTTCTTTTTATATTGTCAGCTTCTTTAGAAGCATGTGGACAATGGAGGCAAAAACGAGCGGAAACTGCGGTCAACGGTCTTATCCGTTGATGCAGTTTAAATGTTTTAATAGAAGTTTTCTATTAGTCATATTCTGTAAATATATAGCAACTGCAGACAAATACAAGTCCAATGTATTTATTTTTATAAACTAGAGGGTGTCCGCGGCCTCGCTCGCGTAATACTTTTTTTACCGTAGTTGGGAAAAAGGTAAAAAAAAACCATCTTTGGATGTCCTGCTATTCCCGTACCAAAACTAGTTAAAATCCGTCGAGCCGTTTTCCGTGATGAGAGGACAAAGAAATTCTAGCTAACAGATGGCGCCAGACTCGCAAGGCGCCGCGCGGCCATACAAAACAAAAGACGATCCTGCATCGCGCTATTAAGATTTCTCCTGAAATCATGACCCCTTTCCATAGAAAACTGATTCTCAATACAAATCAAGAATTTTATAATAGTATAGATTACCCGATAATGCTATGAAATTACTATTTTGAGCTCTCAAAAAGTAAATAGAGGACTATTTAACAGACAAAAAGTTTCTGTCAAAATTTTCATTTTTGTGACAGCCTTTTAATGCCGAAAGTACTTTTCTTTGAACATCCATTAACTACTCACCGAGACGATTCTAAAGAGCCCAAACTCTGTAGGATTGATTTTTTATTACACCTTATATTTTATGACCACCTTCCTGCTCCATCATCAGATCAGCTAGATGGTATCATATTATTGCATTGTTCACAAACTTACATAAGAATGCCAAATTTTTGCTCAATTGGAATCCGGGAAGTAGGTCAAATTTAACTTGCAAGATTCCACCCGAACAAAGATATTACATACATACATAACATACATTGCAAGTTAAATAAAAGCTTGTAATAATAATAACTTGTCAAAATGCATGGCCCAAACGAGAAACCTAATACCAACTTACTTTTACCGGGACACGGTTTTTATAAGAAGGCATATCAAACGTACGTTAAAAAAAAATAACCTGTTATTATATTTTTTTATTTTCTTGGCGAACTACGCATAGTTTATACTATAAAGGAGAAATGTAAGATTTAGGCAGTGGTCCTCTCTGCATTTAAGTTTAGCTCCTAAGATAGTTATTTAAGTTAACCGTAGTATAATATTTTTTTACTAACAAAATATGGACAAAATTAGTCTGAAATAAATGATTTTTTTACTATTATTATAAGTCGTGAACCCTCTTTTTATTCTTTTGCAGAGTCGGGTAAAAAGTATCCTATAACCATAACCATCTGTGAATACACAGCTACCCGTGTACCAAAAATAGTTGAAATCTGTTAAGTAGTTTTGCCGTTATGAATTATGAAGCCACAACGACACATACAAATGTACAAAAATAAAAAAATATATTTTTGTATTTTTGAGTTCCAAATAGTCCGTTACAATCATTTTTTTGAAAATATCTTCAATGTACAGACATTTAATTTTTACAACTTTATAACAGTATAGATAAAATGGATTATTAGGAATGTATAGTCGACTATAAAAAGATGTATCTACTTTTATATATTATAGCTTTGTAATAGCGTTCCAACGTGGATATGTATATTTGTGTAGGTTCACTTTACTTTGGATCGATCACATCCAGAGTCAAATAAAACTAAAAAGATGTGTGACAATTGACGATCTATATATGGGTGAAGTGTATCAAATATTAAACCCACTCTTTTGACGTATCTGGCGTTACCGAAGATGTGTTTATAGTTACCAAAAGATTGTTTTCGTTTATTAAGTTTAACTGACGGGACATTTAACCTTTCAACGTACACAATAAATGTAAACAAAGTAAACTATTATTACAAGGCATTATTATACAACGATCTTTAAAAGTATTAGTTAGTAAGTATAGTTAACTACTCCGGTAGCGGGCCTATGATGGTTGCGTTTGTGCCATAGCTGCCGTCACCTTCTGACACGTATGTAAGTGCGAGAGTGACAGGCGCGTTATCATATCATTTATCGCGTGATAAACGCGACCATCATAGGCCCGCAGGTGTAGGTACTCACGATAAGGGTTGAAATGGTGACCAAACTCATGACTTTCCTGCCAAATTTGTCCACGAAGTACCCTGTAGGAATGCCAAGGAGGATCGCTGTGGAAGTAAAAAAAAAAATTGTATTAAAATACAGGGGAAAATATTTAAAGTAAATGGCTGGATTTACTTTTTCTTGTCGTTTTTCTTGTGCCGTAACTCACGAGCCAATGACACAGTTACTTACAATGCTAATAATCTTGGCTATATACTTTCCTGTTATAATTCACTAGCTTCTGCCCACGACTTCGTCCGCCTTATTTTTTTGTATCGCGGATAAGGGTATTTTTCCGGAAGAATTATAGCCTATGTTTCCCAGGGACTCAATCTACCTCCATACCAAATTTCATCCAAATCGGTTCAGCGGTTTAAGCGTGAAGAGGTAACAGACAGACAGACAGACACACTTCCACATTTATAATATTATCAGTATATAGTATATTAGTATTAGTATATTAGTATGGATATATATTTATTTATATACATAGAAAACATCCAAGACTCCGAAACAAATATTGATGATCTTCACACAATTGTTTGCCCTTACCGGGATTTGAACCCAGGAGCTTCAGCTTCGCAGGAAGCGTCACTCCCGCTGAGCTAAACCGTTCCTAGCTATCTCCTTCTTATTAATCCACAGTGTAAGACTTGCCTGTAGTCTACCTTCGGACTCCAAGGGGTCAGCTTTGGACCATGTTGAATTACCTGTGGTTTATATAACAAAGGCTGCCCAAGGTGCTCTGTTCCAGAGTTTAACACATACCGGTAGTCTACCTTCTGACTCCAAGGGGTCAGCTTTGGACCATGTTGAATTACCTGTGATACTCGTATATATAACGAAGGCAGCCCAGGAGATCTGTTTCTGAGTGTAAAACTTGAAGATGCGCCACCTTCTGTCTTCAAGGGTTTCCTAATGAGATTTAGCTTTAGAACATCTTGAATTACCTGTTATATATATAGGAGGCTACCCAGGACATCTGTTCCAGAGTTTAAGGCTTGCAGATAGTCCACCGTCTGACTCCAAGGGTTTCCTAATGTGATTCAGTTTTGGACCACGTTTAATTACCTGTGATGTATATAACGGAGGCGGCCCAGGAGATTTGGTCCAGTGTGTAGGGCTGGCTGGAGGGTCCTTTATCAGACTGTAGGGTTTTCCTCATTGGAGACATCCAGCCCTGGACCATGCCGAAGCAGAACAGTGGTAGTGATACTGGAAAAAAGAAATAATTTCCTCATTCTCTAGGTATAGGAAATATACTATAAATAAAAATATAAATATTACGGGACAATTTTTACACAAATTGAACTAGTTCCATGAGAAGCCCAATAAGGCTTGTGTTATGAGTCTCATACTCATCTAGACGACGATATATTTCATAGGTTCTAGAAGGCGCCCGCAACTTCGTTCGCGGAGGAGAAAAAGTCATACTCTTTTTATCGTCAGCGTAGTCGAGTAAAAAGTATCCTATAACCATCTGGACATACCCAGCTACCCGTGTACTAAAAATAGTTGAAATCCGTTAAGCCAATTTAGCGTGATGAAGCCGCGACGACACATACAAACATACAAAAAATCCAAAAATAAATTTTTCGCTTCAGTGACCTCCAAACCTTACAGTAGTTTTGTTTAATATAATGTACAAACATTTCATTTTACAACTTTAGGTATACATAGAAATCATTCAACACTGCTAAAACATTCTTCAACACGTTTATGCTCATCACACATATATTTGCCCTTACCGGGATTTGAACCCAGAACCTTCAGTTCGGCAGGCAAAGTAACTCTCACTGAGCTAGATCGGTCGTCAACATTAAATTAATATTATAAATGTGAAAGTAAATCTGTCTGTCTGTCGCTTACATTTTCAGTGATTATATTATAATGACTATGACTACTTTATCATATATTTGTTTGATAGTATCATCATTTTTACCGAACTTGAGTCAAATTTAACCTATAACATAAATACCCGTAATATGCGTGTAACACATCAAAGCGTGTAAAACAAGTATAATTAAAGGCTATGGGGACTTGGGGCGATACAAAGAACGAATTGTTATCGGCGTATTTTGAATACGTATGGAACTTGAGGTGGTATATTTTTGAAATGAGAGATTCTCAATAATGCGTAAAACGTGAATTAAGATCAAACTTAGCACACAGATAGGCCATGGACTGCAGTACACGCAGACAAAGTCGTGGACAGAAGCTAGCTTACCTATAGATTAACAATTAAATCGTAAACAAAAGTCAGACATGCGGATTGGTGTCACTGAATGGTATCTGCGTCATAGCGCGATTATTCTAGTACTAAAAACAATTTACTTTCCACAATAGAGTACTTTAATTTGATTGACAGAACAAATTAGTTCCTTTTTGTGAACTAGGTACCTATCACTCAAAAGCGCTCAAAGGATGGTAATTCAATGAAAAAAATGTTTTTATGATATCATACTGCTATGTGCTATATAATATATCGTTCCTTTGTTTAATTTGTAGACAAATATTGTAAAATCGCTATAAGCGTAAAAATTAATTTTACCTTGTTATATCGAAAAACGTTTCATCGAATACTTAATTTCGTTGACATATAATTTCATGAAAAGTATTTTTCACTGAAATCGTGAATAATAAGAGATCGTTAAAGATTATTGTAAAACATCTAATCTAACGGCTCCTTCATGATGATGTTTCAAATATAATGTAAGTTGTATGGTTTCAGGGGAAAAAGTTGTCGATGAAATGAAAAGTCTATGAAATAAGGACGAACTTTTAGACGGGGTTTTCTTTTTATAATAGTATTTAGTTTTAATTCAGTATTAATTAATTATGTTTCGATACAATTTGTTATATATTCATTTTATTTCCATTATACGTAGTCATAATATTTATTTTGCGGAGTTTTGACGGAGTTCCGTTTTTCATATCTTTTGGAATGATTTTGGCGGAGTTCTGTTTTTCATGTCTTCTGAAATGGTATGCTTGGCATTGAAATGATATTCCATTTGTTAATTGGGTGAATAACTTTTAGACTTTAGACCCACACACTTTTGACGTCTCTGGCGTTACCAAGGATGTCTCTGTAGTTACCAAGAATTCTGGCTTTTCTAATATGATATTTTCATGTTTATCAGGTTTAAGACCCTGTCCTTCAACGTTTTAACGTACGCCATAAATAATATTTATTTTTATGATAGATTAAACTGAGTTGTAGGTAAAACAATTTTACACAATGAAATAAAGCTTTTTTTAATGGGCTACCCAGAAAATGTCGGTAAATTTCACTGTTTTTAAAGGGATATAAAGATCTTCCTCTTAGTGCAAACGACGTAATGAATGGAATGTTATAATCTATATATCCTTACTTCCTTACCCTTATCCTGACTATATTATAAACGTGAAAGTATGTATGTACGTTCCACTATTGCGCAAAAACTACATAACAGATTTGCGTAAAACTCTTCAGTAATAGCTTAGATATCAGAATAGGACATAGGCTACAATTTTCGAGGTGATTTATTCATAAAATGGGTTTTTTAACAATCAATGGAAAAGCCTTAGTGTTGAAGTATTTATATTATATATTGACAAAGACATGACATTGAAGTTTGCTAAAACCTTTTTCTTTTTAACATCCTCCCTTTTTGGCAAATTTTAAAGCGTTAAGCCAATCAGCCCACTAATAAATCCCAGTCGGGCCTTAAAAACAGGCTTTGTAAGAATATCTGCACATTGGTACTCAGTTGGAACGTATTTCACCACTAGTTCTTTATCAGTAACTAGTTCTCTGACATAGAAATGTCTAATCGCAATGTGCTTTGTCCTTCTGTGCAATTCTGGGTTTTGCGCAAGCTTTATTACTGCATCATTATCGATTTGTAAAGTCGGGATATCTTTCAGTGTTGTTATCTCATTGAAAAGTCTTCTCAGCCAAACTATCTCTCGTGCTGCTTCGCTAGCTGCGACTATTTCGGCTTCTGTGCTCGAGATTGCTACAGATGTCTGTCTGCGACTTGCTCAAGAGATCACTCCTCCTGCATAGATGCACATAATTCCAGATGTTGAACGTCCCGTACTTTGATCTCCACCATGATCGGAGTCGCTGTAGCATTCTAACTCTCCGGGTTTGTGTCCCTTTTTATAAATAATCGCCGAATCTAGAGTTCCTTTAAGGTAACGAAATATGCGTTTCACCTTCTGAACATCTTCATTCGTTGGACTGTCTAGTGTTCTAGATACGACACTTACGGCATATGATATGTCTGGTCTGGTTCCTGTCATTAGGTATGCCAGTGCACCGACAGCTTCCCTGTATGGAAACTTAACTTGTTCATTCTCCGTCTCCGTATCTGACTGTCCTTCTTTAATTATTGGAGTACTGATTGCCTTGCAGTCACTCATTCCAAATCTATCCAAAATCTTCTTGGTATATAACTTTTGAGAGACCTTTATGGAACCATCTTTCTCGTTGTGGATTTCTAGCCCAAGAAAGTAGGAAGCTGGCTTTGTGGTAATCTTGAATCTTCTCTTAAGTTCAGCCAAGAACTTCACGGATTCTTTTTGATTCGTAGATGCAATCAAACCGTCATCAACATAGAGTCCTATGATGGTTTTACTCTCAACTCTTTGTTGTTTATTTAAGACCAATCGAACAAATAAACACGGATCAGTGTCAGACTGTTTGAATCCGATTGTCTTGAGATAGTCCACAATACATTTATTCCAACATCGTGGAGCTTGTTTGAGACCATACAGACTTCTCTTCAGTTTGCACACTTTGTTTGTGCCATCACTAAATCCTTCAGGTTGGTTCATATAGATGTCTTCATCAAGTGATCCATTTAGAAAGGCAGTGGCAACATCAAACTGCATAAGAGTAAGCCCTTCGTTTGCTGCGATGCTTAGGATTGATCTGATTGTCGCCAATCTAGCTACAGGACTGAAAGTTTCGTCATAATCAATCCCTTTCTCTTGCGTGTAACCTCTAGCTACAAGTCGTGCTTTATACTTGTCCAGGCTTCCGTCGGCATTTATTTTCTTTTTGAAGACCCATTTACATGAAATTAATTTTCTATCTTTTGGCCGATCTACCAAGATCCAAGTTTTGTTGTCATTTAAAGATTTAACTTCGCTTTTCATAGCCTCAAGCCACTCAGTCTTCTGTGAACTTTTTATAGCGTCTTTGTACGTTGTTGGCTCATCATTGATCAATGTAGAAACAATGAAGTCGTCGTATCTGCTTGGAGCCCGCAGTGTAGACCTGTCACGAAGTATTCTTGTATCAGGGATAACATACCAGATCTTCCTCTTCTTGACTTAAATCATTCGATCTTTGAGGCATTACTTCCGCATTCTGTGGTACATCCTCCCTTGCTTCAAACATTGGTTGATTTTGTGGAGTCTTTGGAAAATTGAGTTCGATTTCTGTCGTAGTTTGTTCATCTTCTACCTCAGATTCAGATATATCAGATTCCAATCCAACTGATTTTATTAGAGTTTTTTTAAATGTCACATCTCTCGAACGGATCAATGTAGGTTCGTTATTTTTATTAAATCCCAGTAACCGATAGCCATCATCACCATCATATCCGATTAAAATACATTTTTGAGCTTTCTTGGACATCTTTGTTCGCTTCTGTTCGGGAACATGTGCAAAACATTCTGTTCCAATGACTCTCAAATGTTTAATGGACGGCTTCTTTCCAAACCATAGCTCAAATGGTGACTTTTCTTCTTGAGAAGTTGGCCCAGTTCTGTTCAGGATATACGCAGCCGTGTTAACAAGCTCTGACCAACAGGCAAATGGCAGTTCTTCGTGAGCATGCATCATAGTGCGAGCGGCTTCAACGAGGGTTCGATTTTCTCGTTCACTGGACCCGTTTTGCTCTGGTGTATATGGCATTGTAAACCGGTGCTGTATGCCATGCGAATGAAGTATCTTCTCAATGGCTTCGTTTTTGAATTCTCCTCCATTGTCGCTAATTATTGTTTTTATAACACGACCAGCTGTCTTCGTTTCATTGATCATCTGCACAAGCTTGTCTTTGACTTCCGACTTTTGCTTGATGAAGTAGACATGACGAAAGTTGCTGAAGTCATCTTTGAACAGTACGAAATACCGAAACTTCATGAAAGAATTTGGAAACGAACCACATACGTCACCATGTATCTCTCCTGGTTCTTTAGCTCTTTCTCTTCTTCCAAATTTATGTCTATGTGTCTTTCCATATACACATCCTGTGCATAATTCAGAATCAAGTTTGACTTTGATACCAAGTTCCTTTTCAATCAACTTTTTTATGTGTATTTTGTTCTGATGTGCGAACCTTTCATGATAAAGTTGCAAAGTGTTTTCCGTTGACAAAGTGCTCACTTCTGGAGTTGGATTTCTAATAGTCTGGACTTTCAGCTTATAGAGACCTCCATTCTTGACTCTTGTGCCAATCAAGTTCACTTTTCCATTATTTATCAGCTGACAGGATTCTCTCTCGGATGTGAAGACACTGTTTTGTAGCTTGTCTTGAGCAGCGAGTACAGAAAACAGGTTGCGTCTTATTGCGGGAACGTACCAAACATCGCATAATGTGATATGCTCTTGTCGACCATGGACATCTGCAATCAATTCTTTATTCATCAGAGATCTTTCGTAACAGCAAATTTGCGCTGTCAAATTTTCAATGTTACGGTCCTTTTTTGACATGAGCATCCAACTTGACTTGAACGGGAAGTAACTATCATCAGGTAACGTTTCTAAAATTTTGCATATGAGTAATATCTCAGGAAGATCATATTTAGTTTCGTCCTTTCTTAGCTCAACCTTTAGTTCATGCCATATGTTCTTCAATTTGGATATATGCATGGACATGTCATGTAGGGGATCTTTGCGATAACTGAAGAAGCTGTAGCAAAGGTTATAGCTTTTATCCTCAGATGTTCCGTCGAACAGAGTATGTAATTCATCCCAAATCTGTTTTGCACTCGTCAGTCTCATTACCTTTTGCAAAGTGACATCTGACATATTTGCCATCAGCATGAGCATCGCGGCACTATCTTTTTCATTATAGTCTTGTAGAGCTTTCTGATAACTAGCCTGGTCTGCCGATGTAGCTGTTGCACCGGGTTGCGTCGGTGGCTTTAGGTTGCCGTTGATAGCGTCTAATCCTCCAGGCGTACCTCGTAGCAGTAACAGTACCTTGCAGCGCCATGTCGACCAATTTTCTTTACCTTCCAAACGACCAATATCAATTTTGCAGCTCGTCGATGGAGTTGACATTTTGACGGATCTTGTTTGAAAATGGTTCGAATTTGGTTTGAAAACGTAGCTAATTATTTCATAAAATAATTATTTTACACAACCACATAACATGTAAAATTATTTTTCTTCGCTCATTACAAATATAACGGAATATTTATCAATATTTTTCGATATAATAACCACGCTCTGCTACCATGTTGAAGTATTTATATTATATATTGACAAAGACATGACATTGAAGTTTGCTAAAACCTTTTTCTTTTTAACATAATATCGGCGTATTTTGAATACGTATGGAACTTGAGGTGGTATATTTTTGAAATGAGATTCTCAATAATGCGTAAAACGTGAATTAAGATCAAACTTAGCACACAGATAGGCCATGGACTGCAGTACACGCAGACAAAGTCGTGGACAGAAGCTAGCTTACCTATAGATTAACAATTAAATCGTAAACAAAAGTCAGACATGCGGATTGGTGTCACTGAATGGTATCTGCGTCACAGCGCGATTATTCTAGTACTAAAAACAATTTACTTTCCACAATAGAGTACTTTAATTTGATTGACAGAACAAATTAGTTCCTTTTTGTGAACTAGGTACCTATCACTCAAAAGCGCTCAAAGGATGGTAATTCAATGAAAAAAATGTTTTTATGATATCATACTGCTATGTGCTATATAATATATCGTTCCTTTGTTTAATTTGTAGACAAATATTGTAAAATCGCTATAAGCGTAAAAATTAATTTTACCTTGTTATATCGAAAAACGTTTCATCGAATACTTAATTTCGTTGACATATAATTTCATGAAAAGTATTTTTCACTGAAACCGTGAATAATAAGAGATCGTTAAAGATTATTGTAAAACATCTAATCTAACGGCTCCTACATGATGATGTTTCAAATATAATGTAAGTTGTATGGTTTCAGGGGAAAAAGTTGTCGATGAAATGAAAATTCTATGAAATAAGGACGAACTTTTAGACGGGGTTTTCTTTTTATAATAGTATTTAGTTTTAATTCAGTATTAATTAATTATGTTTCGATACAATTTGTTATATATTCATTTTATTTCCATTATACGTAGTCATAATATTTATTTTGCGGAGTTTTGACGGAGTTCCGTTTTTCATATCTTCTGGAATGATTTTGGCGGAGTTCTGTTTTTCATATCTTCTGAAATGGTATGCTTGGAATTGAAATGATATTCCATTTGTTAATTGGGTGAATAACTTTTAGACTTTAGACCCACACACTTTTGACGTCTCTGGCGTTACCAAGGATGTCTCTGTAGTTACCAAGAATTCTGGCTTTTCTAATATGATATTTTCATGTTTATCAGGTTTAAGACCCTGTCCTTCAACGTTTTAACGTACGCCATAAATCAAAAAAGAGAAACCATTTATTTAAAGGCGTTATTTTACAACGATGTTTAAAAGTTGTGGCCAGATTTGTGTTGGTTTTTTTAGACCAATCAACTTTTGTTGATTCACTCAATTTTTAATTACTGACTTCAGGAAAGATTAAACTGAGTTGTAGGTAAAACAATTTTACACAATGAAATAAAGCTTTTTTTAATGGGCTACCCAGAAAATGTCGGTAAATTTCACTGTTTTTAAAGGGATATAAAGATCTTCCTCTTAGTGCAAACGACGTAATGAATGGAATGTTATAATCTATATATCCTTACTTCCTTACCCTTATCCTGACTATATTATAAACGTGAAAGTATGTATGTACGTTCCACTATTGCGCAAAAACTACACAACAGATTTGCGTAAAACTCTTCAGTAATAGCTTAGATATCAGAATAGGACATAGGCTACAATTTTCGAGGTGATTCATTCATAAAATGGGTTTTTTAACAATCAATGGAAAAGCCTTAGAAAACCCCGAGTTTTGTTCGTTGTGACATTTCTATTGCGAAGAATTATATCAACAAACAGTTGCTAGGAAACCAATTTAACACGTTAGCATCTATTTGTGTAATCCTTATACATATTATAAATTATAAACGTGAATGTTTGTGAGAATGTACGTTACGCTGATACGCAAAAACTACAAACAGATTTGTGTAAAATTCTGCAGTAATGTAACTTAGATGTTTTGAAGGTCATAAAAGGGAGGGAGAAAGATTCATAAAAGAAGTTTTTTTTGCAATAAATGGAAAAACATGACCTTTTGTACGTTGTGACCTTTTCATTTCTAAATAATGAATAAACAATTGGTAACCTAGCAACAGTAATACTACGTACATGATTAAGCAAAGAACAACCTTCCGTATATGACGTATCATACAAATAAGAGTATAGCCGGATAATAGCCCGTTGTACATTTTGGACTTGCGATTATCTCTGAATGATAAACATTTTGTTACAAAAGTATGGTTTAAAAATAAGATAAATACATAAAACGAGTATTTTTCAACAATAAATGGATAATTATCACTTTTTGTTAACTTTGAAATTTTTATTCCGAATAATTATCTATAGTTACATATTATAAAACTCTCGCAGTCTACACCGCTACAGATATAAGCATGAAATTTTGAACGTATATTCTTTATAATACGTGGACGTGTACTAAGAAAGGAGTTTTCGAAATTCAACCCTTAAAGGGGTGAAATAGTGATTGAACCGATGTATGGAAATCGTTCATTTGGAAAGTTATAAACTTGAATCTTTGTAAAAAGGTTTCTAACTAAAAAAAAACAAAACAAATTATTTAGTGTCGCTATATAAAATCATCCCAAAGGGGGTTAAAAAAAAGTTGAAAGTTTTTATGGGAAACATGTCGTTTTTAAAGTTAGACGCTTAAAACTTCGGTCCATACCATACCATATACAGTGAAAAACATTGATAAGGGTATCTTTTCTAATTCATCCCTTGAAGGGGTTAAGATGGGGGTTGAAAGTTCACATAAGCAATGTGTGAGTTTTAATGTTAAACTATGGCTAGAAAGAAACATGACAGCAGGTCAGCAGTTTTCTTTTATAGTAGGTAGAGCTATCCAGAAATATATTTTTTAATGAATTATTAAAGAAAAACACAAAGAGGAGGAGGGAGTGAGAGAGGGAGAGAAAGAGAGAGGAAGAAAGGAAGAGAAAAGAGGCCCTCCTACAGGGAGACAGGGAAACAGGGAAAGAGAGTGAGAGAGAAAGAAGGGGAGAGAGAGAGAGAGAGAGATAGAGAGAGGGAGGGCGGGTGGGAGAGATAACAAAATTGGTGTCGTAGTAAATAATAATAGTATGACATCGGTTTTCTTCTGACGGCTACCGCCGTCAGAAGAACGTAAAATTATCGTTCGTAAACCGACTTTGCAGACAATCATTTTTTGCTTTGCCTTAAAATACTATCCTTTTGAAACGCCGAGGGACCTTCTAGAACATTTCATTTTGGCCAGTGTCGGGAACTTCGTCTGTCTCTTCTTCTCGTAGTCTAGCAAGCGTTCAAATTAAAAGTGCCAGTGTTGCCTTCTGATAATATGGAATAATGTTCAATATCCCTATTTTCTCACTCTAAATCCGTTGGTCTCTGAATATCTTCTAAGTATTTTTTTTTAACATGAACAGCATCGGATAAGTGACAGAAAAAAGTTTTCTTTATTTATATCTCTGGTTTTACCTAAAATCTATGCGGACGAAGTCGCGGGCGGCCGCTAGTACTTAATAAATCAAGAGAAAAAAAGATTCGTAAAGTCCTTTTTCTAGTAAATTCTTATAAGCTCCCTCGTCCAGCGATGCTTAGACATGGGACTAAAAGTAAGTAAGGATGTTCACTTTAAAATTGTCAACAGATCTTTCAATAGGTTCTATAGTTTTTAAGAAAAGAAGCAGAAACTTTTTTGTTGTAAAAATAACAATTTTTGATGGTTTCGGTGACTCTTGGTTTCGGTGACTCGTAAAGATAAACTGAAACAATATATTGATAACAACGGTGGTTGTCAACACGATGAGACTTATACAATACAGAACAGTGAAGAGCTACGGATCAAAGGTCATTCGCGTATGGTAGCCCTTTAACAGGACAATTACACACAAATTGAACTAGTCCCACGGTAAGCTCAATAAAGCCTGTGTTACAGTACTAGACAACGATATATTTAATAGATAAATTTACTAATATACATAGAAAACGTCCGAGAGTCAACAAATATTTATACTCATCATTTTAAGAAATGTTTTTCGATGAAATGGAAGGCTACCTTTTTTTATGACATATGAGGCAAACGAGCAGACGGCTCGCCTGATGGTAAGTGATCACCGTCGCCCATAGACACCAGCAACACCAGAGGAGTCACAAGTGCGTTGCGGGCCTTTCAGGTGGGAGTACCCTCTTTTCTTGAAGGCTTGCAAGTCGCATCGGTCGTTGTGGTTTTTGTTTATTATATTTTTATTTTTTTATTATTTCCAGTAGATAATAACGATTTTTAACTGTCTATCTAGACTACTGTTATGAAATTGTAAACTGTAAATGTCTGTACACTGAAGATATAAAAAACCTGGCCAAGACCATGTCGGAAGTGTTTATTGAGCTTTATCTTTGTAATTTTTTCATATTTTTTGGACATAAGGTTTAGAAAATAAACGGGACGGGGGAACACAATTTATGCTGCTTTCGGAACGATTATTTTCCAAAATATTTGCTAAATTGAAAAAAATATTAAGGAACCTCAAAGTTTTTTTAGGAGAACTGTCATACATAATGTATGTCACGCATTGATATTTGCTGGAAAACAAAAACACTTTCGGTTACATGTATGGAGGGCCCACCTTAGAAATATTATTTTTGTTATTAAACTATTAAGCTAAGTAGCGGCTTAAACAAGACACTTATACTTCAAATTTCATCAATATAATATCATGCAGTTTTTGATGAAAATGCTTGTGACATACGGACGGACGGACGGACATGACGAAACTATAAGGATTCCGTTATTGCCATTTTAGCTACGGAGCGCTAAAAAGGTGTTTCTATAAACTAGAAATTTGGCATGAAGCTAGCTCTTATAGCACAACCCACGAAATAAATCTGAAAGTCTAATTTTTTATGTCTATGCCTGCTACCAATATAGAATGACCCCACACCGCGTACATAATTTTGCTTAGGAGTAGGTCTCTGCTAACACTGGATATTCATAGACACGGGATGTTTTTTAGCGTATATTTTGAACAGAACCCTCCCTGCGTGAGTCCGACTCGCATTTGGCCAATTTTTGTATTAAATGACCCACCTAAGCCAGACATATTGTTAATTAGGAATAATAACCTAATGAATACAAACACGGAACAATCTGCATTAATACTGTAATAACCATGCTTATGCACCTATTGACTGATAATGATGTCCGGTAGCGTTTTATGGCACGTTTTACGAAACGATTAGTGGAAGCTACAGAGAAAAGTACTCATACTCAGTCATTTATTTGTAAAGCCAATTTACATGTCACAAATTTTCAAAAATATACATAGGGTGAAACACAGGTAGTGAACAGAAATATGTTTTTCTTACAGTCTAACATTAGCTTAAACATGTGGACGATATGAGGGGCAGAAATATGTACACATTGTTTGTTAATTCGTTATTAAAAAAAATGTTTTAAATTTACTGAGTCTCATGGTCACCCTAATTGCTACGTTAAACTGTCATAGACCTAGATAAAATTATTCATTTAACCTCTTTGTATTGGCTGGTAAGAACGTAAAAAAAATATTTATGGACAATGACAAATTCAAAGCTAAGCAACGAATTTAAATTGAGAATTAATAATTCGCGTTTACAATGCCGCCTGCGTATCCTTATACTTTTATTGAACGTTACGATATGATAAGATTTTACGCTCAAACTAATAGTACAGACAAGAGAAGCATTTCGCGAACGTTACCCAGAGTCACCAGTTCCGACACACAACCTGATTCGCAGATTGATTCAGAATCTCCGGGAGTATGGACAGTTTACTGTTCCAGCTCATGCACAGGCTAGAGGAGGGCAAATTATTCATCCCGAATACTTGTACAGGCGGATACGGAACTTTTTTAATAGAAATCCACAAGCGAGCACTAGACAAGCTGACAAACGCTTTCGTGTAAACCAGATGTACGTGTGGCGTTTACTTAATGCGTCTGGCCAACACCCGTTTCATTTTCAGCCCGTACAGGATCTCGTGTTAGCAGATTACCCGAAAAGGGTAGAATTTTGTCGGTGGTTGTTGCAAAACCAAGATACAAGCATCTTATGGACCGACGAAGCGACATTTACGAGGATCGGACTTTTCAACCAACACAATTGAACATTGTTGGAGCGAACAAAACCCACACGTTGTGCGAAAGAATGCGTTGCAGGTGAGGTTCAGTGTGAATGTCTGGGCGGGTATCATCAATAATACAGTGATTGCGCCTCACTTTATTGAAAGACGTCAGAGTGGGGCGAACTATCTCCGTTTTCTACGTCAGGTCCTCCCCGGATTGCTAGAAGGAGTGCCAGAGGAGGATTTAGTGAACTTACATTATCAGCAAGATGGAGCACCTGCTCATTATCACCGTGACGTCCGTAATTACTTAGATCACGAATACCCTGAACGCTGGATAGGCCGAAATGGACCCATACAATGGCCACCGCGTAGTCCTGACTTATTTTAACGCCTTTGGACTTTTACCTATGGGGTGAGATCAAGAGAAGGGTTTATGAGCAGGTATCCGATACAGTGGCAGAGCTTCGTATTAAAATTATAGCCGCTTTTAACGAAGTAAAGGCCGACCAATTCGTGCTGAGGAGAGTCAAAGACAACCACAGGAGACGGGCACAGTTGTGTGATGAATTAGAAGGCGATCATTTTGAACATTTATTAAAGTAAATGTAAAATTTGCGATTATTTTTTTCAAAATAAATTACGATAACAACCAATACCAAGTGTGTTTACATTAAGTGCAAAATGTAGGTTCTTGGAATACACAGATGATGTTGTTTGATAGTCTAAGTACTCTAGTGATAAGATAAAATAAATCTACATAACAGTAATTGTAAGTACAGTCGCTTCCGCTTGAAGTTTGTAACTCGTAACTTCGTGAATTAAGTTTTTTTTTTAAATCACTGATAATTTTTAACTAATTTTCAAAAAGACAAAATCAATTTAAATTTTATTGTTATCTCGTATTTCTTAAAATCGGGTGTATGCACCATGGTTATCTAATACATTTTGGAGACGTTCATGCATTGACTCGACCAATTTTCTACAGATATCGCTCCCTCGCATATCTTCCCAGACTGCTTCACAATGTAGTTGGAGATTTTCTTGTGTCCGTTCATTCTGATGCTCCCATCTTTGTATCATGAGACCCCATATATTCTCTATGGGGTTTAGGTCTGCTGACTTAGCAGGCCACTGTATTTCCCTAATCTCTTGATGATTACGAAACCAGTTTTTGACTAGGCCTGCTTTATTCTATGTATTGGGCAGTTGTCGTGCACGAAATTAAATATCGGTGAGTCTTCTTCTGGATATACCACCCGAACGGCGGGGAGCATGTCTTCCTCTAAAAGTTGAAGATAATGTCTACCTTTTGCTCGAGGAGACTAACGGACAAGCTCACCTACGCCATCACAACTCATCCATCCCCACATATTTATAGAAATGCGGCCAGATTGCCTGTTGGGTATAACATATTCTTCACTATAGCGAGTATTATCATACCGCCAGAGGTTTATACGACCGTGATCACTGGAGTAAAGATAGAGAATCCTATTTCTTTCTTTATCATATGGCATATTCATAGTAGTCCCTGTCATTTTGATAAGTGAAGTTTGTTTGATTTACCTAAGACGGGAATGTTATAAGGTAACCATAGCAACGTCAGCGTCCGTAAAACTCGCGGGATCGGTCATTGGCTAACCGAGCTTTGTTGTAAATCAAACCGTAGCAACGTCCGCGTCATTGGTGAACAGAGTTCGGCAAAAGTCGTTAATAACAAATCGACCCCGATTAGAGCACTGTCAACCGGCTAATTTACGAACTATGACAAGTGGCTCAACAATCCCGGTTCGCGACTGTACTTAAAGCTACAGTCAAGTCCCGGATAGGGTGACCATAAGCTTGGTATTTTTCCTATTTTAAATTAATATCAAATAAGTTTTATTGTTTGTTTTAAGAGTTAATGCAATGAATTTGCCTTAAAATACTGCAATAGAAACGGAAATTTCTGTTCACGACCCATGTTTCACCCTGTAGTGCGTACATTTTAATATTCAACAATAACATTGTTATCAATTATCAGTTTAGTAAATAAATTCAATAAGTAAATAATTAGTCAATTTATTAATCCAGTAGTAATAATAATAAAATATTTTCAAGTGATACGATACTCGTACACTCAATGAGTGTATTCCTATTTACAATTATTCTTTGCATTTTAAAAACTCATCGTAACATATATGTTTGTATGGAAGGGTGAATACCTTTCTATTTTGTCGACTGTACTATAACGACCAGTGGGTCATTCTCTTCTCATTAATAACTTTAGTTTTTCAAATAAATAACCAGTATTCAAGAAAAAAATTATAAAATTACCATGCTAGGCATAAGTTCCGTAACCGATTTATGGACTCTTATATTTCGAAAAGTCATACATTGATCATTATAGCCGTAAAAAGGTGGTAAGGCAGCGATAAATACGTTATTTTCTTACGAAAGTGGGGACATCGATTACTACTGCGTTACCTGCTTTATAATTATAAACGGTGGTCACCGAAATGTTCGTTGAAAATTCACTGAAATTGACAGTTGAACAATGCTATATTTTAGATTAATACGCGACAAAACAATCTGACTATCACTTTTTGCACAATATGCTTTTTACGTAAAGATGCGAAAAATACTGGCGCTAAAATAGTGGAATGGTCCCAGTAAGTAAGCAGCCCCGAATAAGTTCGTGTTTAACAGCCGAGCCGGTGGCGAGGCCCCCATCAATTATACAGGAGCAGAGGGCAGTATATGTATGTATGTAACTCGAGATAAGTAGGTACATATTTAACTGCTAGGTAAGTACATACAAGTAATGTAGGACGCTCTACTTATGTTATAACTAGTTAAAGTGTTTGTATTGTACCTAAAAATATTCCTAAGACATATAATTATGTGCAGTAAATTTGTGTACCTAATAAAAAATGTTTGTTACACCCGACCAGAGTTCTTGTAACTAGACTTTAGTCTGTAACTTGGCTGCAATGAATATCTTATCTTATCTTATCTTGTCTAAACTAAATAATGGATCGTTACTAGGGTAATTCCGGGGTAGATGGCCATAAGTTTAAGATGGCCAGTCGATTTTTTTCCAACTTATAGGATGTTAATGTCGCATGTTACACGTAAACTTTATTCGTTCAGAAGATAACACTTGATATAAGTGGAAAACAAGTAGATCAAAAGAAAAAACCTCATGAAAAATAACTTTATTTAAATTACGCTACTTGAAAATTTATAAAGAGATTGCCGATATATAATGTAACTCTATTTGTTTTTTAACTGGCCCAATAATAATGATTATTTTAGAAAGTACGGAGGTTTTCGTACATATTAAATTTAAAATAACTTGAATGGGCTCAGTACTTTTTTTTTATTCGTTGATATAATCAACCGGCTACATAGGGAGAGATGGCCATACGCAGTTATTTACTACTTGAAAGCCATGAACTGGGATCTCAGATACCAAAAAAAAAGAAATAAATGTTATTAATTGAAATCATAACAGTAATAATAATAATATGCGACAGATGACAAATACATTACTATAAATTCAGAATAATGAATATTTGACTATTATGTACAAATATCTATTGTGAATTTATTAAAATTATACTGAATAAAAAAATTTGTTTATTTTATTAAAAAGAAGGAGAGAACTGTGCACAAAAATAGAAAAAAATATAAATCTACTTATATTCAATGTTATGGCCATCTTTCCCGGACATATCCGGGAGAGATGGCCAACACTAATTTGATTTCAAAATATTGTTTGACCATGTTCACTTAGTTTTAACAATGTTTGTGGTTTTGTTTACGTTAGATAGATAATCAAAGTTTCATTTTCAACTAAAATCGAAATTCTAATGTTTATAGTTTCCGGTCTTGGAAAAAACTATGGCCATCTACCCCGGACTTACCCTAATTATAATGTTTTTATTTTATTAAAGAACCTTTTTGAAATAGTCAACGGTTTTTTTTTAATATCGAATAAAATATCTGGCCGAATGTGCGAGTAGTTTCAGTTTTTAAGAGTCTTTTGTATTTTCGGTAATAAAAAGCGTCAGCAACTGATATTTGACGATGTATTTCAAAGAAACAGAAAATATATTTAAAATTCTGCTTCGTAAAAAACTTACTTATGTAAATGAGTCGATTCATTATTTTGTAAGTAAAATTAAAGTTGAACTTTAATTGACTTTTCCACGATAGCGGATAAAATGAAGTTTTCCACGCAGATAATGGCGCCGTAAACGGAATTTTTCCGACCTAGTGAGGTGAAAAAGTGATTACCTGTATATGGTTTTCAAACAACCCCTTAAAACGTTAACTGTAGCAAACCCGCTGCACAATAGCGAAATGAGACAGTTTTCGAGCATGAAAAGTCCATTCTTGATAAATTTGGTATAGATTTGGAGTATCCCATCCCTTATCAATTTAGAATTAAAAAAATATCAGGGAGTACATACTAAATTTTGATGAAATATATTTTTAATGAAATATAATTATTTGCAATGGACACAGTGAAAATAATGATCTTAAAATCTAACATTTGGAATCATACATCTAGACTTAAGTAAATCATGTAAATGACAATGATTTTTGTAAGATTAACACTAGATACTTTTCTAAGAAACTAAGCACTACTTGCAAGGCAAAAAATAGTACCTCCTAATGGAAATAATTAATAAATTTTCCCGAGTGTAGGGTAACATTATAGTTTCACCCTATAATTATATTCCAATTCACTATCAAATTAGTGTTTTTAAACACGATTTTCATTTGTGTTTGTAAACGGTTACTAATCATGTAGGAAATATTTAGATGCTAGCATGTATTATTTGTATCTATGCAAAGTTACTTAGCTTTCATTGAATCAATAAATGAAAAGAATTTTATGAAAAGCAATTTACAATCTCAGTAAGTTTTAATACACGGGTAGTTTAAAAAATAAGAACACTTACATATCACGGCAAAAATGTACTGGTTGAATCTGGATCCATTGCTCCAACCAAATAACCTCACTATAAACATTTTTAAATTTGTTTTTTATTTTTGTTTTTTTTAGCCACATCCGCGATGGCTTCCTCTCAGCGACTGACCGCGATCGCCGCATATTGCCAATTTGTTTACAACAAAACTCATTCATAAACATGGCTTTACATAAAAAAGGTAGCAAGTCACGCTGTTTGACTATGCAAGTAAGTCCTTTTGCCAGGCTGGGTAGATTATTGCATTCCAATCAGGGGATTCGTATTGGCGGTTGATTAGACGTAGTTACTTTTTTTATGAAAACCCGTCAAGTGCGTTTTTTTAACTGCTTTTAGTTCCGTGCAAAAAATGTTCATGAGAATGCAACAAACATATTTACTTATACGACCTATTTATAAGAATCATAAGTGGGTGCGATAAACTTATTCATTGACATTTGCACCACATTGACACTAACTTAACATTTGAATGTTTTCTCTGCTGCATAGTAAAGTGGTTTAAGATCCTTTATTGAAATTATTTTCATTTGTTTAATATTTATCGCACAAAAGAACACCTCTATACTATTAATTATTTTAAATTACATAATTCAGATGCCTTACAGGGGTCACGAATCCAAGGATAGTGACCGAGTCCACGTTTGTATATTTTTATGTGTATCTTAAGTTATGTAGCTACTAATAGTAAGCATCACTTTGCACAAGAAGTTTAATGTCAGAACGCGACGCACACACTGTTTTACAGTTTGGCGTACTGTAATATTATTGTTAAGTACCTATATGCTAATCTTAATAAATAAATAAAATAAAAATCTTGATAGCGTGATCTTATGATATGAATGAGTCAAATAGCATGAACCTTATTATCATTGAAATGAACTGGTGAAAGTCGGGGCGGTTGGTCTATGTCCAGCAGTGGGCGTTTTTTGGCTGATGACAACAGCGCCATCTCTCGGTCGAAATATCTTTCAACCGAGAACCTTTCTATCTTTTTTCACGTCAAAACGACTGGATACACCTTATAGCCAATTTCGGCACGAGGATAGCTAATCAGCTGTCAGTTCTGTTCAGTTTAGTAATCAGCTTTGGGCTTTTTTTGACCACCTGCTCCGCGTTGGAGATATTTGGTGATTATAACGTTATCCCCTCAATGGGGACCATTCAAGTCCCCATCCCCCATTCAAGATCACGTGTATAATTGGGACTTAATATGAATTAAGTTAGTTATTGAGTAATTTCGTTATGGCGTCCCTGCTGTGTAAAAAAATTACACGCGATGTGTTCTCGGACCCCCTCAATCGTGATCCTTGGTGATATTTTTCAGAGAGTTTCGTGATGTCCGTCCGTCTGTCCGTCTGTCAATCCCTCCGTTTGTCCGCCCGTATGTCACAGGTATTTTACTCAAAAACTACTAGATGTACGTTGATTTTATTTATTTTTTATTTAGAGGACATTTTCGGAGATAATCGCTCCTATATCAAGTAGCATAAATTGTGTCCCCCCCGCCCCTCTATTTCCTAAACCTTATTTCAGAAATATGAAAAAAGTTACAAAGATGAAGCTTGATGAATACTTTCAACGAAAATCGTTTTTAACATGATCGGATATACCGTTTTCGAGTTATTGCCGAAAAAAGGCATTTATCAACAAAAGGACGTAAGTGCCGTGGAGATACGCTCTTTTGCTAGAGCACTTTTTCAATTAGCATTTTTTCACGTGTATTGCCTAAGTACACTGAGCATGGTCCGATATTCTCTTGGCCGGTTTTTTTTATTATGTAATTGACGGACTAATTAATAATAATTTTGATTTTCGTTCCCGTATATCATGCCTATAGGTAGTACCCGACTAACGGTTAGGTAAAAGAGACTAATAACTTTTTATTCGCGCGGACAAAGTAACGGGCATTCTCTTGTTTAAATTAAAATCATTCATTCACACACTAATCACAATGCAAGTTCAATCTGGTTATTATTGATTCCAAAAATGTTATTAGCAGTAAAACGCCGCTGAAAACGCTAATCGATCTTTTAAGTGGCGGTTACGTTATTAAAAGAGATTGCCCGTTTGAAGATCGTAAAAAGTACTTTATTTTGCGCGCGCATACCTACAGAACTTATCGGCTCTGCGGGCCTATGTTTTTTTAAATTTAATAACTTAAATCTATTATTACAGTTTCTATCGCATTAGGTATTAGACGAATGGAAAGAATAAGCTAGACGAAAAAAAAATACGAATGAGGAAGTGCTTAAAAGAGTAGAAGAGAAAAGGTCGTTGTTAGAAACCATTGAAAACAGATGGGGAAAGATGTTTGGTCTCTTGCTACGACACGACGGTTACATAAAAACCATTATGGAAGGAAAGATTGAGGGATGGAGGAAGAGAGAAAGACCTAGAAGATGTTATATAGACCAAATAAAGGAGAAAGTTGACGGCGTGTCGTATCAGGACATCAAAACGAAGGCTGAAGATAGACAAACATGGAAGCTGCTCCACCGACCAGAGCCTGGCTCTTAAGTTTCTGATAATGATGATGATCATTAGGTAACAACCTATGTGTGAATGTGTGAATGCGATATACAGCGAGTAATGAGGATTCAAACTAAGACATTAAAATATATTAAGTCCACTATTTTTACTTTATTGCATTGTGCAATAAATAAATTAACTTGGCCACAGAACTTGGCTCAAAATTATTGCGATTTATCATTTTGGACTTATGGTCAAAATAAAGCGTTTCAATTATTGAAGTCGTTCACTCAGGGTCGAGTGATTGCACCTACTCCACACGGTAGCGTTTAACTCAAATTCCTTGTTCGTCTAACTCCTCTATATGCTAGGAGTATAAGACTCAGTTAAACAGTCGATCTATTTTTTTATACTACGAGGTGATAAACAAGTATACGGTCTGGCTGATGGCATCATCGTGTGTTACCGACCTAACCGACCCTTAAAAAACCTGTTTACCTCTTTTTGAACAACTGCATACTTTAACTGTGCGGGAAAGCCTTTGCAGTGACTTCATTCCACACATCACAGATGAAGTTCTAAATATTCACCAATTAATAAAGTTATTACTTCCCAGAAACATATTTGATGCAGTAAAAAATAGGTAGGTAAGTAACAAAAAAAATCCTTAGCCCTTAGAAAGTTCCATTTCGCATCAAAATTTTATGATAATTTGAGCACAGTCAACATTGTAATGAAAAGGGAAAACTGTATTCTTAAAGTAGGTCAATAATGCATAGGCTGCAGAGAATAATGACTTGTTTGAGGTCGATTATTTTTGTTGTCGGATTTTAAAATATAACTTGTAGTTATTTATGTTAACGTATCACTATAGCAATAAAATTTAACTCTTTAAAATAACTAAACGTACACGATAAGATAACGTTTTGACATCGTGACACGCCAGCCAATGAAAAACTTGAAAAACGTTCCGAAGACGATGAATATTATCACCGAGAAATTTAAACTTTTGAAAACATCATTCGAAACTAACTCAAATGAAATAAAACATAAAATAATATGTTCAAAAAGGTTTAATTAATTATCAATTGATTTCTTTTGATTTATCTTGGGCTATTTGCTATAAAGATAAATATCACATCCGACTAGACTTAGATTAGAATACGACTACGTTCCGAACGTACACATGACATATTTGACATTGACACTTTTTAACGACTGACATTGCGTTATGGTGTGACGTGTGTGTTGTAAACAACTATAAAATATTATATTTTACAATAAAAAAACACTAGCTTAATATTATTAACCGTGATAATATAATGGAAAAGGCCATGCACGATAATTCCACGATGCTAAAAGCAGTAATACTTATCGGAGGACCCCAAAAAGGTAAATACGTTTAGCGTCATTTGACCGGCTTGTTTTCTGTGATAAGATGAATGGGATGCTTAATTCGCAATAATAACTAAATGGCAATTTAAGGCATCAGTATACATCTATTAAATAGTGTGGGCGTATGTTCCATAACATTCAACAGAAACCGAAATGTTATCACTTTTTATTTTATACCTTTTTTCCCTAGATAACATTCAATATGGCTAACCTTATTTTGTTTTTAATGCAATAGTATTTTAGCCTCTGTAACATACTTAGGTATTTATTAAATTTAAGTGGGTGCATAATTATTTAAGTTACTGAAATGTCTGTCTAAAATTAAAATGGTTGGTATCAGCATAATCATCTTGTAATTTATCAGTAAACAAATATACTCTTGGATTGTACATTTCAAATGCTCCAGAATGCCCCAGTGCACTTTAAATGATTGAAACCCTAAGTAAAAATCACCTGGCTAAAATGCAGTTTAACTGGTTATCTAATGCATAAAACAAAATTGAATTAAGTTGAAATATATGTCAAATAACTTCATTAACCGTTAATTTGAGTCAGCTCATTATCTTTTTACAATATATTGTTTAATCAGAATATTACAAACTCTCTAAGTTGCCATTTAAGGGTTAATACATCATGCACTTGTGTCATTATGGAACCTTTTTAACTGCCTCATTTTTGTGGACACCTCTTTGTTGTAGTGTCAGTGTCTGTTGAAATAGCTTGAAATCTGAGTAAAATCTACTGGTATTTTGATATGAAGGTAATGCGGAACCACCACCCAAATTATTACCCTGTAACCAGTATGTGTAGATCAATGTTGATAAAGGTCATTCAGGTCGTAGCTGCAGAATAAACACACAAGGTAGACACATGTGACATCACACATTCCTAGGCTTTAATATGGAGGGTTTTTTGGGAAAGTCCAAAAATGAGATTTTAACATTGTTTTATTTGGTGTGTTTTCATGAGATTTAAGTAGAACTATACCTTTCACCAATGTTTCTATTATTGAGAGGTAATTTTATAACATCACAGAAATAAATAAAACAATTTAATGGATTGTATCGCTTATATTATCTCATTTGAGTTCCCAACGTTTCGGAAGCTTTTCAGCTTTCCATGGTCACGGGTTGACTAAGAAATTATATATTTTCCTCCGTCAAAGTTACAATTTGTGCAAACTACCCACTTTGAAAAAACAAGTAAAGGTGTAACATACATGCCAGATGGGCCTAATCTGTAAAGACAGTTACACATGTGCCAGAAGGGCTTAATTATTTCATTTTAATAATTTACCAAACCTAAATTTTTGTGACAATGGAAAGCTGAAAAGCTTCCGAAACGTTTGGAACTCAAATGAGATAATATACGCGATATAATCCGACAAATTGTTTTATTTAAATGAGTAATAATCGCGGAAATAGAAGAATATATTATCACAGAAATAAGTTGTCAAAAATTGGCCACATCCCAATGTGCCACAAGAGGCTGTAGACTGGTTGCGTAATCTGGATATGGAATTAAAACTTCCTACAACTGACCTTTCGCATTACAATTAAATATATAAATGTAGATGAAAGGAACCAAAACTTTTACCACATTCTATTATTACATTTCAGGCACCCGCTTTCGACCATTGTCTCTAGACACTCCAAAGCCGCTGTTTCCAATAGCAGGGTTCCCCCTGATCCAACATCACATTGCTGCCTGCGTCAAACTAAAAGAGGTCCGGGAGGTACTCATCATCGGCTCATATGCGGCTGCAAATATGGAGCAGTTTGTTGGAGACATGCAAAAGGAATATTCAATAGTTATCAGGTATCTCACTCATATGCTTAGCATTATTTACTATTTACCAATTTTCTTATCTATACTATTATGAAGTTGTAAAAATGAAATGTCTGTTGGAGATATTTAAAAAAAATGAATGTTATGGACTATTTGGAGGCCATTAAAACAAAAAAATGCGCTGGATAGGGATGCATGGCGGAAAAGAGGGGAGGCCTTTGCCCAACAGTGGGACACATATCCAGGCTATATTATAAAACAAAAAAATTTTTTTTTGGATTTTATGTATGTTTGTATGTGTCGTTGTGGCTTCATCACGCAAAATCGGCTCAACGGATTTCAACTATTTATGGTACACGGGTAGTTGGGTATCTCCAGATGGTTATAGGATACTTTTTACCCGACTACGCTGAAGAAAAAATTAAGGGTTATGACTTTTTCTCCTCCGCGAACGAAGTTGCTGGCGCCTTCTAGTACATAATAAGCTTAGATAGTTTAATCTTCTATCATTTTCACTCTTCAGATTACTCAGTTTTTGTGTACAATGTTTAATTGGAGGAGTATTTGGAAATCTATTGATTTAGGGCATATCATATCTTAATGCACCTCCATTCTCAAGTGTCTAACTAAATGTTTCCACTTTCATGATTTAAATCCAGGTTTTTTGTTTTTATACCGTTTATGTTTATTGAGACATTAAATCTTCTCTAGTTTTAACTATTGTAAATGGTTTAGTTAAATTAGGAGTCCTTATAGTTCCGCCACGTATGTCTGTATGTTACAAAGTTTAAGTTTTGCACATATCTTTGTAAAAATTAAATGTCTGAACATTAAAGATATTTTCAAAAAAATAAGAGATTCGGACTATTTGATGGTAATTGAATCAACACCAACATGGGTAGCTGGTCATCCTCAGATGGTTATAGAATACTTTTTATCTGATTATGCGGAAAAAAAATAAGGTTTATGTTTTTTTAATCCTCCGCAGACAAAGTTGCGGGCACTTTCTGGTATGTAAACCACAAATTCGTTTTTTTTTTACAGATATCTGCAAGAGTTCACTCCGCTGGGCACAGGTGGCGGTCTGTACCACTTTCGCGACCAGATCCGTGCCGGGAACCCTGCTGCCTTCTTCCTGCTCAATGGAGACGTCTGCGCGGATTTCCCACTTAAAGAGTTGTGGGATTTCCACATGGAACGGCCTAATTCTCTGGTCAGTTGATTAGCGTGTTAAAAGAAAGCGTGATTCGAAAAGAAAGAGCCTTGCAAAATAATTCATTAAAATGATTGCGTGAAAGCAACACAAAACATATAATCAAAAATGTTTGCAAAAATTCGTTGTCCATCTTGACTGGACTTGCGACATGGATCGGTGTTGAACAACTTATTTTTTAAATATTTGTCATATTAAACCGTACCTTAGTTTAAAACCTTGACGCAGGCAAAATTGGGAATTTGACAATTTGAACGACCTCACAATAATAGAAACCTTGGCGAAAAAACTACTTCAATTTCATAAAAACTCACCAAGATACGACAATGTTAAAATCTTATTTTTCGACTTTCTCAAAAAACGCCTCATGCTAAAGCCTAGGAACTTGTGACGTCGCGCGTTCCCACCTTATATGGGGAAGTTAAGAACTTTGGTGTCGCTTAAACAGACTGAGGACAGGTCACGGACGCTGCAACCACTTCCGTCACAGGTGCGGCTGGCGCGACTGCAGCGAAGAGGATCAAACCATGGCGCACATTATACAGCGCTGCCCTCTCCAATCATACTCGGGCTCCCCAAGAGATCTGTACGCACTAACACCTGACACAATCTGTGGCTTTGGACCCTGAACGTAGATTTATAGTGTTTTGTTTTTCATTTATTATTTCTCATATTATTAGTTGTCAATGTGTTTGAAATGTTTATGTATATACGACATACGATTACATAAAATAAAAGAAGTTGAAAATGTTCTGCAGCTATGTAAAAACTTGCATTTATCGAAACGGTTTCATAACAAAAATTCACTATACATTTTATGGGTTCTTCAAAGGTATTATTAGTTTTTAATAGTTTCGTGCTCTAAAAATGGACTTTCCCACCCAACTTTAAAAACAAGCTACACCTAAGGAATCGAACTTATTTTTATTATAGTACGGTCAACATCCCCATAATGTTTATAATAGTACCTACCTACTTTGTCTAAAATATTGTGTATAATTTTGAAGTAAATAGAACCAAGATATAAGCCATCAAATATTTCATTCTATCTCTTTCAAGCAAAACGGAGTTTATATGGCCGTAGTGTACTTTGTTTTTGTTGGTTGACATAAACATGGTTTAGAAGTCACCGCAACCAGCATCTGTGGCAAATAGAAAATCCTCATTGCATGTTTGAAAAAAGCACTATACATACCTTGGCGGGAAATATGGGGTTGCCCGCCTCAGACCTATCCATCCATACTAATGTAGACCAAGTTCGTTCCAGCATCAATTTTCGGTCAATGTTTGGGCAGGAATTATTGATGATATTTTAATTGGACCAATTGTTTTACCAGGAACAATGAATGGTCCGAGATTTTTAGAATTTCTGCAAACGCAGTTCCATGACGCATTAATGGAACTGCCCATTGCTTACAGAATAAGGATGATCTTGCAACTGGATGGAGCTCCTCCACACTTTGCAAGAGATGTTCGGATTTACTTAAACGAGCACCATGCCTCGTAGGTTGGACGTGATGGGCATATCGCCTGGGGTAATTAGGGGTCATGTTTGAGCACCTGTAATTCCTAAAGTTCTTAAGGTAAAGCTGTAATTCTGATGTTGTTTTTTAGCTAACATATTGTACTACCGACTAACATCAACAAAAACCTATCTTAAAGACCTAGTTTTCATGCAAAATAAAAGAAATTGTAAAATGAAGGTGAATTTATTACTATTATTTATTTTGAATATTTTTTTGGCCTTTTTGGAATAGTAGAGTCAAATTATTAACTTATTTAGATTGCTTATTTAATAAGCTATCTAACGAGATTTTTTTTAGGACCGATAACAGACAGATAATGACAGAAATACCACGTGCACCCGTATTCAGTTCTATGACATTTTAAAATTGCCGCCTTTTAATTACCGTTGATTTATCGATAAAATTGATTGTAGTATACGTCCTTAAAAGCTCCGACATCGCTGACCAAACACACTGTATAATGCGTATTTCTTAGCCGATTTGAATTTCAATTTTTGAAATAGTTTTTTCTCAAACATGCAATGGAATCTTGATGTTATGTTCCTTATAATAGGCTGCGAAGTATGACGTTTCAGGTGCGGCTAGGACAAGAGGTCGTTAATGGAATTTCATACAAATCATGCAGGCCTAGGCCGGCAAAGTCCTCTTTTAATTTCCATTCCACATACATTTGTGGCACAAGCATCATGACATTCTTTCACTATGCGTATTAAAAAATAAAACTTTGATTATTTTGTTGTATCTTTCATTGCATGTTTGAAAAAAGCACTATACATACCTTGGCGGGAAATATGGGGTTGCCCGCCTCAGACCTATCCATCCATACTAATGTATACTAATATTATAAATACGAAAGTGTGTCTGTCTGTCTGTCTGTCTGTTACCTCTTCATGCTTATACCGCTGAACCGATTGGGATGAAATTTGGTTTAGTTTGAATCCCGGGAAAGGACATAGGCTACTTTTTATCCCGGAAAAATGCCCTTATCCGCGATAAACGAATTTAAGGCGGACGAAGTCGCGGGCACAAGCTAGTAGTCTATATGTCTTCGGCCGGCAACCCAACCCGCCCTCTGTAGTAATGTACTATTACGGTATTTTGATATTTTCTTAAGAAATGGTACAAAAAAAACATCCTATTGATTGATTGGTGTAGTAATGTGTGGTAACCCTATGTGTAGGTGACAATAATGGGCACGGAAGCGACGCGGCAGCAGGCAGTGCACTACGGCTGCATGGTGCGCGAGGCGGGCTCGCGGGCCGTGACGCACTACGTAGAGAAGCCCGCCTCGTACGTGTCGGCGCTCATCAACTGCGGCGTGTACGTGTGCGCGCCGAAGGTTTTCCAGACTATGGCGCAGGCTTTCGAGAAGAAAGAGGCTGATTATTATAGGTACACAATAATTATTGTTATTTTGGCAGGTCCCTATTTCACAATCGTGACAATATTATTCGAAGTACCTCGCGTTAAGAACTACTTTGAAGATAGAAGGTAAAACAGAAGACTTCCGTACTTCTTAAATAGTCTCCCTGAGAACACATCCGTCATGAGCCAAGCAAGCTCAAATTTAAAAAGGATTTAAAGTGACATGATTTAATTTAAAGTTAGCATCAAATATATTCGTTTATCGTATAATGCAGACATATTAATATTGTATATAAATAATAAATATTCTATAGTATTATTAGTATAGAGACTCGTGCCTGCAGTCAAACTGCACAATACAGTTTTGCAGGAAACTATCTTAGAAATAACTTTTCTAATACTTTGCTTAATAAATAAATAAATTAAATGAAAAGGGATGTTGACAACTTTTTTAGATGTCTTAATAATAGAAATATTGGTAAAAACTACTCAAATATCATAAAAACTCCCCGAGATACAACGTTAGAATCACATTTCTAGACTTTCCCAAAACCCCTCATACTAAACCCTAGGACGCCGTGACGTCACACCTATCTACCTTATATGGGGAAATTAAGAACTTTGTTCTGCAGCTATGTTAAAACTTGCGTTTCTGTGGGATGTTATAGCAAGATCTATAACTTACCACAGAAAAAGTTGTCAACACCCTATTATTAAAATTGACTCATCATCCCTATGAGCTGTAGATAGCGGATTCTTGACCTCGTTTCGAATGTATGTAAAATTATCTTTGTAGGAATAGTAAATGTTATATTGTTATGTATTATACTTCTTTATTCCAGTGGCAACAACCAAAGCAGCCCCAACCCTGGCTACATGTCCTGGGAGCTGGATGTGCTGGCGCCCTTAGCCGGGACCAACAAGCTCTACGCCATGCAGGTAACACTAATGACTCTGTCGTGGTTGAAACTGTTTAAGATGAGCGGCAAAGTTAAAGGAAACTTGCAGCATAAGTCTCTCTGACCACCGCTCTTAGTAATGACTCTGTTGTGGTAGGAACTGTATAGAGGAGAGCGCCAACTTAAAGGAAACCGGTTCAAGTGGCAACAACCAATACTTAGGTTGTTTCCGAGGTTGGAGTTACTGCTCTGTTAATCGCTCTATCAGGGAGATTAAACACTATGAAATCATTTTTTTTTGTAGATAACCAACTGGTGGTCGCAAGTTAAAACCCCCGGATCAGCCATATACGCCAACCGCCATTATCTGGAGCTGCACCGGAAGCAGACCTCGCAGCACAACAACAACATCCTGCCGGACGTGTTCGTACACCCCACCGCTTGTGTCGACGACTCCGCCGTGGTGAGTTAGCGCGGGAAAACGTAAGCAGCGCCGTGGGTGTGCAGGAAATAAGGAATATGCATGAATTTTAATTTTTGCTCAATTTAAAGCTCATTCAATGAACAAACAGTAGACAAAAATAATTTTACGTATAACTATAAAAATATCCAAGATATAAGCCATCAAAAATTTAATTCTATCTCTTTCTAGCAAAACAGAATTTAATATGGAGTTTATATGGCCGGACTGCACCATGACGTAACAGTGCACGTCGGACCTCTCCGTCTAATTAGTAGTCTTGCATATTTCTCGGCCGATTTAAATTTCACATTTTTAAATAGTTTTTACGGTATTTTGATATTTAGTTACGAAAAGCGATAAAAAAATTCATGCATGTACCCTCTAATGGCAGCCGGAGGCTGTTTGTATCGAGTGCTGGAGGCCTTCCTTAAAGTTCTATACAATAACATAAAATGGTCAGTAGTTAGCGCGTGAACGTGAGCAGCGTACGAATAATTGTACGGAAGCGTACGAATGTTCGTACAACCCACCGCTTGTGTCGATGATTTAGCGGAGGAAAACTTAAGCAGCGCCGTGCGTATTAGAGAAATACGTCTATTAAATATGTCGTCGACAGTACTCGTAACACAGGCCGTATTCAGCTTACTATGAGACTAGTTCATTTTTTGTAAAATTGTCCCGCTAATATTAATTAATTAATTATTTATTTACTGGCCGGTTAAGTTGGTATAAGTGAGAGTTTGAATCAGACTCGCACTTGCCCGGTTTTTTATTATTTACTTAATTGGTTTCTGTTTAATTTTGTAAATGTTAATCTAGTATTGTTTTAATTGTAGATAGGTCCGAACGTGTCGATCGGCGCTGGCGTGACAATCAAAGCCGGGGTCCGCATCAAAGAGTCCATCATATTGAACAACGCCACAATCAGCGAGCACTCCCTCATCATGTACTCTGTCGGTAAGACTCATACAATCAACATACCGACGGCAAAAAGCGGAAACGTAGTAACCGCCACAAAACAGATGGGTGCAGAAGTCAATCACATGTATGTACTTCACTTTTCATACCTACGCTCGGCGGTCGCTCTAGGGTTGTCAACTATGGCTTACCCTAGTTACATAATTTCCATTGCCCTATGCGTTTTAGACCTAAACCTACGAATGTACAAATGACACTAAAAACCAAACACGGTATCTACCAGAGGCGTGGCATCAGAAAAATTACAAGAGAAGCCGAAGCATATTCATTTACTCATATATAAAGAAAAAGGTGGTTATAAGCCTTTCCTTGGGTAACCCGATGGGAATCGGCTTATATGGTCGCAACGCCGCTGGTATCTACACAAACGAAAAGACATGTTTTCAATTTACGTAAGATGGCGTGAATTTACCTTAAAAAAATTACATTTACAATTTACAAGAAAAAATTAAAACTATTATATAAATCGATCGTAGATATATTTAACTGTTCTGTGTAACGTTAAAACCTAGGGACCATTAAAACAAGAGGACTGACCATCTCTATAGAAAAAGCCATTCCCCTATATGTACAACGCCATCTATGTATAAGAATTATTTTTAACAATTATTCAACTTTGCAAGCTTGATGTTTAAATGAAACAATACTGGATACGTTCTGGATTTATTGTTCGCCATTCAAAATATTTTATATCACCTTCAATAACACAAGAAAAATCTTAATAGCGTGTTTCAGGTTTTGCTTCCGAAGATTAAACAACATCTATTTCCAATTTGAAATACTAATAATTTCATTATAAATAAACTTCAATGTCAACCAAAAAACTAGTACATGTCACTCCCTCTAGTACATAAGAAGCAGATTATTATAAAATTCAGAGATCTATAGCGACCTCTGTTACGCTACATATTTGTTGATATATGCCGGTTGTACACATGACACAGTATTTAAATGTTACGATTTGTTTATAATTAGCTATTTGCGAACTAATTGTTACTATACTATGTTTCTTTATTCAATATAACATCGTTAAATGTTTAATTTTAAAGTGCCATCTAGTTTTTGACAGAATATCTCCTTGCGATCGGAACACGATCCAAAGTATGGCAAATATCAGTCCTCTTGTTTTAATGGTCCTTGGTTATAACGAACCATCGAAATACAAGCAGGTACCTACTTACCTCTCTGAAACCACTGGTAGCTTAAAACTTTACATGTTTACTTTGCTTTACATAGATAAGTAAGAATAGTTAAACAATAACATCGCATTGACAGCTATCGTTTATTTTTTTCTTACTAATCTATGTATTCATACGAGGTAATTGTACAAATGTCACGCCGCGTGTTTAAAAAATGATACCCAAAAAACAATTCGATATAAGAATATGATATTTGTAGATTCTCAGTTCACAAAACGTATACTATCGGGAAAAAGTATAAATTGCACGCCTCTGAGAAACTTAATGTTCCTTGTTCTGACGCTGACAGTGCAATGTCCTACCTAATTAAGAATATTTAAATTAACCATACTTTGTGCACGAATTTGTTTTATTACTTTATGAACTATGTCATTGTTAATGAACTCACATCCCCTGTGATACAGGATTTTCCTAGTTCAGGCACAAGTAATAGTGTGATGTATGACATAAGACTTTTTATTGGTATCATTGAGTTTCTATGAATAAAGATTTACTATTTTTGTTACCTACTTGTAAAGGGGTTTATAGTACATACACACCTTGGGTGGTAAATAAATAATGGGCGATAAACCTGCGATCTGACGCATTAGAGGCTCCGTGGTGTGTTCACAACTCTACGTCTAACTAGTAAGTTGAATTCTCCTCCCTTGTAGCGGGCGATAAATGCTATTTACGGTTCGGGGTGCAAATAAAATATGTATAGTATTAAACGCAAATAACGAATGTCTTTACAAAAGGGGTAATTTGCTTATGAATCGAAATATTTGCCACTGCTGACATAGTAAGGATGTTGGCAACTTTATATAATAAATCCCTTTAATACTTATGTATTTTGTACAGTGGGTCAACACGCAAGCGTCGGCGAATGGTCACGGATAGAGGGCACCCCATCAGACCCAGACCCCAACAAGCCCTTCGCCAAGATGGACAATCAGGCGCTTTTCAACGCAGACGGCAGACTCAACCCCTCCATAACCATACTAGGTGAGTAGTCCAAGTACACATTCGATAGACCTAGACTAGAATTATCCCTTCAAACCTGTGGTCCAAGAATCATCAATTGCCTTAAAATCCGATTGGAAATCAGGTTCTCTTTGTGAAAGTGTAGCTTCTGATCCTACCGATTGCGCCAATCCTTCTTGGCATTTTGTGCCTTTGACAATAAGAGATTTTTTTTTAATTTCATTTAAAGTGTTTCGCAACTGTGTTAAAAACGTTATTCGATTACACGTGCGAAAGTGTAATTTTCACTCGTCCCGAGTCTGTCCCTCTTCGCAACTGCAAAATTTGTTGGGATTAAAAAATACTGTTCTTCACAGTTAATATGCGGTTATTATATTTACAAAAAACGATTTAGTGACCTCCAAATAGCCCGTTATTTGTTTTTAATATCGTGGTTGTACAGACATCTCATTTTTACAACTTTATAATAGTATAGAATAGTATTAATACTTATTTGTTCTTGTCCAGGTGCAAGCGTCGTGGTGCCCGCTGAGACAATCCTGCTCAACACGATAGTGCTGCCCCACAAACATCTCACCAGGAGCTTCAAACACGAGATCATACTGTAAAACACACCAAAACCTAACAAACATAATATTGGCTATTCGTCACAATCGAGAGGGCATTAAACGGGCAAGTAAGTGATGTGAATACTGCGAGTTGCCATTTTAACCGACTTCAAAAAAAAAATGTCTGTGTCACTGTGTGTTTTTTTTACAAGCTTTTCATTTAACAAGCTGTGTTAGTATGTATGAGTAGATCAAATCTTCCAAGTAAAATTATACCCACTTTTCCGATTGAGCTAAGATTTAGCATACGTATGTAGTTTCGGTGACAATGCAATATGATTTATTTATTTATTTCAATATAAACCTACATTGTAGCACCAAAGCGTTTATATGAGATTTATATCTTTGACATCAAAAAGCCGTAATAAGAAAGTAAAAACATTACTTATACATATTGAATTGCTCAGTAAAATTATTATTAAAAAAGGCAATTACTGAATTACAGACAATAAACGATACAAAATGATACCATCGAGCTGATCTAATGAAAAGGTAGGAAGGTGGTCAAGTCAGTCAGGAACTCTGCAATAAAATAACTAGAAAATAAAAAAACAATAAAAACCCCCCGACTTGTTCCACTAAAAGCTTAATATCTTGGAGACGAGTGCTCCGATTTTTATCAAACAAAGCTAAGAACACTCGGGATAATATTATCTATGACACAAAAACAACCGCACTGAAATCGGTCCATCTGTATGGGCGCTACGATACCACAGACAGATACACAGATACACAGAGTCACAGACGCGTTAAACTTATAACATCCCTCTTTTTTTTTTGGGTATGTGAGTTTGGGCTGTTAACAATCGTCTTGATGAGTAATTAGTAAGTGATATTCAAACAAAAGTTCTATTTATAATAAAAACTTGTCACAAAATGAAAATTTTGACAGACACTTATTTACTGCTAGAAGGTCAACGGAGGAGATAAAAATCATAACCCTTTTATTCGAAACGTAGTCGGTTAATAAGTATCATATTAACATTTGTGAATGCCCAGCTACCCGTGTACCAAAAATAGTTGAAACCAGTTTAGCGCGAACAAGCCTCAACGACACATACTAACATGCAAAAATGGAAAAAAAAACGATTCAGTGACCTTCAAATAGTCCACTTCTTTTTTGAAAATATCTTCAATGCACAGACATTTCATTTTTACAACTTTATAATGGTATAGATAGATGTTACTTATGTTCTTTAATTGACACAAATACATTGGAATACATGTTTACGTTGTAAAATTTACTACTGCACGCACACGTTCAATGACCTCTCGATTTTTTACAATTTATACTGATGACGATACGGCGAAGAAAATGTACAATTATCTGTAGTATGTGTAGTATAATTAATGTATCATTGTGATCATTTCTTCTGTAGATTAATGTATATATTTCCTTTGCTTTTTCGCGAAATGTATTTCACGAAAGCGAAGGAAGGAATCCATTAATCTAATATGGAATTCCGGAAAATAACACCTGGCCCCTATTTCGTAAAAGTGATAGGTGACAGGTGACAGTTGACAACGACAATTCGGCATACATTACTTCTCCATCATGATGCCAGGCATAAATAATAAATAAATAAATAAATAAAAATTACGGGACAATTTTACACAAATCGAACTAGCCCCATGGTAAGCTCAATAAGGCTTGTTTTATGGGTACTAGCCGACGATATATTTAATAGATATATTACTTATATACATAGAAAACACCCAAGACTCAGGAACAAATATCTATGCTCATCACACAAATATTACATAGGCATGCACTTACTCGGCGACCCAGCAATGTACATCGAATTGTCGTTGTCAATTGTCACCTGTCACGTTTATGAAATGGGGGCCTGAATCTATCAATAATTTCTACTATACATTTTGGGACTATGTTCCGGAAATGCGATGAATTAGTCTCAGACTAAGAAAAAAAGATAGACATGACATTACGAACAATCTAAAGAGGCTACAAAAAACCATGCCAAAGCCAACTTCACGCGTTACAAATACAAACAAAGCATGTGTGTGAAGTTGTCTGATTTGTCAAAACCATGCCAAAAAAACGGCTTCACTAGATTATTCGTCACGTCATGTCTATCTTTTTTTCTTGGTCTGAGGAATTAGTTTAAAATTTGGCCGAGCGCGTCGACGAGAAACCTAGCGCCACACGCCTACCAATAAACCAATTATATGAAATCGTATAGCGTCAAATGACGTCGTAGAGCCTGGGACACAATCTTCCGTTGACGTGAGTTGCCGTCTTTGGCACTTAAAAGTGTTAATTATATTTAAATTTTCCCTCACTTACTCGTATAGAGTTCTTCAAACCCAAAATTTTCACTTTTCCATCAAATGTTTTGTATCTGGGAGCACGGCAGTGCCCCCGCCAAGTCGAGCAAAAGGGTATTTTCTTACATACAAACCTTGACCAGGCAATTACAAACACAAAGGAAAAATAATTAAACAGGTGCCGCTGTTCTAAAATGATGCGCGAACTTACATTTCTTCAATTTATTTTTATTTATATAGAAGAGATGATAGAAAATGTTTTTTTTATGTAAAATTCTTATATAGTAATTCCTAATAAAATAGTATTTAAGTATAGTATACCCATGAAAATGTTCAGCATACTTAGAACCATGTCATTTTGAGATAGACATTCGTAATTATTTTTAGTTGTTATATGTTTTGTTTGAAGTCTATTGTGACAAGGCACTCAAGTGTTTCACATTTTTAGGGGGAGGTTGTAAATTTAATAATGGCTAAGTGTATTGAACCGACATAGCGGAAACTTTCCAAAATGCTGAAAGATGGTCTTTTAAATAGGTAAGTTTACACTAGACTTAAGACCGTTTACGAGGGCCAAACTGAAAGTTCTTAGAAAATCAAAAATAGAACAAACTATCAAGTTATTAGTTTTATTGCATCTTTTCAAAATAGTCTCCGTGCACATCAATGCATCGCTTCACCCGATGGAACCACTGAGAAAAGCACTTTGCCCACTCGTCATTAGGGGTCTCTTCGACGGCCTTTTGAAAGGCAGCCACTGCTTCCTCAGCGTCCATAAAACGTTTTCCTCGAAGCTTTTCCTTAATTTTCGGGAATAAATAAAAATCACAAGGTGCGAGGTCGGGGCTATAAGGCGGGTGACCCAATAATTCCATGTTTGCCGTCACCAAATAGTCGATCGTTTGCTTGGCGGTGTGCGACGAGGCGTTGTCGTGGTGAAGGAGGATCCTGCTGCGAGGTCGTTTCTCCCGAACTTTTTCCAAGACAAGTGGCAAACAATTGTTAGTGTACCACTTTGCAGTAACTGTTTTTTTGATGCTCTAAAACAATTGTTGCGTAATGACCTATCCTTCCAAGGAACGAGGACACCATCTTTTTTCCCACACTTCGACCTCTCTTCACTTTAGTAGGCAACTCCTCGGAAGGAAACACCCACTCAGCAGACTGTCTTTTAGTTTCAGGATCATAACAATAAACCCAGCTTTCGTCACCCGTAACCATGTCGAACACAGCATTTGAGTCACCTTTGTTAAATCTTTGAACCATTTTACGGCACCAATCAACACGATGGACTTTTTGGGCCTCTGTCAAATTATGAGGTATCCACCGGGCACAAAGTTTCCTCACCGCTAAATGTTCATGAAGGATTTTGTGGACTTGACTCATATCGATGCCTAAGCTTGTGCGAATCTGCTGATAGGTCACTCTTTTGTCAGTCTCTATCATACGCCGCACAACACTGATGTTATCTTCAGTCGTCGCCGTAGAAGACCGTCCCTCACGCACATCATCGGTGAGATTAGTGCGACCACGTTTAAATTCATTGAACCAGTTGTAAACAGTGGCACGAGATGGGGCTTCATCGTGAAAGGCCAATCTACATATAACTATCTATCATAACTTTCTTGTTGACTTAAATGACGTCGAAAGTCGTAAAAAATCATTGCACGGAAATTTTCTCGCGTTAAATGCATCCTGATGTAACGCAGACAATTTTCAATTTGCCGCCAAATCGCGAAACAAATGACAGATGAATGGAACACATACACTATAATATTAACAAAGAGTTCCATTTTCAAATTAAAAACTTATTTTTCAATTATATATTTTAAAAGTGGCCAGTTCTAAAAACTTTTAGTGTCGCCCTCGTATATACTAAAAAATGCTTGAAAAAGGTCTTATAAACATGCAAGTTGACACCAGACTTAATACCTTTTTTAAGCATTTTGGAAATTTTCCGCCTTTTGCACATCAGTAGCTCAGAGCGTTGCTAGGTTTAAGTGCAGTGGGCGGTGCGCATTGGTCGCAGAACCGACGGCCACTTGGGCAGAAAGGTTCTTCAATGGCGACCGCGTGCTAAACAATGCAGCGTAGTGGAGCCCCCGACAAGATGGACCGACGATGATGTCAGTTGCGTTATAAGAGTAAAATATTTATACGAATAATTATAATTCTATGCCAGTGTTTTATAAACCAAAGATTCATATGGCCGATGCAGTACATTTGATTAGTGAAATCGTTGTCGTTTTTATTAAAATCACTTTGAGCCGAAGTAATTGAACTCGACTGTATTTATATTATAAAATTTTCTTATTTATGTTTTTTTTAATATTATTATAAAATTGTAAAAACAAATGTCTGTTCATTGGAGATATACGCACTATTTGAAGGTCTGTACTGAATCGAAGATTTTTTTGTTCGTATGTGCCTTTGTGAAAACAAAGCGGCTAAACAAGACTTCAACTATTTTTGGTTCACGGGTAGCTGGGCATTCGCAGATGGTTATAAAATACTTTTTACCCGAGGACGATAAAGAAAAAAGGGGGGATATCACTTATTTTTTTGAAAATATCTTCAATGTACAGATATTTCATTTTTACAACTTTGTAATAGTATAGATAATGTATCCAAGGCATGAAAACTTGAGCATATTGTATTCCACGAGAAAGACAACTAAATTCTATAATATATCCCAAATTCATTTCGATCGTCAAGATCTCTATGTATTTTGAATGAATTTTACTTCAGGTTGTACGTATTCCAAAATGTGATTTCCAGTGGACTATAACTTTGTAAACTTCTTAACCTATTCACCGCCACAGTCATAATATGATGTCACACGCCAGCGATCGCAATAGATGACAAAATAAAACGTGGATTCAGCATCAGTTAGTGTTTTTCGCAAGATTAGTCGGGAGCAAGCCAGCTAGTTGATTATGGTCAAGAAACAATTGACATTTCAAATTTCCAAGTTACATTCAATCGACACCAATTTCGTTAAATTATTACCAAACAAACCAAAACATTTTTTTTATCCTACTAATTAGATATTCAAGAAAACATGAAAGAAGTATACGATCTTCTAAATGACTACTCCGGTCGACTTCGGCCACTTCCTAATTTGTATCTTTCCAAACTTGTCCACTTTGCAACCTGTCTCTTTCTTAACTGGTCCACCTCCAAACTTGACTATTTCCTAACTAGTCCACTTCCAAACTTGACTATTTCCTAACTGGTCCACTTACAAACTTGGCTATTTCCTAACTAGTCTCTTTCCTAACTTGTCCATTTTATGATTTATCATTCCTAATTTGACCACTTCCTAACTTGTCCACTTTATAAATTACGTCATTAGCGAAATTGTGACAGTCATAGCTCACAGGAAGAACATCAGTGTTTTTTTATATTAGGGACAATCTTACAAAAATCGACTTAGTCACAAACTAAGCCAAGCATGTACTATGGGTATTAGGCGACGATATACATAATATATAGTAAAAAAAGTTAAAAAAAATATATTATTGAAATACATACAAAATATCCAAGACCTAGGAACAAACATTCGTGCTCATCACACAAACACTTGCCCTTGCGGGGATTCGAACCCGGGACCGCTAGCTTCGTAGGCCGTTGTGTAACCCACTGAGCCAAACGTGCTGTCTATAGTCAATTTCTACAGTAAATAAATTTGGCTTGTAGCTTCTGTATAATTGTGCTCTATTTAGTCGTTTACGATCCTTTAGAATGAGGAACTGTTGAAATTTATGTTTTCATATGAAAAAAAAATGTTATAAATAATAAAAAAAAAAATTCTATATGATTTCATCGTAAAAAAACCTTAAAAAACAATTCAACATAAATTTTATGGCCGTGACGCCGAGGGTATGATGCACTATGACGTGGCGTTGGACAGGTTAACCCATTGATTGATTATTTATATCTTCAAACTTTTTATCAAAATTATACTAAACAGGTTACAAAGATGTGTAGTTTAGGATTAGCATGAAATGCGCAAATCATTTTTAAGTCGATGTATAAACTTTTTCATATTATTTCATAGATATTTTAATTGAATTTTATCTGGTGTTTAAATATATGAATGAGCACATTTATGGTTTTATTTAATACCATGTCCCTATATGCTATTTATCCTTACTTGTCCTAAATAGTAAACAACATTCACACCTAAAAATATGCATTTATGAATGCCAATACCAGCTGTTTTCTCGCAAGGAAATAAATTTAATGTATGAAACTGGCAATGTGGCACTAAAAATACTAATTCCTGTTACTTTATTTATGAGAAAATTTGAGTTTAAGGCAAAAAAGGTATAATTTTAGATAAGGATGTTGTTTACTATTTAGGCCAAAGAAAAATAACCTATAAACAAACAGCATCAATATGGAATGGACTGACGATCTGGTTATGGTCGCCGGATATGTTTATTATGTTTGTATTGAAATGTTTAGTTTGATAGGGACAAATGATTTTGATTATTTTAGTATCGTTCCTCCTAGTATAATATACTAGAAGCAACTTCATTCGCCGAATAGAAAAATGTCATATCCCTCTTTTGCTTCAGCAGTGTCGAGTAAAAAGTATCCAATCAAATCAAATCAAAATATATCGCCAATAATGGCGATAACCATTATCTGATGTCCATACTATACTTATACCAATAATTAAAAAAAAAAAAGAACCGACTTCTAAATAAACTAAAAAGGCAAAAATAATCTTTTATGTATGGTACGGATCACATTTGAATCACATTTTGAAGTCGGTGTCAAACCATTAATTTATTACTATTAGGAATCGCGGCGGCGAGCCTTTAGTTGTTATCTACCTACATATATATTTAGTCACAGTAATTCATATTTTTGTTGAATAAAGAACTTTATTTACTTCAGGTCTGGCACCGACTTCAAAAGGTGATTCAAATGTGATGCGTACCGTACATAAAAGATTATTTTTGGCTTTTTAGTTTCTTTTGAAGTCGGTTCTTTTTTTTTTTAGTGATGGGTTTTAGTAGTGATATAAAGTATTTTGTAGAGCCCAGAATGGGAAGATTGATGAGGCACTTTGCACGCATCTCGAGTCTTTGGAAGTAAGAAATCTAAAAGTTGGTTAGTTCATTGTACCTTCCATCGGCAGCTCAGCATGAAATGATGACAACCAGAGGAAAACAACTGATAACTTTAGAAAAATATATGCAAAACATTGTTAGTGCCTATAATATTTGAGGGTTTCTTTCGATTTCCCTGGTATTCCATCATCTGATCCTGACTTGGTGATAAGGAGACTACTTCAGGGACACACTATAAAGAATATGACTAACAGTCTTAACGTATCTACCTATACTAGATGATTTTTTAAGAATTATCCTCTAACTCTATAACTATTAAGGAGTTGTACCTTCCGTCATCAGCTCAGCATGATGAGATGATGACCACCATATGCAAATACTTAAATAGCTTAAGAAAATATATAAAAAACGTAAGTGCCTATAAAATTTGAGGATTGCCCTCGATTTCCCTGGGATCCCATCATCAGATTCCAACTTGATGGCAATGGGACCACCTCAGGAGTATGTCCTTTCAAATAAAAAAAGATTTTTTAAAGTCGGTCCACAATTGGTGGAGTAATCGGTGATCATACATAAAAAAAATCAAACTATCGAACATATAACCTCCTCCTTTTTTGGATGTCGGCTAAAAATGGTTGAAATGCTGCTTAATCACATGCAATCAGTTGTAATCCATCCTACCGTTTTGACGTCATGAGACCGAATACATTTTTTTAAGTGACCTTTTTTATCTTTATGAAAATATTTTCAATTAGAATATGCCCGCAACCAGGGATCGGAACCGGTATTTTATCGGTACTAAATATCCGAATAACGATCTGATCCGCCAAGTCGAGCATAAAAAGCGGCACGGCTGCACCATCCTTTTGTCGAAGCAGTTCAGGCCATTTTCGACCCCCCTATAACTTTGTTGTGAATAAAACGAGAAGCCTGAATTTTCGGAAACCAAACAGGCATTGTAAAAACATGGTATATTTCAAATTTCATTCAATTTGAAGCAGTAGTTCGTCATCTACATCTTCATTATCATAATCATCATAATCATCATCATCATCATCATCATCATCATCATCTGAGATCCCATCAAGAACAGTACTTGTAAAAAAATTCAGTTCTTCTCACCGTCGAAAGTCGTGAGTTCCATTCACACGTGGTCAATATTCCGCGTATCTGCACGAAGCGCTTTGGTGCCACTTTTATCATGCGTACCGCAAAGGAGTGGAACTCGTTGCGTGCGAGTGTGTTCCCCGACCATTATAATTTGGGCGTGTTCAAGACAACACTGAATAGGCTGTTTCTAGACGCGCATGATACATCCCAGAGAAATGTTGTGAAAGGTTACAGGGGACAAACGAGCAGACGGATCGCCTAATGGTAAGCGAACACCGTCGCCAAGACACCTGCACCAGAGTAGTCACTAATGCGCTGCCTCATTTTCAGGTGGGAGTACGCTCGTTTCGTTCTTCAAGATGGCATTGGTCCGGAAATACTGCAGGCGACAATTACCAGAGTACAGTCCTGTTGTGCCTCCTTGCTCTCGTGTTAAATTGTATTAGCGTGAGTGGGAAGACGTGATACGAACTTTGGACTAGGAGTCAGTCCCTCTGTTTCCTTCCTGGTAACTCAGGAAAAGTCGCAGGTAAATGCTAGTACGCAGATAATTAACTGAGCGAGGGTAGCGAGCGAAGCGTCTCCATTTCAATTTGGGCATAAATGCTTTCGTATGTCTATCTGTCTGGCTGTTTTCCTTTACAGCGGACGTATGATGGTCGCGTTTGTCACGCGATAAATAAATGACATAGCTGCCGTCACCTTCTGACACAAATGTGAGTGCGAGAGTGACAGACGCGTTATCATATCATTTATCACGTGATAAACGCGATCGTCATAGGCCCACAGGTCACATTTCTCAAGCGATTCTGTTGGTATTTTGTGAGCATTTTCGATAATTATATGGAATTTATTTGTCAATTCAGTTTTTTTTTCAAAATGGCACACAGAGCTACTAGTATACAAAGCAGAATATCTATACTATTATAACGTTGGAAAATTTAAATGTCTGTACATTGATCATATTTTCAAAAAAAAAAAATGTTACAGTCTTTTTAGAGTGCACTAAAACGAAAAATATATTTTTTTTTTATTTTTTTGTATGTTTGTATGTGTCATTTTGGTTTCATCACGCAAAATCGGCTAAACCGATTTCAAGTATTTTTGGCACACGTGTAGCCAGGTATCTCCAGATGTTTATCGGATACTTTTTACCCCTTACTACGCTTTCGTTTTAGTGCACTCTAAAAAGTCCGTAAAAATATTTTTTTTGAAAATATCTTCAATGTACAGACATTTCATTTTTACAACTTTATAATAGTATAAATTAAATTTAATAGCAATAATAGTAATAATGATTAGCGATTAAAACAAACTACCGGGTAGGTAGGTGTGTAGTAAATGTATGGAGTGTCCGTCTAGTCTTAATGAAGCCTCTGGTTGTAAATTCTAAGCAGGACTATTAATAAAGTACAGTCAACAAAAAAAAACAAAATTTATGACATAAACTTATTACGTACTTATTCATTTACTTAATCGTATAGTATACACGTTGGAGATTAGGAGTTAAGAAGTCACAGAGAGACTACATAGATATAGTATACACGTTCAAATTAACTAAACACCCCTTTTATCCATGGAGGTTATGAAAGGAAAGTAGCTAATAAATTTTAGCCTTAGTAATATATGTCTCTAAGGCTGCCTATCCACTCAGGATTGCGGCCGGATTTCGCAAATCTCAGGAAATTTCAGGATTTTTTTAATTCTCAATAAAATACAGTACGTTTTAAAGATCTTTTTATAAAAACTTAAATAAAGTAAAAATAATCTTCCTAAAAGAGAAAATTCTCAAACTGCAACAAAATCTCAGGATTTTTCAATGGAAATCAGGCCTTTTCTCCGGGCTTTTGAATTTTTCATCTTGTAACCCTATATGGAATGGACTAATAAAGGTGCGTTGGTAGCTGTTGAAACCCACACAAGCAAATTTGAATCTACGGAATGGGGTTGGTTATTCGCACAAGTTCCGCTCCGCGCTAGTGGAAAGGCAGCCTAGGCCCTCAGATATGTTTAATATCGAAAAAGACGGGTGTTATAACTTCTACGTGTGTGTATCTCGTCTGGTGACAAGCAAAACTCACTTAGTAACAAATACCAACTTGAATTGAAAAAATTGAAAAGCTCGTATCTAAGCATCGATATCGCACCGAGATACGAGGTTTTGAAGAGCAGTGATAGATATTTTAGTGAGTTTTGCTTGTCACCTGACGATCTGTGAATCTGTATATACAGGGAGATTTTTTAGTCGTGAATCAAAATGATACTTTCCGAAGTTACTCACAAAACCAATCTCTCCATACAAAACTTGAAGGTGCGTCCACACTTGTATCATTTGCTCGTATCCGATCAGCCTAGTAGTTTATAACTTTGCCTAGTAGTTTATAACTTTGCCTGGTAGTTTATAACTTTGCCTGGTAGTTTGTAACATTGCCTAGTAGTTTATAACTTTGCCTAGTAGTTTATAACTTTGCCTAGTAGTTTATAACTTTGCCTAGTAGTTTATAACTTTGCCTAGTAGTTTATAACTTTGCCTAGTAGTTTATAACTTTGCCTAGTAGTTTATAACTTTGCCTAGTAGTTTATAACTTTGCCTAGTAGTTTATAACTTTGCCTAGTAGTTTATAATTTTGGCTAGTAGTGTATAACTTTGCCTAGTAGTTTATAACTTTGCCTAGTAGTTTATAACTTTTCCTAGTATTTTATAACTTTGCCTAGTAGTTTATAACTTTGCCTGGTAGTTTACAACTTTGCCTAGTAGTTTACAACTTTGCCTAGTAGTTTACAACGTTGTCTAGTAGTTTACAACATTACCTAGTAGTTTATAACTTTGCCTAGTAGTTTACAATTTCGCCTAGTATCTTTCAACTTTGCCTAGTAGTTTATAATATTGTCTAGTAGTTTACAACTTTGCCTAGTAGTTTACAACGTTGTCTAGTAGTTTACAACATTACCTAGTAGTTTATAACTTTGCTTAGTAATTTACAATTTCGCCTAGTATCTTTCAACTTTGCCTAGTATTTTAAAATATTGTTTAGTAGTTTATAACTTTGCCTAGTAGTTTATAACTTTGCCTGGTAGTTTACAACGTTGTCTAGTAGTTTACAACTTTGCCTAGTAGTTTTCAACATTGTCTAGTAGTTTACAACATTACCTAGTAGTTTATAACTTTGCCTAGTAGTTTACAATTTCGCCTAGTATCTTTCAACTTTGCCTAGTAGTTTATAATATTGTCTAGTAGTTTACAACTTTGCCTAGTAGTTTATAACTTTGCCTAGTAGTTTATAACTTTGCCTAGTAGTTTATAACTTTGCCTACTAGTTTATAACTTTGCCTAGTAGTTTATAACTTTACCTGGTAGTTTACAACGTTGTCTAGTAGTTTACAACTTTGCCTCATAGTTTATAACGTTGTCTAGTAGTTTACAACTTTGCCTAGTAGTTTACAACTTTGTCTAGTAGTTTACAACATTACCTAGTAGTTTATAACTTTGCCTAGTAGTTTACAATTTCGCCTAGTATCTTTCAACTTTGCCTAGTAGTTTGTAATATTGTCTAGTAGTTTATAACGTTGCCTCGTAGTTTACAACTTTGCCTAGTATTTTACAATTTTGCCTAGTAGTTTACAACTTTGCCTAGTACTTTACAATTTCGCCTAGTATCTTTCAACTTTGCCTAGAAGTCTATAATATTGTCTAGTAGTTTACAACTTTGCCCAGTAGTTTACAACTTTCCCTGGTAGTTTACAACTTTGCCTAGTAGTTTACAACTTTGCCTAGTAGTTTACAACTTTGCCTAGTAGTTTACAACTTTGCCTAGTACTTTACAATTTCGCCTAGTATCTTTCAACTTTGCCTATTAGTTTACAACTTTGCCTGGTAGTTTACAACTTTGCCTAGTAGTTTACAACTTTGCCTAGTAGTTTACAACTTTGCCAAGTAGTTTACAACTTTGCCTAGTAGTCTATAATATTGTCTAGTAGTTTACAACTTTGCCTGGTAGTTTACAACTTTCGCTGGTAGTTTACAACTTTGCCTACTAGGTTAGGACTGCCTATGAGACAAATTGAACCATATTTATAAACTATTAACTGCAGTATCGTTTTTGATTTAACACGTAACCTAATCGCATATACCTAAATATTAGTGTGGGCCACTTGTATGGAGAAATATCAAAAAGTTTATTTTTTTTATTATGCATAGCGAAAATTCTGTACCTTAAATCCACATTAAATAGAGTACCTATACATTTTTATAGCATTTGGAATTGATCTTCTGCCTCCGGATTAACTTCAAAATTTACTATAGGAATTGTGAGCACAATGGGTGATTTTTAATTTTTGTAAGTTTTTTCACATGTTTGTTCAAAAGTTACGGTAATTTTGTACAAGACATAGTATTTTATGCGTAATGAATCTAATGAAGATGATAAATAGCCATTAAAATATAGGTTTTTTTTCAGCTCCTACGTTTTCAAAATAGTGAAATATAATCCGGAAGCTGAAATTAAAATGATAAAATAAAAATAAAAAATTACATAATATATATTAACATCAAATGGCACCATTTTCCAATAGTGCCCTTTGACAAACCAGGAAAAAGTAGGTAAAAAGTACCTTCCCTAATAAATATGGTTTATTTTGCCCCACAGGCAAAGTTGTAAACTACTAGGCAAAGTTGTAAACTACAAGGCAAAGTTGTAAACTACTAGGCAAAGTTGTAAACTACTAGGCAATGTTGTAAACTACTAGGCAAAGTTGTAAACTACTAGGCAATGTTGTAAACTACTTGGCAAAGATGTAAACTACTAGGCAAAGTTGTAAACTACTAGGCAAAGCTGCAGTATTTTACGGTACACCACACCGATAACTTGTTGCAGCTGAGTGTACCGCTCATTCACAACACACAAGCCTGGGTCAGTTACCTGTCTATTAATAGCCAAGTTGAATACGAAAGGTATACAATTTATAATCCCCCGCTAATCTCCGCACGTCCCGCATTTTAAGAGCTTCCGCGGAAATATGTAAACAGCATCGTATGTCAAGGAAAGTATTGGTTATTATGGGAATAATGTGACTGTTTGTCTGTTAGTACGGATGTTGCAAGTGTACAGCGAAAAGTCGAAACGTAGTAACCACCATCTGAATCCATTGGCGGTTACTACGTTCCCGGTTTTTGCCGTCGAAGTGTATCAACGAGTATTTTAATGTATAACTATAAGGCGCCCGCAACTTCGTTCGCGCAGGAGAAAAGTCATATCCCCTCTTTTTTCTTTAGCATAGTCGGGTAAAAAGTATCCTATAACCATCTGGACCCATTTTGACGTTCCGCTATACATGGTCACAATACAAACCTAACCTAACCTACAGTTTTCGGTTTTTGACCCATTCCTAAGTAATAATAAAATTCTGCGAATAGTGTTATGGGAAAAGAAAATCGTTCCAATAATCGATGAAACGATTTTCGGTAAAATGATGGATTTTTCTTCTAAGTTACTTGAAAAAATCCGATATTTTCACGTACTTTCAAATACCTATCTATAGATGAAGATAATAATATGTGTATCGATTATTTAAAAATGAGTTATAATAAAACGTCGAACAAATAAACATCGATATTCATGAAATAGAAAGATCCAAATAATGAAAAAATTTCAAGACTCCGACCGGATTTGAACCAGTGCCTTGTTTTGTGCCTTGCCAGGGCACACGCTCTGCCAATTGAGCTACAGAGCCCAGTCAGCTTCTCTTCAAATTTTGTCACTACTTCTTACAAGATCTTTGTATTGTTAACCGGCTTTTCGCCGTAAAAAATCGATAAATAAACATCGATGTTTTGTAATTCCTTCATTAAAAAAATGTACGAAATGAATCATCGACCAAATAATATTCCTTGAACAGTTTTTCTAAGAATTAATCAAAATTGAAATGAACTTTCGATGAAACAAAATTACAGTACGATTACTTTGAGTTTACCACTGATATATGCTTTTATTCCATTGGATATTCGACTTTAACACTAACACAAAAGAGTTTCTATGACAAACAAACGACGTTTAGACAGTGTGTATGTAATATAAACTCTTTTTCATTAGAGTTAAAATCGAATATCCAATGGAATAAAAGCATGTGTCAGTGGTAAACTCAAAGTAATCGCACTGTACACCAAATGAAAATATGCGAACTAAAAATTCGGTGAAACGTTTTCGATGAAAAGTTTGTCGACAAAACAAGGGACACCCATTAATCTTAAGCATGTACCTACTATTAGCACACGATGGGAAATCGTATTAGTAAATCATAAGGATAAATTCTGAACTTTGTATGGGATTGTTGTAATCATAAATTCTATAAAGAGCATACTTGAGACGTCGCATAACTGAATGAATCTGACCTATCAATCAACTATTAATTAAAATGTTAAATACTCTATATAAGGGACATCCAGTAGGTATTTCCCTATGGAAAATCACGAGGAAACATTGTTCAGTACCTACATTTGAATTTTTAGGCATTTAACCTCTAGCATTATTATGCCTCTACAGGTATTGGGCTATGACGGTTTTTAGGGTTCCGTACCTCAAAAGGTAAAAACGGAACCCTTATAGGATCACTTTGTTGATAACGTGTTAAGTGTTAACACATCCCTTTCACTAGCGAGCACTGTGCTGACCGCCACGAATTTGACCATCTGCTTTGACCCGTGTACCTATTTTTATTTTTGAAAGGCATTATAAACCTTAGCGCCATCTATGAGAACACGTATTACAACTGTTCACATTCCAATTGTCCTTCCTTTAGAGCAGTGTCAAATCGAACGAAAGAGATGGCGCTGTTATAATTATTTCTTAATTTGAAACATATATTTTTGTGTTTCTGTGTTTTTAATGCGGGAAAATAACACCACGTTATTATCTAATGTGATATAAATACAAGTCAAAGCGTAAAGAAAAATACAATTGCTCTCGCCCGTGGTCACACGAGGTCTCGAACCCGGTACTTCTTGATTAAGCGTCGAGTGTTAGCCTTTCACTAGCGAGCACTGTGTTGACCCCCTCAAACTTATCCATCCGCTTTGACCCCTATAGCTGATTTTATTTTTGTAAGGTATTATATATATGGTATAACCTTAGCGCCATCTATGAGAACACCTATTACACCTTCGTTTTTACTACCTGAATAGAAGATATTGATTTCTCAAAGTGTGATTGCAATACAATAATTGTTTTATTGAATTATAAGGATATTGAAAAAAAAAACTTAAAATTAGATTTAGGATTTTTAAAATGACAATCGTTGCGTAACGTTGAAGTTTTGTATTTCAGAGCCATTTAGATTTTTCGTTTTTTTTTTTCTTAAATTCTTTAACCTTTTTTGTATTTTTTTAATCTTCTAACTACTGTAGGCTGTAAAATTTCACATGCGGTCAGGTCTTGAAAACCGGTTTATTTTCCGTACCGGTTAGAGCCAAACTTTGAGAGCCTAACCCATAATAAAGGTTACGCTCGTAAAAAACCGCTCTAACTAACCGGTTAATATTTCGGAGAGCAAACAAGGAACGAAATCCATTTATAGGTTAGAGAGCGCTATAGCCTATTTTTCAATCCATGACCTGCCTCCCTATTGCCTAACGCGTTTAACGCTCGGAATCAGAGTCAAATGTCATGATTTTGTATGGGCTATGACAGTTGATTCGGATACCAATAGGGAATATGCGTAATCTTTTCTTTTTGCTTTATGAAAAACTCATTCATGTAACAAACAGGGGAGAAAAATATTTTTTCGAATAACTATAAAAATAACCAAGATATAAGCTATCAAACATTTCGTTCTATCTCTTTCTGGCAAAACAGAATTTAATATGGAGTCTATATGACCGTCGTAGACGTAACAGTCTATGTCGGACCTCTCTGTCAAATCGCTGTCTAATTCGTAGTTTAAAATGCCTATATCATGAGTATTTCTTATCCGATTTTAATTTTAATTTCACTTTTTGGAATAGTTTTTACGGTATTTTGATATTTTGTTAAAAAAAGCGATGAAAACATTTCACGCATGTTCCCTATTATCAAAATTTCGTTAGGCAATAACCCCTCTGATTTATCTCTGTGGCAAGTTTTATCAATATCCGTTCGACGGTTAAAGCGTTATTGAGTAACAATCATCCAAATATGTAAACATCTTTACAAACTTGCACATCTGCACTAATAAAAGTTGTAAAATGAAATGTACCTACACTAAAGATATATTATTTTCAAAAAAAGGATAGTAATATTTTTATTTTTTGTATGCTTGTATGTGTCGTTATTGCTTTTTGATACACTTGTAGCTGGACATCCACAGATGGTTATATGCTACTTTTAACTCGACTACAATGCAGAAAAAAGAGAGTTATGATTTTTTCTCCTCCGTTGCCGAAGCTGCGAGCAGCTTCTAGTATTAAATATCTGCACGTTGTGTTTCCACGTAAACATTTAATTAACTTATCCGACTGACTATTCACTGTGGCGGTGAACATGTTAAATCCACCACTGACATAGAAAAGTACAATAACAAAGTTCTCTCTTTTTAGCAAAATCCGCGCGAAACTTCAACATCATCAACTCAGCTGAGAGACCACTCCACCACGTTCAACATATGATTTTCAGAACGACTAGTGCGCTGCCCTCTTATCCTCGGGCTCGGAACCGGTATTAATAAATCTTCTAAAATATACGCTATTTCTGGAATGTTTTAAAACAGTATTCCTAAATACAAAGATATTTGTCTTCTCCTAAGAAGACAAATATCTTTAAAACACCTGATTCAAGTTCTAGGAATATTAATAAAATCTACGAAAATCGCGTAATTGAACGAAAAGAACGACAGAAAACCGGTTATTTTGTATGATGAGAATACCGGTTTTCGAGCCCTGCCTCATCCAAAGGTAAAGGTATGTAAGACTAATCTTAACGTTAACCTATAAATTGTATAGCGGTCTGAAACCTTGTACGATACGATAAAAAAAACAAAGGTTTCTAGCGATCTTGAACAGATCGTTGGTCCATGTTGTTGGGAGCTTCTACATCTTCACGTAGCGTCTTCCGGCACGTGGTCGACACTTAATAATCATCGGCTACAGTGTTGTGTTAGCCAGTATAGTTAAAGACATAATGAAATGGTAGATATAAATTAAACTAATTTTAAAAGGGACACCAGCGAAATTTTTTTTTTTAAACCTACTATTTTTATATTTTTTTATATTACATCGAAGTGTGGTTTATACCAATTGATGCAAGGTTCTTCATACATCAATATTTATATTTAAAAAAAATAAGTGTGTTACAAGTTATACAATCCAAGTTTCCTCATTTCTTGATTTATAACTATAGAACTTAGCTTATATGTCGTGAAAAGTCACGTTCCCGCCATAGAAGCTCATTCTTATTTTGAATATAGAAGCGAACGGGCGCGGGCGGTATTTCAAAAACGCCAACTTTCTCAAATTTTCTTTTTTAATAGAACATTTTTTCTTTATTTGGTTGTGGCCAGTATTTTTTATTCTTATCTTTAAATATATTGAGACTCTTCTGATTTGTGTGGCCAGTGTTTTTAGTTATTAAAAATGTTAAAATATACTGTGAAAAAATATTGTTCAGAAGGGAGCAAGATTAACCAAGTTGTTATGGCGGCTTTAAGTAAGTATTTGTAGGGTAACTATTATTTACATGTTCAGTTTTTTTAAATATTTTTCAAGTTTCGTAGAATAAAACAGCGTGTTATTTACATATTTTTTAGAAGTATTTGCTGCTGCATTTGCGTGAAGTCATGTAGTCAATATAAATATTTATTGATAACCATTAAATGCGATTTTCTAATATAGTATAATAATATCAAACTATACTATTCTTGTGTTTTCTTAGGTGTTTTTAAAATGGACTAAATAAAGGCTCAATTTAAGCATTGAGTTGAGTGATATGTGATTAAATTTTATTTTAAATTGCATACTAAACAAATTTCAAGAAATTCAAAAAACATATAACTTTTTTACCCGACATCAGCGAATTTACTTTCTGTATTGTAGATAATAAGTACATAATTAGAATAATTCATATGTTTGCAGTTTTTTTTTTGCCATAGTTCCTTAGACCAAATTTTCATAGTAATATTTTTTGTTTTGGACTTTCCCATACTGAGCTGTGATTGCTCACTGTTTTAAGGCAGTAATATTAAACATTATATCCTATATTTTTAAATCAGTTCGAAAAAATGACAAGTACATACCAAAAATAACATACAAGCCTTGAACTTGAGAAACCTTCCTGAAGTTTGTTAAAATGGACTCAGATATGCGCGAACATTGAATCCAGTGAAAATTTTTAAAAGCAAGCATTGTCCTCTGATTTCTTAGGAAACCCATAATTGCTAACGATTTCATTGTCGCAGACATGACGCATTCGTCTCTTTCTAGCAAGTCTATAAACATAGAGGAACGAACAGTTTATGCCTGTCTCTGAAAATATCCTACCTATTACTATAAACGAGCAATTTTTGTGTATACTCGTATATTTGTAATTGGTGCCTCGGTAACGGCTCTAACGATTTGGATGAAATTTGGTATGTTGATAAAGTTATACCTTCCAAGTTGATCTAGATGTCCATCAAACACCGAACAAAGCTCGGTCAGTCGCCCAGGTTCTAATTATAAATAATTTTCGCTTACTTTTGTGATCTGCTACTCCCTTCTCCTCGTAAGAAAAAAATAAGGGACTTATTCGGGACTCCCTCCTGCCCTAAATCATCTTCTATACTATTAAAGCTGTGAAAACGAAATTTCTGTCGTCATTGAAGATATTTCCAAAAAATCACAGAAACAATATACTTATTTCAAAAAAATTATGCCCCCACCACTCTCCACAGATGGTTAATATAAGATCACAAAGAGCAAAAAAGGCATACTTACTTATCACTCTACTACGATGAAGAAAAATGAAGGTTATGTCTTTTTCCTTCTCCGCGAACGAAGTGACACCTTCGATGAACAGTCACGTTTTTAGGGTTCCGTACCAAAAAGGTAAACAAGGAACCCTTATGGTGCGACTTTGTCTACGCCTGTCTTTCTGTCTGTCCGACTATTAGAGCAAAATATCTTAAAAACTACTTATGCTATCTATTTGAAATTTGGAGTATTTATAAACATGGTCAGCCCACATATATTGCGAAGAAAACATTATAAAATATATTGTTATTTTTTAAAAAAACGACCAATATGAGGGGGGGTAAAAATGAAAAGTCTAGTCACTAGGTCGAGTAGGGTATCGTTGTTAAACTCTTATTTTTTATTTTTTTACTATTTTTCAATTTTGTTTTGTTAAGGAAAATATGGAAAAAAACACCATTCCCCCCTTTATCTCCGAAGTTAACCAAACGAAAATTTTGAAATTTTCACGATTTGTACAAATAAACATAAATATTACACGAAAATTATAGCCATGTCACAACAACATGTCAACTAGCAATTTTTTTTCCCAATTTGCAAAAAACCTATTTGAACAGCCCGGTTGCCTTAAGTTTGCACCTCATTTGTATGCAATGCTATAGATATCAGGTGCAAACTTAACTCAAACGGTACTGAGTAATAAAGTTAGGGAATGTGAATATTTGTACGGAACCCTCGGTGCGCGGGTCCAACTCGCACTTGGCCGGTTTGTTTTTAATCTTAGATAGGCAAGCATTTGACCGCTTCAATCTCACCTGTTGTTTAGCGACGATGAAGCCGACGGGGGTGCATTCTTACCTAGATAGTGCCTATACACTCTCGTCTCCAAAAAAAACCACGTTCTATTTTCCCGGGAATAGGTATGCTTTAACAGAGTTCCATTTTTTAGCCGTCCTAACGAGAATGTAAGCAAATCGCTTTGTTCGAGTCGGTGTTACATCGACAACATAAGGTTAGAACCCAAATCCACACTTCCCATAGTGACGAAATAAAGAAGGCGGAATCAGTTCATGCGGTGTTTACAAATGAATGTACTCGTACATATATAAATAAATAAAAAACATTTAACTTCAAGTTAGCCTCAAGGGCACTTTGACATGTCTGATTTTAAAATAAACAGAACAATTTTTACAATCTACATAATGACATTATAGTTAACAACATATTTATGCAACAAACAAATACATGGCACACTTTACGGAGATAACTGTCATCGGGTCCATTAGATTTCCTGACCTAAACTTTGAGAAATGCAAAGGGTCGCAGGCATAAAAATAAAACATAAATGACATATGTATATATAATATATGACAGATGACTGTATATAAATAAAAATATCGATACCTTTAGATTCAAAGGGCGTTTACGGGATCTATCGGAATCCCCGTCGTTCGTCCTAAAGGTGCGTCCACATTTGTATCATTTGCCCGTATCAGATCATCGACGCGTGGCATGATCGCGTGTCACGATCACGCGTTTCGACGTTGCCCCGATCCGATCGCTCGAAATCCATTTGCTACGCGTATCACACACTTATATCGGAAGAGTGCGGCATGATCGGCGCGCCGACAGTGAGCGTCCAAGCAGCGCGATACGCAGTCATGCCACGGCACGGTGATCGGATACGAGCAAATGATACAAGTGTGGACGCACCTTAATGTATCGTTTGTCTTAACGCATTTTTTGATGAAACTGTAAACTTTTCAGGATTGTTATAAAACAAACCTAGCCTAACCTAATTTACGATGATCTTTTAAAAAACCCTGAAGAATTTACGGTTTCTGAAAAAAATGCGTTATGACAAACGATATATTAGGACAAACGACATTAGATTCCGAAGGAGACCCGCGTTTACGCTCTTTGAGTCACAAAGCATCAATATATGTACCTACTGACATTAACCCATTATTATTAGTAAGTAGAATTAATTGTTAACAATTTTACATACCTACACATAATTCAGGTGAAATTCAAGTGACCTGCTTACTACTTAGCCTGATAACTAACACACATATAGACAACTGTTCTCATATTCAGTACTCTTAGTAGCTAGTTTGTTTGTAATTTAGAACATCTGTAATAACATAACATAAATTGGGGTAGGTTCGTCACGGTTACAACAGCCTCGTGAGAAGAGGTGAAGTTTTTTTTTTACCGACTTCAAAAATAAAGGAAGTTCCGAGTTGAGAAACTTAAAACTTTTTGTCGCGTATTATGACAGTTTTTTAATAGGGAATATTCAGTATTAAAAAAAAAGGTTTTTTCTTTTTCCTTTTTCTATAATAAAAGCTGATTCATGTAACAAACACAACAGGAAAATATTTTTTAGATTTTTTTCAAATTCGAAATCACTTTCTAGCAAAACAGTTTATATAAAATATGGCCGTAGTGTGCTACGACACAACTCGCTGTATAATTAGAGGTTCTAATGCCTAGGTATATCATGCGTATTTCTTGGCCGCTTTTAATTTTAATTTCACTTTTTGAAATCGTTTTTACGGTATTTTGATATTATGTTAAGAAAAGCGATAAAAAAAAATCATGAAAAGATAAGTACTTTAATATCAATACAAAAACTTCAGGGGTCTGAAATCGCGTGCACAAAACGAATAAATGTCTGTACCTACCTTCATTGAAGATATTTGATTAAAAAGGATCTATATCGGAATCCCTAACGTCATTTTGTCCTAATGTATCGTTTGTCCTAATGTATCATTTGCCATAATGCATTATTTTCAGAAACCGTAAACTTTTCAGGATTGTTATAAAACAAACCTAACCTATACGACATTAACCTATCTATACGACAATCTCTAAAAAAATCCTGAAAATTTTACGGTTACTGAAAAAAATGCGTTATGGCAAATGATACATTAGGACAAACGACATTAGGGATTCCGAAGGAGACCCGATTAAAAATAAGAGTTAATAGTCCATTTGAAGGTCCAACAATCGATAAATATATATTTTTATATTTTTGTATGTTTTTGTTTGTATGCTAATGCCCATACATTTGTATATTTGTGGCTTCATTACGTCAAAATGGCGGAGCAGATCTCAACGATTTTTAATCCAAGGATAGGCTAGACATCTGATGATGGTTATCGGATACTATTTACCTGACTACGTGTTTAAGCAGTTAGGTAGTTTTTAGTTACTATTGACGTTCCTAGATGTCAAGACTTTTCTTTGACATATGTTTTGTTGTCTCAGACCGATAATAAAGATTAGTTAATTGTTTACATTTGACTATTTTCTTTTAAAGTTCACTCCGTGAACACTAAGTTGAAGCAAAGAAGAGGGTTATGGCTTTTTCAACCTCTGCGGACGAAGTTGCGGGCAACGTTTAGCAAATGATAATAGGATCCACTAAAAGAGGCGTTGACTCTGCACCATCTAGAAACGTCCTGTCTCAATAACGCCTTCGAAGTTCGAACCATCGAGAACGGCCGGCGTTTACAAAAATAATGATGTAGCTAGTTAAACGACACTCCAAACTAATATACAGGCGTGTAGTTGTTTTCTAGCCGCAGAAATAAGTTGGTTGCAATATTTGCACCACCCAATTGATCTGGCTATTAAGGAACCAGTGTCAACTGACCTCAGCTTCGATACTCTTCTAATGAATTATGGGACGCAGGAATGATAGGCATTAATGATGTTTGCACGTGGTATTGTTGCAAGGGAGCTAGGGTTGTCAAGACGACTCACAGTGTTCTTTTGAGCCCAAAAATCGCGTTTACTCTTTTTAATAAACCGATAGTATTAATAATTTGAACCTACGGCGATCATTCCGGAGTAGCTACCAATTAGCCTTAGTTTTCAGAAAAAAAAATTAAAATTCAGAAACATTTAAATAACTATAGAAGCTAATTTAAAAATATAAATACTTGTCAGATGTTCACTAATAAAGTAGCATTTTATATACCTATTTTTCACATTTCATTTTTTTGCCGTAAGTTAACTGCTATTTGGATTCGGTTACTTGACAATGACAATTTGTGCAAATTAACTTTAACAATATGCTCACAAAATCTCCAGTCAGATTCAGAAAATAATGATTTTTTGTTTTCTCAGTAAAAGGCAATAATTTTTTTTTTAATAATGAATTTTTGTTTTGATCGCATGAGACCAAAACAAACCGCTACACAAATTCGTAACCCGTCCTGTCCGTGGGAACACCCAAATAATCCGAAATATTTTATTCCGAATTTATTTTTTCCGATTGTCGAAATTCCGAATTTCATATTTCCGTTGTATTAAAATATCGATTGTTGAAAAGCACGAAATTTAGTTTACCGAATATCAAAAATCCGAATTTTTAATATTCCGATGTTTATAATCCCGAAGAGTCAGAAGCTCGATGTTTTTTACGCCGAAAAATAATAATCCGAATTTTGATCATCCGAAATGACATTGCTAATTCGGAATTATATTCGGAAATATAAAGTCCGTGATTTTTAATAATCGGAATTTTGACATTCGGGAATATAAAGATCTTGATTTTTATCAATCGTAATAAAACCGAAATCTGTAGGTTACGTTAAGTTTGTATTGTGACCATGTACAGCGGAGCAAGCGAAGCGAGCGGAGCGTCAAAACTTGCTTGCATGTACACAATTGGAAAATTGAGCATGGGCCAAAAACCGAAAACTGTAGTTTCGGTTATTCTGATGTTTCGGACTTTTGTTTAGTCGGATTTATTATTGATCGGTGTGATGATATTCGGAATTTTGAAATTCGGCATTGTAGTATTCGGAATTCGTACTTTTGATATTTCGGATTATTATGCTGTCGGACTTTTTATTGTTCGGTGTATTGAAATTCGGAATTTTGAATATCGGAATTGTAAACGTTCGACATTTTTAAATTTCGGATTTATAAAAATCGGATTTATGATATATCGGAATTTTGTTCTATTCGGAATTATAAGAATCCGTATAGTAAAATTCGTGATTCTGAATATCGGAATAAAAGTTTTCGTACATATTTATGTAGAAGAAGCATTGTGCATTCTCATTGACAGAAAATTTACATCAGACACATATCGTTTCCTTCAACAGGATTTGATTGAATTTTCCAGCTTTACCGCAGTAGTCTCAAGTGCGTGATGCACAAAAATCTGTTATCCGGAAGGGCTAGTTTATGTGATTGACCAAGATACTTCAGTGTCATCGCAAAGTCTACATCACACATATTCAGCACGATCATTAAATTATGCTGTAAAAATATTGACGAATATTGTTATCAGAAACAAATTAAGAATGTCTCTTTCATTTGAAGTCTCCTGGAGTTTCAATTTGCAGCTCTGGCCAATCTTTGTACAAACAAAAATTCGGTGAAAAATCCGATGAAAGCAGTATGTTTGCCACTGCTTTAATACATCTCAAAATAAGGACTGAAGTGGTCAAATATTATGGACAAACCCATTCCCAGTCGTTTAGATTTTGTCGCCCTGTTTGTATCCAGTATCGTAAAGGAAAAAGGACTTGATTCTGTCAGTACAAGCACGGATGAACAGTCAAATTGAATCCCTGGAAACTCTAAAACATACCTATGTACAACACTTAAAGGCAGCGAAATACATGTGAGCTGTGAAGATCGATTCACAAATGAAGGATGTACGTTTTTGTCATGCAACCGGTACCTAGTCAATTAAATCGATCTTCGTCTACTCCAGAAAAACAACCAAATTTGCTAAGTATGGCTGTCCGCACGCGTGGATTCGGATTTAAGAGTTCCTACTGCATTTGAGTTACAAAAACGACCAGCGTGTGCGATTATCAGTAAAGCGTACATAAAGTAGAACTTACAACCAAGAAAAATAAGAATGTTATTGGTAGATGAGTGTTAAATTTAACTCTATATCGGAATCTTGGATAACCAATGTTTGGGTATAAGGATATTTATATTTTTATGACGTAAGCATTCTTTTATGTCCGCTTGGCAAGTTTTGTTAAAGTTTTGCACCGATAGAGCCGATCACTGGCGATTATGGAGAATAACTAAAGAATCTCCACTGTTTTCCAAGTTCGAGATCCAGGAACCAGATCTTCGTAGGCAGCGTCACTACCGCTGAGCTAAACTGGTCATCGAAAACATCAAGGTAAGGTCAACCGGGACAAATGCGGCTAAGAGAGAAATGAACAGGTGAGATTGCGGTCAAATGCCCAATTGCCCATCTATCATCAATAAAAAAAAAGCCGTCTTTTGGTAATAACATTAAAATGCATCATTTTGCAACTATCCTTTTTGATACGTATACTGCCAAGTTTTAGGCAGGGGGGTATGGGTAGTTTCAAAGTGTTCGGATATAAGAAATCTTTAACAGACGCTTTTGTCCCGGTTAACCTTATCATAACTTTAAGTCAAAAACAGAGTACTAAATGTCAACGAGTGGAAATCAGGATCTGTTCGCCTGCTATCCACAACCCTAGATGCAGTTATTGTGAACCTGGCAATGCGCATGATTGGAATTTGTTCCCGCCGAGATTTGATTACGTTGTAGTGGCTGGATGACAAGTGGCTTTATGAGGTCGGCCAATTGTCCGTCGGCTATAAATACGTGTTTGTACGCCTAATTGTTTACTGACATAAATATGTACGATTGTTTGTAAACAGGCTTATGACGATTTCATAAGGTTAATTTTTTGTAAATCAAGGTTAACTTTAGCAGTGGCGTAGCTTAGCTACGGAAGGGCTTACGGGGCTCCTTGAGACTCGCTCTTCATCGTGCCAAAACAGCTATCTCCAGATGGTTATAGGATACTTTTTACCCGAATACGCTGAAGAAAAAAGAGGGGTTATGACTTTTTCTCCTTCGCGAACGAAGTTGCGGGCGCCTTCTAGGTAGTAGGTATGTAATAAATTGTGGTTCCAAAATTTACAAACCATTATTTAAACACTTCCTGGTATCCGATTGAGCTGAACCGAGTTTGAGCTGTATAGAATCGTCGCAGTTGACGGAGATTTAAAAAATAGTATAAGCAAATGCCCTCTATTTCGCCTCTCGTCCCGGTGGAGTGCATATTCCTGCCATGCGTCCTGAAATGCGTCCAGGTCATCCCGCTATCTCTTATTCGATTTTTAACAGAAACTTATTTTCCCTGTTATCTAGTGGTCCTGCCAGTATTCTCCTACGGGACAGCCGTGGGCTGGCTATCACCCATGGGCCCGCGGCTCATCAGCGACAAGAGCCTGGCGGCGGATGTGTCCACGGACGTGGTCTCATGGATGGCCTCCGTGGTGTACCTGGTGGGCACGCCTGCCGTGTTCCTCTTCGGTTACATCGTCGACAACTACGGGAGGAAGAGGGCGCTGATGCTTACTTCCTTCTCTATGGCGGTGAGTTGTCATTAATATGTGGGCTGTCAGATGAACAGAGAATGTAAGGTTTGCTGAGACCGGTTGGATAACCCTATTCATTTGAAGGCACGTTTCGCTTACTTGGTTGCAAATATTACCCACCTACGAAGCTGGCGGTTCGGGGCTCGCATTTGGTTAGGGCAAGTATTTGTGTTATGAGCTAGAATGTTTGTTCCTGGGTTTTGGATATTTTCTATGTATTTATGTATATTTGACGACACGTTTGGCTTAGTGGGTTGCACAACAGCCTACGAAGCTGGCGGTCCCGGGTTCGAATCCCGGCCAGGGCAAGTGTTCGTATGATGAACACGAATGTTTGTTCCTGGGTCTTGGATATTTTCTATGTATTTAAGTATTACAATTTATCTATATATTTTGTACATCTTCGCCTAGTACCTCTCATAAAAATTTTATTCCTATTTTTTATTTCACTACCGATTTTTCTTCCTAACAATCACTCTTCATAATTTTTTTCCTCATACTTTCCTCATTCTTCATACTTTTAATTTACTACCATCGGAACTCATAACAGTCAGTTATCATATTTTTTTTCTTAATAATGTCATTACTAAGAAATGTTAAAAACTCATAATTTTTTTTTCATAACTGTTTTACTTCATAACAGACAATTATCATAATTTTCCTATTCATAATGGCATTCATTAGAAAATATCGCTCGCTCGTTCAAATTTTGTAATCCAATCTATTTTCCTGGTTCGCTGGGTTGTTCTTGTATGTAAACAGTATGAATATAAGCAAGCCTTTTTTTCGGGACGAAAAAAAAAATAACCTCGAAGGCCAGGCGGGAGCGAAGCCTAACCTAACCTAACCCGGCCACGTCGGATCTGCTCTGAAAGGTTTTGCTCGCTCGCTCGTTCAAATTTTGTAATCCAATTTATTTTCCTGGTAGTGGTTCAAATATTAGTAGTATTAGAGTTTCGATCGTTAGTATTAAAAAAAATTATGAAGAGTGATCATTATGATATAAAATAGTATGAGAAATATTTTCGGACTTCAGATAATAGGACTTAAAAAGTTATGTAAGAAAATACGCACCCGTTTTGCGTACTTTGGGACTAGGCCGATTTGTGTAACGTTGTCCCCTGATATTTATTTATTTTTATATTTATTATATTTGCATTTGTTTAATTAGACTTTATTGCACAAAACAAAAGTAAGTACAAATCGCGTACTCAACGCCAAATGGCTTTCTCTTCCAGTCAACCATAGGGCTAAACAGAAAGAGACTGTAAGGTTTTATTTCACATTGGACACAGTATCAAGTTGTCACATTACTGGTGCTATCAGTGTATCAATTCACACTCACTTCTCATAAGTTTACTGAAAAAAGGATAAGAATAAGTAAATGGGGCTTAATTGCGTGTAAATATGATTTATTTAATTATTTTTCGTTGGTAATTCTTCGACGTTTCAATTATCAACACCAAGGGCGGCTAGAAGACGTTGATTCGCCTCTCCAGTTCCTTCGAGACCATGGACGTAACGCGACGTCCGAAACGTCGAAGAATTACCAACGAAAGGTAATTAAATAAATGTTGTGATGAGCGAATATGGTGTAAGTTTAAATAATAAAAAAATCCTATGCTAAAGCGTCTCATAATGTCTCTTCTACTTCTAAACTCCTACACATTCATAACCTCAATTCTCTTTCAGCTCTGTTGGGGCCTGAAGCTGTACTCCACCTCCACCTGGGCCCTCATCACCGCCCGCGCCATCATCGGCCTCGGCGTAAGCGGCTCCTACGTAGTCACTCCCCTATACATCAAGGAGATCAGTGAAGACTCCATCCGCGGGACCCTCGGGAGCTTGGTAGTCCTGAGTCAGAACTTGGGGAACTTGCTAGTGTATGTGATGGGGGAGTACCTGAGCTACCACGCCGTGCTGTGGTGCTGCCTCGCGGTACCGTTGGTGCATCTGCTGGTGTTTGCGACGATGCCGGAGACTCCGTCGTATTTGCTGAAGTGCGGGAAGGTTGAGGTGAGAATTTAGGGTTACCCCGCTGATCTAGACATATAAAAAATATCAGGTTAAAAACTAGAAGCTTGTTGCAGATCAATGATATCATAGTTGACCTTATATATTTTTTTATATTCTTTTTAGACCCCGACAAATAAAACCGTAGTAATGAAGATCATAACATTCATAGCTTTAAGACATTTTATGTAAGTAGATGTTGTTTGTCCCATTACATTTGGTGGTAGGTATAAACTTTTTTAAAATAAATAAATAAATATTTAGGGTCAATTTTACCCAAATCGAACTAGTCCCACGGTAAGCTCAATAAAGAGTGAGATAAGACGACGATATATTTAATGGATAAATCTAAGACTCAGGAACAAATATTTATGCTCATCACACAAATATTTAAATTGCCCTTACCGGGATTTGAATCTTCAGCTTCGCAGGCAATGTTACTCCCACTGAGCTAAACCGGTCGTTAACAATTAAAACGTGTAACAGTCTATTTGCAGAAAAAAGTTAGATTTAGTCATTGTAAATTATTGAATGAAATGAAGGAGAAAATAGGCACCGGGTCGTATCCGGACAGTACATGAAAACACTCATTGAAAAGACCAATAGAAATAATATAAGTAACTAGAAAATATCATTAGCGTTCTGTTTTCCAAAAAGAAAACAATTAAGCCCGTTAGGTTTTTGGTCTCAGTCTCCTACACTCTCCTATTAGCTTAAGACTAGCGATTTACCGACAATAGCGTGGCTTTAAATTCCATACCAGGAAATTAAAAAGAATGAAAAAAAAACACTATTGGAGGTAGACAAAAGAAGATCTTCGTTCGTTCATTATTAATTATTAGTCTTTGTTACTGAAATATATTTGTTTATCCTGAAGGAAGCTCGAGACGCTCTGGCCTGGCTGCGCTGCCGCCAGGTGTCAGAAGCGGCAGTGGACAGTGAGCTTAAGCTACTTCTGATAGAACTGGAGCAGAATAAGAGCAGGCAGTTCAAGCATGCCATCAAGACTCTCGGTAAGGTTATAGTTTACACACTAGCAACGGATCAGCCAAGTCCTGAACCACCTCAGCCATAACTCCACTGATTCGCGCATTGGCTCTCCTGCTTGCAACGTATTCCCTTTACTAAGTCAGGCATGTTTAACGCCATTATGACTCTTTAAGACCGCTTAGACAGTAACAGAAGCGCCTTTGATGATCGCTTTAGCTCCAATGCCATACCTAAGTTCAAGACTTTAGGTCGATCGCTTCAGCCAAAACTCCGCTGATCTGCCCGCTTGCAGCGCTCAGAGAATAATAATCAACTTTGATGACCCCTTTAGCTCCATCAACACAACGCCAATCAGTTAAGATTCATGGTTTCAGTTAAGGTTGATGGCTTCAGTCAAAACTCTGTTGGTAGTCTCTATCCAGCTTTTACGATGCGCTCCCTCTACAAAGTTGACTAAACTTGGTAAGACTACAGATTAGACACTAACAAACACAGGATCAACGCCTTGAATAATCCCTTCGAATCAGTCACCACACACAGTCCCACCATCCATCAGTTTTGATTTATCACTTCAGCCAATACTCCACTGGTTTAAGCGCTTACATCCCTTAGCAATGGCAATGTTAAGAAAACGGGTAATTTTTGAGTGTTTTCGGACTGTTCTGGTCTGAATAAAAAAAATCGGTACCATCATCATCATCAGTAAAAATACTTCCACTGTAGGAAGTAGACCTCCCACAAAATAAGTTTATGACAAAAAAAACATATTTGTGACAAGCTTTTATGGCTGACTGTACTTTTCCTTGAACATCCATCAACTATACTCACCGAGACAATTCTAAAGAGCCCAAATTCGGTAGGATTGCATTATTTTATTACAGAGTTCCTATGACCACCATCCAGCTCCAACATCAGATCAGCTCGATGGTATCATACTACTGCATTGTCACCGAACTTACAAAAGTATGCAAAATTTTAGCTCAATCGGAAACCAGGAAGTTGATCAAATTTAACATGCAAGATTTGACTACAGACCGACAGACAACGGGACAGGTGAAACTAAATAAAAGCTAGTAAAAATCGTTCTAAAAGTTGTCACTGATAATGTCTTTGATTATACTCAGGAATCTCAAATTATTTGCGAAATTACCCATATTGTTGTGTTTACATTCAACTGGAGTTTGTTCAGCCGCAGCCTAGTTACGACTAAATTTAAAAATACACATTATACTATTTCATTTCTTATTCTTCAGACATAAGCCCCTATTGGAATTTGCGTTGGTTGTACAAAATGTGATTTGGTCGAAAACCGGCCAGTGAGAGTCGGATTCGCTCACGTAAGGTTCCGTATAGGGTATTCATAAGTATACGCAGGCTAGTTTCCCACAATTCGACGTCTTATCCTCGTATTGCGCCTATTTTGCGTGATGGGCTGGTGGCACTCTCCTAACCCAACTCTGCCAGGAAGCATACCCTTGATGTTGCTGACGACTTCTGGGAGTGACCTCGCAATTACGAGGTGTTGTGCCAGGTATTCGCCCACCCCAAAAGGGTTCTGTATCACATCATCATACTAAATAATCGGAAATAAACACATTTCTTGTACGAGTAAGGGTACAGTCAACAATATTAATATCTGCCACAACAAAAGGGCATAAATATCTGACACTACCCCATTTCTAGGTCCGGCAGGACGTGTCAGATATTTTCGCCCGTTTTGTTTATTTGAAGCCGGTTGTTTTTTTTGTAAATTCAAAAACCACATCCTGGGAACTGAACGTCAAAATATTGATGCTGGTGACGTGGTGACTGTACGTACCCTATTATTAAATGTGTTTTTCTTACTTATTTTCTTATCGCTTCGTTATTATTTGTTTTAATAGCGGGCACACCGATTAATTAGTAATAATACTTATTTAAAAACAGTGAAATCAAATTTCAAGTGTCTTTCTGTGACGAATCAAATCAAACGATAGGTACAGCCCTCTGGCAGACGAACAGCAGGCCTTATTAAGGTTCCGTTGTCGCTCTCTGAATGCAGAACTATAAAAATTTAATAGCCATGTCGGATACTTCGTTGTGTATCCGGAAAGTGGACCTGTTTATTCAGCGAAATAGGGAATCCTCAAAACGTGACTTATTGGGGTTAAAACAAGTGTTTTCTGACGATCCGAGGTCAGGGTTTGCTTGTTATACGCCTAGGCTTACTTCACTCTGTAATTCCCGGTAGTTGAGCGGGCTGGGAGGAGTGCGGTCTGATTTTTTCAAGACACTTTTATTAGGTCCACTTGTAGCTAAGTCAATAGGCAGGTAACTAAGTATGTAAACAAATCTAGTAATTTAAATAAAACAATGTAACGGATTATATCGCGTATATTATCTCATTTGAGTTCCCGCCGTTTCGGAAGCTTTTCAGTTTTCCATGGTCACGGGTTGACTGAGAAAAGATATAAATAATAAATAAAATAAATAATAAAAAAAAAATCCTTTATCAAAGTTACAATTTATCCAAACTACCCACTTTGAAAAAACAAATAAAGGTGTACATACATGCCAGATGGGCCTAATCTGTAAAGATCGTATCGTACCGTAAATATCGAGAGAACGAGATTTTTGCAACCACTACGCGCTCAACAAGTAAACGTTCGCGGCGCATCAATGTATAAAGTATACATTATAACGAACGGCCTCCTCATTGAGGCCGCCGAGGGGTTACCCCGGAGTGAAATGTTCGAATCATGCCGTCCCCCTCTCTCGTGTTAAACTGTATTTGAGTGACTGGGATCGCGCTATACTAACTTCGAAGTAACGGTCTAACAGAAACACGTGACGATCCGATGGCCATCTACTCTATCATCAAATAATTGACAACTAACATACGAAGAGCACGTTACGAAAACTGACCAACTTTATTGACATTACGACCGACGAGTGTCTCCTAAACAATTAGGAGTTCCCACAGTGCCCAAGTGGGTTCCCAACGCAATGTCTAATAATGTTTACAATGTGACTTGTAACCTTTTCCGTCCAAGCAGTAGTTGTTGTACTTAGAGCAACGGTTCTCAATGTGTGCCCTGTAATGGCCCCTCTACACGATCGCCAATCATTGGCGAGGAGATGGGACGCGTTTATACGTTAGAAAGAGCTCCACATATATTTCCATCGCATTCTAACGTATTGCTGCCGATGATCAGCGATCATGTAAAGGGGCCATAAGACATTTCAGGGGCCTCCGTCGGAAAGAAGTTCATAGTTATTTATTGCTTTTATGTAGTATGCAGATGATATCTTAAACTATCATGACATCCTGTAAGGACATTGCAACATTTTATAATGAATCTATACAAAATAAAACACATATATACAGGGTGTCCCATATGTACCAAGTCAAAGGTTAGCTACAGAAGCACCAAAAGTTGCGAGCACCTAGTCTATACTATTATAAAGTTGTACAAATTAAATATCTGTAACGATAAAGATATTTCAAAAAAATATTGTAACGGACTATTAGACGTTTCTAAGGAATCCGAGGAATGTAGTAAGCTTTCGTACAAAATAGTTCTTTGGAACTCGGTCAAGTGAGCTCATTATTGTTACCCTCGTTTATCGACAGTTAAGTAACTAGTAATTATAATTAAATATTATGTTTGGGTAACGATACCTCATTAGGGGCAACGGTACTGAGTCAGCTTTTAATGCCGCACTGTGGTTACTACACACTACCCAAACCGCACTACCCAAAGGTTGTCTGGAAGAGATCGCTATTTAGCGATAAGACCGCCTGTTGTTTACCTCTGCTAATTCGAATGTTACTGTCATGTTCTGTATTTCTGTGTATCTGAGGTGTGCAATAAAGAGCATTTGTATTGTAGTGTATGGGGCGAAACCACGAAAAAGTGGACATTCGTACTTTATTGGGAAAAACGTAATAAAAAAATAGCAGTCGATAGAAAATGATGTGCAGAACAATATATGTAGTATACAATTTTGCAAAATAAGGCACATTTAAAGCAGCAAAAAATAAAATGTGGTTTTTTTGTATGGGACCCATTTTAGGCACCCTTTTTCAAGGAAACTAAGCGAGAACGAGAGTTGAAACCTTCAGAATAATATTGTGCTACCTTTTAAGAGTGCGAAACGATAAATAACCCAGTATAGTAGGTGCCCGTTTCTTGGCTTAGTCCAATCGAAAAGTCATCAAAATTCGATATTTTTCTTAATTTTTTTTTGTAAACTTATATACCTACATTTTCACAATTTAGGTAAATATCATAAGTTTACAAAAAAAGGAAGGAATTTGGGTCCCATACAAAAAAAAACATTTTATTTTTTGCTGCGTTAAATGTGCCTTATTTTGCAAAATCGTATACCACATTTATTGTTTTGCACATCATTTTCTATCGACTTATATTTTTTTTATTACGTGTTTCCAAAAAAAGTACGAATGTCCACTTTTTCGTCGTTTCGCCCCAGTGTGCCGTCTAGACACCTGTGACATAACATAACGCAAATTGTGTCCTAAAAAAATATAATTACTTCCTCAACAAAAAAGTATGAAGATATAGCCCGTTATAGTTCCCCGGGACGTTTTTCGCAATGCGTGACGTCATGCACCCCCACTCCAAAACTTTGACGCGCTTTATCTTTGTCTTACTTTGTTTGATTGACAAAAGAAATAAATAGTATCCAATATATTTTGATAATCTGGACTAATTATAATAATATTTTTTTTACCCATTAAATAAACTACCGTATTCACGACCTAAAAAGGCATTGAAAAAAAATCATCGCTGAAAGTTTGAAAAATAAAAAACCCCCACTCACAGCATCGGACCGTAGCACCTTCCGGGCTTTCCGCATCGTCCTGACCATAACCCTGGCCAGGGAGCTGTGTGGATGCCTCGCCGTACTCCACTTTGCCTCCCAGATCTTCAGCGAGGCAAACAAAGGCGGGGACGGCTGGGTGCTGTCGGCCAACCAGCAGGCGGCCGTGCTGGGAGCTGTGCAGCTGGTTGGGTCCGTCACAGCTTCCTCGTTGGTGGAGCGGACTGGGAGGAAGGTGAGGCTTTTGAATACCCTCTGGTACACCGCGGGTTTTTGTATTTTATGTGAAAAAAGGCGAAACAAATAAAGATAGGAACGTTATACTCGCAAAGTTCGTTTGTTTTGTGAACTGTGAAAAATGGGTTTACTATCTGATTATGATTTTAATCTACGTTGGTATCAAAACACCCATTATATTTATGCAATCAATCAATACAAAGAACCCTGGTTTGGGCGATTTTTCTACACTTCAGAACCTGAAAGAATTTAAAAAAGATTATACCCACTCATTATAGCTTTTTATGTCCGTATTTTTATTATGAGAAAAACCAAGTTTTAACCGAAACCGATGGTTCACCGATTGCAGACTCTAATCTTCAGTAAGAGTTCTGTTCTCGGCAATTTATGCATGGGTAATATCGGGCGAAATTCTGGTTTTGGAAGTCTCACTCTAGAGACTTCTTATCACAGTGCTTAATTATAATGATGACCACATGTCTGTTCACAGCCGCTGCTAGGCATAACGTGCCTGGTGTCCGGCGTTGCCATGGGCCTGCTGGGCGCCTGGTTCGCGTTCGGCAGCGGCGGCTGGCTGCCGGTCGCCGCACTATGCCTCTGCATCTTCTGCGACGCCGCTGGGCTCCAACCGGTACCGTTCGTCGTGATGACTGAGATGTTCTCCTTCCAGGTAATTATTTAATTTAAAAACCATTATTGGTCTATTAGACATTTTATTAGATAGCATGGTGGACTGACCGTCAAGACCACAGCATACCGTAGGATGACGGGATGCATCTTTCGGTGAGGCCTTTGTCCAGTAATGGACGTGTTTTGGTTGACATATTAATGTTGGCTTAAAGCCTACTGCTAGACACGTCCAAGCGTAAGTCTAACAGTCGTTGCTAGGTCTGACGTGCCTGGTTCTCAGCTTATGTGCTGCTGGTATGGGCCTGCTGGGCAGTTCCTTGGTAAGTTTTTCACCTAATTTCGCAGATTCTTGGTGTACAGTTTACTGCGGAGCCATCTCCATTAGAGTCTGTCTCACAGCGGCTACTAACGAAAAAAAAAATTCGGATTTTCTAATTGCATACACACATGACGTCCTTTTCTTACTTATATCGTGCGAAGAGCATGGCTGTCTCGACCAGTCTCAGCTAGTGTGTACAATGTAGAACAAAGTAATTCATTTTTGTTATACCTACCTACCAGAGGCGTGGAGTCAGGAAAATTACAAGGGAAACCGAAGCGTATTCATTTACTCATATTTAAAGAAAAAGATGGTTATAAGCCTTTCATTGGGCAACCCGGTGGGAATCGGCTTATATAGACGCCACGCCACTGCTACCTACACCAATTCCCGCACCGATGTCTCTGTTTGATCCAATAGTCGACTGGTAGAGATTGCCATGGCATTAGGTCCACTAACTACTTGAAGATACTTACTTCATGGTAATGTTGCTTTTTTTTGCAGCTACGCGGCACAGTCACCTCCCTAGTCATCGCGTTTGCCTGCGCCCTGGTCTCCATAGAACTTAGATTCTTCCACCCACTATCCAATCTAGCTGGTCTACACACAGTCTTCTTCCTTTTCGCGGGAGTCTGCCTCGTCAGCACCGTCTACATCATCCTCTGCGTGCCAGAGACAAAGATGAGGACCATAGACGAGATCTATGCGGAAATTGGCGGGAAAAAGCAAAATGACGGAATAAATAAGAAAAATGGCGAGGATGAGAAAGACTGCGAAGCTCCCGATGTCACGAGATTGTAGATTATTTTTAGGTTATTATTTATTTATGTGTAGATTTTTAGAATTCGATTAATAGACTGTAGTCGTGGATGTGTGTAATTCGATTACAAAAACATACCTAATATATACATGGCCGGGCCCGAATATGATATTTCTTTTATGAACGTAATACTCATCTAAGAACGACATAAGTACTAGAAGATTATTTTGTGTAGTTATAAATTAGAGATATGTTTGTTAAGTTTAGAATCTGTCTATTAGATAGGTAGGTATTTTAATGATTTAATGAAATGATGATCTTTATTCTGTAAGCAGGCCGCAAGGGCACTTTTACAAGTCTGACTCTACGGCATTTCCCAAGAGGAGAACACTGTTGAGAAGAAAGCCGAAACAAATAACTGTTATATCTATTACAATATTTGTTCTTACCCTATCCTAAATATATGTTCTAAGTATAAACTCAATGCGTAGTTCTCAAGAATACATATCAAAACGAATAAAAGTAAAAAATAATAGAAGATAAAAAAGCAAAATATGATTTTTTATTTAAAACAACTTACGTACGCTTGATATGCCACCTTATAAGAACCGTGTCCCGGTAAAAGTAAATTATTTGATTTCTGTTTTGGGCAATGCATTTTTATCTGTTAAATATACCTCTACCCTATAATATGCCTTTGATTTTCGAGTAGATATGTAGGTACCTATATAATAAGTTTTTTTTACTATCACGACCGAATTATGTTTCTTATAGTGGAATATTCTCCACTCTGGTGTTAGAATTTATAAAAAAACTGCCCAAGTGCGAGTCGGACTCGCGCACCGAGGATTCCGTACAATAACTTTCTCTTAACCTAACTGACCGTATCTATAGTGTTGCATACAGATGAGGTGCTTACGCAACCGGATACTTCAAAACTGATTTTAAAATAAAAAATAATAATTATTCTAATCTGCTTTTAATATTTGTTGTTACAGCGGCAACAGAAATACATCATGTGTGAAAATTTCATCTGTCTATACTATAGCTATTTTATTTATTTATTTAATCTTTATTGCACAAAAGAAAACTTATTGTACAAAAGGCGAACTTAATGCCATAAGGCATTCTCTATCAGTCAACCTTAGGGCAAAGCAGAAAAATTTTGGGCGGTGCTGAGGCTTGTGTAATTACAAAAAACACACATTTATATACTTTAAATACATGAATAATAATATATATATAATACACACACAAATATATATATTATTAATAAATATGATATATATCTATACTATTATAAAGTTGTAAAAATGAAATGTCTGTACATTGAAGATATTTCAAAAAAAAAATTAAATAAAAAAAGAACCGACTTTAAAATAAACTAAAAAGCCAAAAATGATCTTTTATGTACAGTACGGATCACATTTGAATCACCTTTTGAATTCGGTGCCAAACCATTCATTTATTACTATTAACACAAATGACACGCAAGAACCGCGGCGGCGAGCCTTTAGTTATTACCTAAATTTAGTTATAATAATTCGTATTATTGTTGGATAAAGGACTTTACTTCAGGTTTGGCACCGTTTTCAAAAGGTGATTCACACGAGATCCGTACTGTACATAAAAGATCATTTTTGGCTTTTTAGTTTATTTTGACGACGGTTTTTTTTATTTTAAATTTTTTTTTTGCTTTTTAGAGATGGATTTTAGTGATGTAAAGTATTTTTAGAGCTCAAAATGGGAAGATTGAGTAGGCGCTATTGTAAATAAATAAGACTAATTGTAGATAAGACTATTGTAAATAAAATCTAAATTATAAGAATTGGCTAGGTCAAAATGGTTAAGTTCAGTAGCTTGCTGGTTAAAAAGAATACGACTAACAGTCTCAACTGACCTTGACTGATATTTAAAGAATTATCTCGCAACTCAAATTGGCGTAGAATCTCGAGTGATGTTGAGACGGAATATTTCCGTCTCTGATGGACTAGTGAATGGAGCTATGGGCATATAAAACAAAAATGGCCGGCCCTAAGACGAGATCAGCTGGAAGACGGGGAGCTCCCGGAAGCTGTGTACGTAAAAACACGTACGTAAAAATTTGACAATGAAACTGTTGGTCTTAGGTTAAAAGATAGTGACGGTTGCATACCCATACCTCCATCATGTACTAACGTTTCAAGTGACAAGGGTATGTGGAGATGTGGAGCCTCGTATGTTACCTTTAATATTAAGTTGGGCTGTTACTGTTCATAAGCTACAAGGTACCACCCTCGAGAAAGCTGTGATAGACCCTGATAAAAAGAATTTCGCTAAAGGGCAAATATATGTTGCACTAAGCCGTGTCAAAACTTTGGAAGGCATTGTTAGATTTGGACGCCAACAAATTATTAAATCGACCACATGATGAGAGATCGTTAAGGGAAATAACAAGACTACGAAATCTGCCTTCTGACGATCGAAGCCACACATAATACACGACTTTTATGACTTCTACGACTTTTATACGGCACTTACAGCCATATTGCATTCTAATGTCAATTGCTCACGACCTTTAGCTGAACGTTGCTATTTCAGAATCAGGGCCGTTAACCGTTGAGGAGTTCTCTGCTTCTCCACTTTGCTACCCTGATCTTAACCAATTTCTGCCTCTAAGCAAAATATGATGAATAATTATATTGCGATTAGTGAATTAAATAACAATGGTTGAGCCCTAATTAGTGACTGGTGGCTTGTGGCTTCATCATCAGTTTTTCTTCACCAAGTAATGATTTTCCAGTGTAAATGCTTGTTCTACTTTAATAAACACCAAAATCGCCATAGATGTGCCCATAATATTTGAAAATTCCTTCGATCCTCATCGATCTCATCATCAGATCTTCACCAAAATTTTATGGGATCAACTTGGAGATTCCTACTCTTAACCGAAAAAATAATTTTCTAAATCGACATGCGATTCGCGAATTAAATAACACTGGTAGAGCCCTCAGTGGTAACTGATGGCTTGTGTCTTCATCATCGGGTTCTCTTCACCAAATGGTGATTTTCAAACGTAAATGCTTAAACTACTGTAGTAAATGCCGAAATCGCCATAGATGTGCTCATAATATTCAAGGATTGCCTTCGATTCCTCATGGATTCCGGCATCAGATCTTCACCAAAATTTTATGGGACCAATTTGGATATACCTACTCATGAACAAAAAAATAATTTTCCAAATCGTCGTGTAAATGACGGAGTTCTGAGGTAACAAACATAAAAAAAATAAAAAAATACAACCGAATTGAGAACCCCCTCCCTTTTATGAAGTCGGTTAAAAAAATGATTGTTACGGAATATTTGGAAGTCACTAAAACGAAAAATATTCTTTTTGGATTTTATGTATGTTTGTATGTGTCGTTGTGGCAGTATATATATATATACTAGAAGATGCCCGCAACTTCGTACGCGGAGGGGAAAAAGTCATAACCCTCTTTTTTTCTTCAGCGTAGTCGGGTAAAAAGTATCCTATAACCATCTGGAGATACCCGACTACCCGTGTGCCAAAAATAGTTGAAATCGGTTTAGCCGATTTTGCGTGATGAAGCCACAACGACACATACAAACATACATAAAATCCAAAAAAAAAAATTTTTCGTTATAGTGAACTCCAAAAAGTCCGTAACAATTTTTTTTTTTTAAATATCTTCAATGTTCAGACATTTCATTTTTACAACTTTATAATAGTATATACTCGTAGATATACATATATAGCGATGGAACGAATTAAGCAGATAAACTAAGAGTCTTCGGTTCTGCCAGCAAAGAAGTTGCTCACGGATTTTTTGAATCATTTCAGTCATAGGACGTCCACTGCCAGCACAGGCCTCCTCAATAGATTTCCACATGGGCCGGATAAAAGCGACCCGCATCCAGCGAGTCCCCGCAATCCTAACCAGCTCGTCCGACCACCTTGCGGGCTTGCCGGTACGCGGTCTCCACTCGAGAACCTTTCTGCCCCAACGGCCATCGGTTGTTCGAACTACATATGTGCCGTGCCCATTGCCACCTCAGTTTGCTTTCCCTGTTTGCTATGTCGGTGACCTTGGTTCGTCTACCAATATCCTCATTTCTGATTCGATCTCGTACAGAGATCCCAGGCATAGCCATTTCCATAGCTCGAGTGACTCTGAGCTTCCTTAAGAGGCCCATAGTTAGAGACCACGTCTCGGCGTGTCTCGGCTATGTAACTATCTATGTATAATAATCATTATTTACAAGTATTCAATTTTGCAAGCATGACACAGTATTTATATGTTACGATTTATTTGTTACTAGCTTCTGCCCGCGACTTCGTCCGCCTTAAATTCGTTTATCGCGGATAAGGGTATTCTTCCGGGGTAAAAAGAAGCTTATGTCCTTCCCCGGGACTCAAACTATCTCCATACCAAATTTCATCCAAATTGGTTCAGCGGTTTAAGCGCGAAGAGGTAACAGACAGACAGACAGACACACATTCGCATTTATAATATTAGTATGGATTACCTGTTTATGACCTAATTGTTGTTGTAATATGTTTTTTGTTCAATTATGACATCGTTACAGGCCGGCCACGACAGGCGCGTTTAGCAGAGCGGCGATCGAATTATCTCTCCATTGCGTGGTCGAAACGCGCACCGCACAGTAGTTAGTTGGCATCACACGCAATGTATCTATTAGGAATTCGCTTGCTGCGCCACTGGTCGCGCTTTGTCGGGCCCGTGTGTGTAAAGTGTTTCGTTTTAAAGCGCCATCTAGTTTTTGCCTGGATATCCTCTTGCGATCGGGGCACGACACGATCCAAAGTATGGCGGTTGGGAGACCTATTGTTGTAATAGTCCTTGGTGGAGATTGAAAGTGGGCACAATATTGTTATAAACTTCATTAAAATATTTAAGTCAACACAACATTCACAACTAATCAAGACGCAATTTCGCGGCATAGCAAAATGATTTATTATCCGTTGATCTCATATGGAATTCCGCAATGTATCGCTTGAATCTGTCAATTGAGTCATACAGAAGCAAAGTCAGCAACATTAGTAAAAAGTGGAAGTAGCTGACTTTCCTTCTACTAGTATATGACCCAATTACAAGTTGTAGCTCAGTTGGAATCTGTGTCGCTTCGACATGACACAAGGCACTGGTTCAAGTTCAGCATAGCTTACTCAATATTTTTCAAACTGTTCCATTTTTGTAACAATAATATATGATTTAGTTAAGTTGAAAATGTGGTACGAGTAATACCAAATAAAACACAATTTACAAGCAATGGAATGTTTATAATTGCAATGATAAAGTTATTACAATATCAATATGTAAGTACATACTAGCCCGCAGCGTTGCTTCGCGCTTCGGGGAAAATGGTCGTAAGCACCGACAAAGCTTGGCTCTTACGACCCTTTTCCCGAAAATATATATAATTTTATATAAAGACCTCTTCAGGGGTCATTCGTTGGGGTCACAACCGTATAAACTCTAAATAGGAACAGACATAGGCCTCGGGATAAATGTATATACTGTCGGCTTAGAGAAAGGGCCTCTAGAACTTCTCTACTATATGTTCGCCAGGATGCCTAACTCGTTTGCCGACTGTACTTTAGATATGTTTTTGAGGTACCTTTGCTACTCATAAAAGTCATAATGAAAGGAAAGCCCCAATTTCACCATATTTTGCTAATTACTGATTACGTCACGCAAAATTTTGACTTTTTGGACCCCTCCCATCTCTCCCCACCTATCCCTGTGACGTATGTGGATGGCCCATAAACGATTGATTACGCCTCAAATGGTCGACATTAACAGACGTAATCAGGCGTTAAAACTAGCAAAGTACGGGGAAATTGGACCTGAAATTGTAAACTTTTCAGGATATTTTAGGTTACTCGTAGAACCCAGGTTTATTTATGTTTTAAGCCTGGAAAATTTACTATCTAAGAAAAAAAACCACCTAATTCAGAACATTATGACTTTTGACTTTACGGTAGCTTGAGTCCTTTATTTTAATCTGTCACTTTTCATCTTCTTAATACCGGTACCGTATTCCAGTAAACAAGATTCCTAATACATCGTAATACAAGATTCCATAAACACAAGATTCCCTTAAAATCCAAATCCTATTACTAAATTCCATATATTAATAAAGAAAATTCCGAATTATTCATCTCCATAACATATTTGTGGTTATATGGCTATCAGGGAGAGATTGCCGTTCATTTGTATACTTTGGGATCAAGCGGATAAGGAATATATTAATATTACTTTAGGACATAACATATCCTCATATCAAAAAGTTTACCATTATCATTTTATAAGCATTTCTATGTTGGTTGTATGCTTACTGTTGAAGTGAGACGTCGCTCGCGGTAAAGTATTTTAGTTATTCTTGTATCCTTTCCATTTAAAGGCAACAATGCCATAGTTTGACCGCAAAACACAAAAATTACCATATCGTAAGAAGTCGTTATAGAAAAATTGCCATATCGTAAGAAGTCGTTACAGACAAATGACCATATCGTAAGAAGTCGTTACAGACAAATTACCATATCGTAAGAAGTCGTTACAGACAAATGACCATATCGTAACAAGTCGTTACAGGTAAATGACCATATCGTAACAAGTCGTTACAGACAAATGACCATATCGTAAGAAGTCGTTACAGAAAAATTACCATATCGTAAGAAGTCGTTACAGAAAAATTACCATATCGTAAGCATCATCTTAAGGCCCACTTCTTTAGGTCTTTCAGGGTCTTCATGGAGGAGTCGATAATCTATTGAATTTATAAGGTGGCTGTAACTTTTTACAATTTGGTCATTTCGGTGTTTTGCGGTTAAACACATATTGGTATTATGTCTTTTAAGTGGGAAGCACACCAATAATCAAAATACGAAAGAAAAGAAAAAGAGGCGCGTCAAGTGGCAAGTGGGTTTCACAGGTGGCGAGCGAAAGGCGTTTCCAACCTCTTTGCCGACACGCCCCGCACCTCTCACCACGGGCGACGATTCAGTTAACCGTTAGGCATTGAATTAGTAACTTTCAGAGCACGACAACGCTGCGAGGCTTCCCATACACAAATACAAAACTGTATGAAGATTATACTATTACACATAATATATATATCGATGTACATGTGGCCTACACGTATACGATTATAAAATGTATTTTTTATATAAAAAACGACGACATAATAGAAACTGAGTGCTTAGATTTTTGTGCTCCCTTATACAGTAGTAAGTATATATTATGTTTATAGTTACTTATATAGACATAAAACTATAACTATTACAAAATCTATTTTTGAATGGTACAAAAGGTTATTTAATGTACTTATTCAAGTAGTAACTTGTGATGCATATACTATACAGTTTCAATACATTGTGGTATAAATATACTTGTCCTTTTTATTTATAAAAGTTATCACTTGTGATTTCAGTTATTTTTACCCTTTTGATTTGACTAATTAGAAAACGTCCAATATATGTCACATCGTCCTTAAAAATCATTAGAAGAATCATATAAGAAGCTCCCACGCTTAGCCCTCCATACAAAACGAAGTTGAAACTATATGCGTAATCAATATTGGGCCTTTGCATTAACATTAGTCCAAAACATATATATGTCGGTTATTTTCGTTGCTATTAATTGTAATAAAAACAAAAATACAACGACAACGTTTTTTTGAAGTAAAAAAAATATAATCACAAATTTTGACGTGATAACGTCTTATAAATCGATGAACGCCGGCTGCACGCACGAAAAAGCATGACTCATTGTCACGTTCCGCCTCAGCCGAGCGTGCAAGTGAAAGCGCGGACTAAGCGATCGAGAGGCACGATCGGCCTAAGCGTTCGGCTTGTGACGCATGTGATAAGATCAGCACACACCGACGTTATCACGTAAAATTATCGTCCGTAAACTACTGATGAGCAAATTGCGGAAACTTTCCAAAATGCTTAAAAAAGGTATTTTAAACAGGTAAGCTACTTCTTCTAGACATAAGACCTTTTTTATACTAAAAAACTTTTTTAAGCATTTTGGAAAGTTACCGAAATTTGCACATCAGTACCGTAAACCGACTTTACCGACAGCCAATTTTTTTCGAATCATAATTTTAAACTAGAAACTAATTAGCGACTTAGATGTGTTTTATATGAATGTAAATGCAAAGTGACTTATTAATTTATATATTTTTTTTTAAATGAAAGTATGGCTTTATAATTATAACACGTATTATGATAAGTTTGCACCTCGTTTATATACGTCATCATCGACACTAGGTGCAAACTTCATTGAACCGAGTAGTATGGACACGACTTTCGCCGTTCAGTCAGAAGACTCGAGACACGTCCAACGATTGAACGTTATCCAAATAATCTTTTCCCAGTATAAAGTACTAAGTCAGTTTAGGCTGGATTCAAAAACTAGAATAGGACTTAATATTTTCTTCTGTTTCCGCGATTATTACTCATTGAAATAAAACAATTTAACGGATTATATCGCGTATATTATCTCATTTTAGTTCCCGACGTTTCGGAAGCTTTCCAGCTTTCCATGGTCACGGGTCATGGTCATGGTCCTCCCGTGACCATGGAAAGCTGGAAAGCTTCCGAAACGTCGGGAACTAAAATGAGATAATATACGCGATATAATCCGTTAAATTGTTTTATTTCAATGTAGAATAGGACTTATTCGGAAAATAAGTGACAAGATAATATAAATTTGACATTAATTCTAGTAACTAATTTATTCCAGGGGCCTGTTTCATAAACGCTTGTAGCTTGTTTTACAAACGGAAGTCTCTTGTTAATTCATATTGTTGGAAAGAGACTTCAACTAGTCATACAAGTTACAAGCTTTTGAGAATCGGGACCCAGGTTGTTTAATCGAACCTTAATAATGACATAGTACCTCCACTTCGGGTTTAGTTGTGTCGTATAACGTAGTGGTAATTTGAGTAACAGTAAGACAAAGTATTAACTGAGATATCAAATAAAAATAATGTGTAAAAAATATATCAACTACGAACTAAAATTTCATACAGTTCACTTTTTCTAGAACTTTTGAGTCTGTAAAATTACTGACAGTATTTCATGACATCTTTTCATGTTTTTACATAATAGTGCGAGACATGTAGATAATTATCATCAGGCTATATACGTCCCACTGCTGGGCACAGGTCTCATCTCATGGGTGAGAGGACATGGGCTATAGTCTCCACGCTGGCCCAGTGCGGATTGACTTCACATACACCCTTGAAATTCTTCGCAGATGTATGCAGGTTTTATCATGACGTTTTCCTTCACCGATTACCCGATACAATAAAATTGAAGGATATAATCACTTAAACCAAAAAGTAAGGAGACATAATGTAAGCGATATCAAAATATACTGTCGGAAAACTTTATGACCGATGAAATAGCAAATTATACCAAATTTCTAATACAGTAAAGTCATAAATAAATTTGAAGCGTCATTAGAAAATAATACGTGCAAAATCAAAAAATCTCAGAATAAATACTTGGGGTATTTATACATATTGCTTAGAACTTCTTTCGTTTGAAAACGTGTTAGTATGTATATTAAATAAATAATAATAATATTAAAAATAAGTATAAACAAACGTGTAGAAGCTTTTGGTAAGCGAGCTGACTACAAATTATAAAACTAAAGCTTATTTTCGAGCAAAATCAACAATTATGTGTAAGTACTTTTAGTATTTTTGATAACGCTTGTGTAGTACGTTCAGAGCGACCAAAAAATTACAATATGGCTCTTACAGTCATGGCGACTTATTTTGGTTACGTATTCCGAATAATTATTAACTAGATTAAAAATAAACGAAATTCACACTCGAAATCCGAAATACCAATTAGTATATACCCAATTATCCTGGCTGGAGTAACACGTTCCTTGTTCGTGGATCATATCGACGGCAAAAAGCGGAAACGTAGTAACCGCCAGCGATGGGCATTATTCGATTAATTTTTTAAAAAATTAAAAAATAATCGTCAAAAATTTATCGACAGCGGTTTCCATTAACGATTCATTAATCGTTAGTTTAATCGATTAAATTTCAGGATTAAATCTCGATTAAAAGTTGAAACACGCTCAAATTAGCGATTTTCAACCCAAATGTGCACGTTACAAAAATGCAATATGTCTTGTCATGTGTACACTTGAAAAATCATTCTAGTGTAGGTATTGTGTGACATAAACTTGTTTCAGTGACACAAGGTGGTTATTATAGTGCAGTCCTACGTCTACTTAACTCGAGACTTCGACATACGAATAATATCTTATTTACTTCTAATATTAATCGCGAGAAAATTAATCTAATTAATTAGAATCGATTAGAAGCGAAACTTATTCGCTGGATATTAATCTACGTTTAATTGAATCAGATTAAATTAATCGGAACTCGTTCGATTAAGATTAATTAATCGACATTTTTAATCGTTAATCGTGATTAAGTAGGTTAATCTTAATCGTTAATCGATTACATTTTGCCCACCTCTAACCGCCAATGGATTTAGTTAGCGGTTACTACGTTTCCGCTTTTCGCCGTCGATATGTAGGGCATTACAAGATACATTTGATACGTCAGTGCATCATATATGGAGTACGACCCCGTGAAACCTTTAGGGATTATCAAATTTGCACGTACAAGTTTGATAATCTGTATTTGCTTGCAGGTATGGGCTTCAAACACGGAGTCAATAAACACATTGCAACAATTTGAACGAGCATGCACGTGTGAGGTCCGTTTCTAATTTTCAGTTGCACAGCTAACGTGTCAATAACCATTTCCCTGTAGGTTCGTTCTACACTACAAGGATTTCTAGAAAAGAATTTAAAAAAATATATTTCAAATCATCATATCGAACGTTTTTTGGTCTAAGATTCTAATCTACTAATAGGTTTTACGAAATTCGATAAAAACTTTGACATTACAATACGTAACCATTTAAAATATCCACGGCATATTAGGACAAACAGTTGTGTTATTTGTACTTTGTTATTTTATGTAACAATACGATTATGCTTTGGATCTAAGCTACAAAATAACCTAACATAAATTAAGTATGGATCTTACTATAATTATCGTTCATAGCGAAACTAAAACCATCACAATGTCTTGGCAAGACCGTAACAATATTGCACTTAATACCCATCCAGCGGGCTGATGGGCGCGCTTACCGATAAATATACGATAAAGCATCTATCCCTTGCGCACTCACACGAGACGGAAAGAAATGGATGCTTGATTGATTAAATAATCCTATTGGTGGAATTTTTCCTCGCAAACCGCTTAGCTGCATTTTTTAGCTTTAGTGGAAAGGCACCTTAAGTACTGTTTTTGTTTTCGACACAAGTTTCAAAAAATATGGGTAAGGCTGCGGGCCTCTCAACCACGGGTGCTTTTACTGATGTGCAAATTGCGGAAAATTTGCAAAATTAAAAAAAAAAAGTCTTAAGTCTAGTGTTAACTTACATGTTTATAATAATGTGGTATATAAAAGGTCTTAAGTCTAGTGTTAACTTACCTGTTTTAAGACCTTTTTAAAGCATTTTGGAAAGTTTCCGCAATTTGCACATCAGTAGGTGCTTTAATGTTACGAAATAGTCACAAATGCAATGACAAGTGAATCAACTTAAAACGAGAACTTAAAGACGTTTTGACTGTATCCCTAAAAGTACAGTACATTTGCCATCGTTTTTGTGAATATTTCGTAACACAAAGGCCCGCGGCCCATCAGGTATTGTTTCAGTGAAACAATAGGTACCTATTATGGCACTGGTCCTACCGCCGACGATGAGCGAGAAGCGGTTAAAGCTAGACACTAGAAACGAGTTGGCGAGCAGCAAGAAGCGAGTGTGTAGGTCCAATAGTTTTGTCGCTCGGCTATAAGCGAGTGTTCGAGTGCGACAAGCTATTACTCGCACCACTCGCTCGGTAACGCTGTAAAATCACCGCTGGCTGGTCTCGCAGCGTGAGTTCTAACCACCAAGCGAGCATCGCTGAGCGAGTACCGCTGAGCTAGTTTTATCTTATCGCTCTTATCGCTGCGACAAACTAGTAGAGAGAAAGTTCCCGGCAGTGTGAACAGCCAGCGATGAACTACACTATAATATATGTCTCTCTTTAACTATCACAGGATCTGTATCTTTTGTTCGTTTCTTGGGCGAAAAAATCGCCGAGTGCGAATCGCTTCCTGGCCCTTGGTGGGACCAGTGTCTCATGTGTCAATGAATTAGTAAAACCTATCCTCGCTTCATCATTTACCTATCTATCGATGTATATATATCCTGTGATTAACGCGCCATCACAGGCCACAAGGGCTTTCTTATACGACAGCGGGAACTCACCTGCGATTCTATATCAAACGGTTAGTACTCGTAATTGAAGAATGATATGCAACTACTTACAACTAAATGGTGAATATCCAAATGCCTATATAGCCTCATTTTTTGGTTTAGAAAGGAAGGTACTCGCGCTTAAATTATTTTTTTTTTTGCTTGCGGGCCGATTATGCTCGATTTTATCGAATGATGAAGCATATATGGTACGTTGGGGTAAGACAGAAGTATGGGCAAAACTAAATCTTTACTCAAATTTAACCTTTCGCACTTCCTCCTATTTCTGTGTTACCCCATCGCACCCTATACTTCGTTTATTTTAGAATTAGAAAAAGGGTCAACAATCTTGCCGTGTCTTTTTATTGAAAAACTCTTTCGAAAAATAAGTCTCAGCAAATATGAATCAATTATATAACAAGGATGGTAACTTACATTATTTTGGTTTCATAAGTAATAATTACTATGCTTTTTAAAGCTTTCAGTAAAAAGACACGTCAAGATTGTATACAGTACGATTACTTTGAGTTAACCACTGACATGCTTTTATTCCATTGGAGATTCGATACAGAGTTTATATTACTTACACACTGTCTTAGCGTTTTTTGTAATATAAACTCTTTTGTATTAGTGTTAAAGTCGAACATCCAATAGAATAAAAAGCATATGTCTGGGGTAAACTCAAAGTAATCGTACTGTACCCTTTTTCTAATGCTAAAAAAAACGAAGTATAGGTATGTCACTTTCTGAACCACATATGAGTGAGAGTGATGGATGTTTTATCATTTCTTTCTACCGGCCCGTTATTGATACAAAATGTTCATATAAAAATGGGATGATGACTATTTTTTTTATTATTAGTTCGTCATTACATTAATAAAAACATTGGAGACTTATTTTTTCTTTTTACGTAATCAAAAAAAAATGGCGATACATAGAAGTCAAAATGTCGCGAGACGTCACGCCTAGGTACAATTTATACCTATGACGTCACGAGCCCCCACTCCTAAACTTTAATGCGATTTATCTGAGTATTGTTTACTAATTTGAAAAAGCAAAGAACACATGTCCGATTTTTTTATTATTTAACCGACGGACTAATTAGAATTTTGATTTCCGTACCCGGACACCACGGTTATTTGTCAATCGTTTTTTTAACACCTGCATTTGACTGATATTACTACTCAACAAGCCGACCGTTTAACTGAGACGTCGCTATTGTAAGAGAGGGGTGCGGGGGTATGACGACTTCAAACCCTTTCGCCGCCACACCCCGGACGTCTCTCGTACCGTACCGCGAAACGACATAGTTAAACTCTCAGCTGCATTGTCATTTTCACACTGAATACTCCGAAATATGGTGCATAATGTTTTGACATCGGGGAAACTCGGATACGGATATATGATCGTATTTATATTTTATGTCAGTTAATCTGAAAGTCGTTAATGTCAGATATAAGAGTAAATATTCGTTACTGAACATAACCACGTCGAATATTAAATACGACTATCCAAGTTCCGAGTTTTAGCGATGACAATAGGGTATATGCATGAATTTTTTAATCGTTTTTCTTTACAAAACACCGTAAAATTGATTTCTAAAAGTGAAATTAAAATTAAAATCTGCCAAGAAATACGTATGATATAGGCATTTTAAACTACTAATTAGACAGCGATTTGACAGAGAGGTCCGACATGTAATGTTGCGTCATAGTCCACGCCGACCATATAAACTCCATATTAAATACTGTTTTGCTATAAAGAGATAAAAGGAAATGTTTGATGGCTTATTTCTTGGTTATTTTTATAGTTATTCAAAAATTCTTTCTTGTCTACCGTTTGTCACATGAATGAGCTATTAATAAAGCAAAAATAAAAATTCATGCATATTCCCTTGTTTATTCACCATATCTGTACCAAAGTCGGTGAAAATAGACACATACCGGGATGATATTAAAACATATAATAAACCTAAAATGTTTCACGGCAATTCTGAAGTATAGAATCATACAAATTATATGTATCATTAGTGTAATATTGATGGTAGACACAAGTCGCACGGTAGAGCCAAGTTCTTACGTTACCCATGATTTTAATACGCAAAAATAATGTGCCGCATTATTTTCCATTATTCAAATATAGCTGCCAAAGCTAAATTACTTAAGTGAAATAAGAATATAATGTAAAATTAAGGACTACAATAAAACATAAGTACAGTGCATTTTTGGATAATTAAGTCAGTACGAATCATAGGTATAGTTGTAGATAAAGTAAACTTTTTAATCATGCAAAAAAGTCCGTTGACGGCTATAGCCGACAGGCCAAACAGCGGAATAGCGGCCATAGTGGTTGTAAGGTAATTCCTTTGAGATTATGATGTTGAATCTCTTATTCTCGTTCTCTAAGCCACTGTTGTATCGAATGCAGATTTCTAGCCACGTTGCCATGTATATCAAAAAAGAAACTATATTAATAGAACAATGTTCTGCACCCTAGCTTTAAATTGTTTTTATAGAACTTACCTCCTTTAAGTGAATTTTGTAAATTCTTTATGAGTAATAAAATCTTAAACCACAATCTGAGTGAAATGTGTATTGACGGCTAAAACCGACATGGCAAACAGTGAAATAGCGGTTATTTTGACATTATGGTGGCGAATCTGAGTTTTTTTTCTTCATTTTTGTTACAAAATAAAACAAAAAAAAAGTTTAATTCATCGCAACGATTATACCCAACTAAAATTAACATTTTGGTTTCCTACAATTTGGCATTTCCATATGACCGGTGGTCGACATCAGTCTTAGCTACCGCGTTAAATGAGCAATATCAAGGGAAAACAGTGCATTTAGCCAAAACCTAAAACTAAACATGTTAATTAATACTTAAGAATAATAAGCAGAACACTGGAATGTTACGAAGAAATTAGTAGGAAACAATAATAATTATAAGATATGGTAGGAGCTGTAAGTGTCTTCAAGTACAATTATGCATTTCAAAGTTTTTTTTAGGTTATTTTTCAGATCTTTTGCTTTCAGCTCTTATCACATCTTATTAGAGGAAGTATCAATTGACATATTTGTACATTTGGAAGGAATTGACAAATGGAAGACAGAAAACGAATCATATGTTTAGATAATAGACATAGGACGATACACAACGAACCGAAACGCGTTCGAGCGCTGACTTGGCCCGTATTTTACACTCGGGGAATACTAATAAAAGTAATAGCTTGGGGACTAGACACATTAAGCAAAAAACGTATCTTACAAAATTATTCTTAAATTTTATATTTAATTATAATAGAATCTCGTTTTTAAAACATGATCGACCACTTTCCGAATCACAACATTCGGGAATAAAACTAGAAACGTTTCAACTATTCGTCGTTGTCTTAGGGCCGACTACGGCGAATTTTGGAGGGTAACATTATGCGTGTTTTGTAATATTCACACAAATATTCGCTAAAACTACACCAGTGACCCCATTTTATTTTTAAACTTATAAGGTGATGTAACTCATACTTAGTTTGCAAACGCGATTTATTGTTAGCGATCATTGGGTGGGACTGTCAAATATTTTCTCTACTTCGTTACATCTGCTAAGTTACTCTTACAAACTACGATTTTAAACGATATGCAACATTTGTTTTTCTAGCCAATGACTGGTAAATTTTTCTTGTCCATCTCGTTCGTCATAATTAGCATTTTTCAAAGTAACTCTGTCACTACATTCTTCTGAGTTACCGGACAAAATAACAAAAAAAAGTTGATCCACCCAGGTATCGCAGATTTTCGCGACAATTTCGCTTTTATTTTGTAGGTTTCAATGAAAAAAAAACGATAATAATTATTACGGAACCTCTCGGTGTAGTTTAAGCACAAATGTTAACAATCGCACTGCCGAAGACAGCCCTAGCCTCTTAACATTTTTTTCTTACACGACCTTCAGACATTTTACAAAGACAATTTATATCAAAATTTAAATGATTTGACGTTATAACAGAAAAAATGCCCGTTTATTAACTAATCTCAGGGCAAATCGTCAAATGCATTGCATTCTTAGTTTCTTTTTTAAATAAAATTGCTTATCTTTCACATATACCTGTTTTCAATCACAAAGCTAAAATGTACTAGCAACATCTTTGACGACTTTCACATGAACTGACAGAAAGTTTTTGTGAAACTGCTTATAGAAAGAAATGACCATAATATACAGTTGAAAATAGCGTCATTCTCCAACCGTTTATATACGCTGTGTCAGCACTAGCCGACCAGAAATTATACTGTTAAAATAAACACCCGCAGCGTGCAGACAAAGGTATGAAGGGTATAATTTATTTTAGTTTCATGTAACAACATATACAAAATGTACGACCTAACTATGTCGTCGGCTAATACCGACAAAATGATGATGCCGTTTAGAGAATCACACGAGTATTGTTCATTTAAAAACATCGCTTTCTAATTGAAGTATTTTTTATACCTCAAACTAACAGTAAGACAACATTTTCATATGTTTATTTTCCAGAGTCCACGAGCTTACAGAGTGCAATTCATGCCTAGTACGTTTAAATAACTTGTTGTCGGCTATATCAGACAATAGTGAAATAAAATGTATTCAACCAACTGCAGTTTTACGGTTTAATATTAGACTGATCATAGGTAAAGTCTGACATTGTAATTTTATGATGTCAAAAAAAGTAATCAATAGATATTAAGAATAGTTTGAAGACTGAATAACACTCTCGCTCTACAACCGTAAGCGTATGTCCGTATTAAAATTCGAGACATAATGATATAGTGATGCGTTACATACAGTTAAGTACAGGACACTATGTCCGTGGGTAGTAGTGACCGGTGCGCGCCGGCAGAGGCGGAGGCGTGTCCTGAAAACATTTTTGTTTATATTTATACAAATATCTAAATAGAAAGAAAAAATAATTACAATTGTTAAACCGTATATTTTATTAGTTATATTTATGTATTGCAGTCATATATAAAGGTTAAGTTTGACCGCTGAACAATAGATGTCTGCGGTGGTACTGAGTATTACAAAGTTTAGTTACATAATTATGTACTAGATGTTGCAAGCTGTCTTCGTTAACAGCAATTTATTTATGTTTACCTATTAAGCGATAGATGTCCCTGTTCCTTACAGAAACAAGCTAACGTTTGTTTACTGAAGTTTATACGTATGTTTAGAAAATTAAATGTGAAGTCAAAAACAAAAAGTAACCAATATAAACAGTGTTTGGTAAATATAAACCTTATAGAAACGCAGTGAAGTTTCAGTTTAACAACAATCCACTGCAGTCTAAGCTGGAATCGAACCAGTTTCTTTTTTACCGGAACAGAGTCCTAAGTAGTCATTCAACTTATTTCTGTACCTCGTTACGATGGTTACGTCTACTGAGTTACCCTTTAACATTGCAATTTAAAACGAAGTGAAGGCAAAAAATATCTAGCCAACATAGATTCATTTTTCAAGGGCCCATCTCGTCATTATGTTAGTAAACTACATTATTAGACTTTTTCTAAGTAACTGATACTATTGTATCCTGAGTCACGGAACGGAACAACAACAAAAGTTGAATTTTAATAGATGTAAAGGCAAAAAAGCAATCTAGCCAATATAAGTTCGTTTTTCAAGGGTCCATCTCGTCATTTTATTATTTTAGTAACTTATATTATTAGCATTTTTCTTAGGAACTCTGTCACTATTTCTCCTGAGTTACGCGACAGAATAACAACAAAAGTGTTTTTTTTTTTGTTCCATAAATTAGCACATTACAGTCACGTGTAAATAAGAGAGTAAGTATACATAATAGCGATTAATTTGTAATATTAAAAATAAAAAGTTGATCCACCCCTAAACCATCAAACCATTACACAAGTGGTTTGATGGTTGCGTTACGTTACTTAACCTGTCGGCTGTGGCCGACAACGGAAAAGCGTGCCCCAGACGCCAATGTCGGCTATGCCCGTCAAGCGTGTCAGTGAAATAGCGACCTACGTGCATTCGCGTAAGTTTCAAGTTCATGTTGGCGTGAAGATGGCGTGGTGTCTAAGTTGACAACTTTTACATTTAGATGTGGCGTTCAAAAGGTTAACACATTCAGCACCGCGAAACCGGTCGCCGGGCGCTCTGCTCGTAGCAAGTTTTCGCTACATTCGGTTTTTCCCACGTTATTTGCTACGAGCGTAGCGCTACGAAAATCTTGGTTGCGATAGTATTAAGGTATATGTTTAATTCAATACATAATTGAATAACAGAAAATACAACAAAGATCGTGAAAACATTTTTACTTTGAGATGCCATCTTGGACTAGGGTGATAGCTTACAGTACATTACATTCTAAAGTTTAAGTAAGCAGAACTAAAAGTATATAAGAAAAAAGCAAAATAATAAAAAAAAAACAAACCTCTACAAATACAACTTAAGACTGTGTTTGTACACTCGCTGCCAAGCTCTGAAAAATAAATGCGTAACAAAAGCGGTTAAGGGGGTTGTAGTGTCGCAAATTATCTTGATCGGCGATTTTGCAATATTAGTTTTTTTGATACCTCGCACATAACACGTGATAATTATAAACTTGAATATATTACACATTATTTCAACGACATTTAAGAAAAAAAAATGTTCCTGATTTTATATATTTTATACTATACACGGTGGGCCCCAGTAACTCAACAGACTTTAACCAATGAATTTTGATGCGAAATGGTAATTTCAATGATAGAGTTCCATACCTTACGTGTAGCTTGTTTTATTAGCCTTTATTTTTTTGTATAAAATATATATTGTTTTTGTATGAAAATAATATTTTTTTAGTATGAAGATATTAATAATTAGTTGAATAACCCATAAAATGTATAGTAATTTTTGTTATGAAACCTTTTCGAAAAACGCAAGTTTTAAGTTAAAACTTGCGTTTTTCGAAACGGTTTCATAAAACAACTGGGGATATTAAGAACTTTGTTCTGCACCTACGTTAAAAATTTTACAAGGTATAGCCCGATCAAATTAAGCCGAATATGAGCAATCAGGGGAAATAATTCGTGTTGTTTTGCAAATTGGTACAGCTATACCTTGCAGTATCCAGATGAACATACTAAAAGTCCTCAAGTGTGGTGTGCTGAGGGTGTAAGGGGGGGTTGAATGTACCCTTTTTCAGATTTTTCTCATATCTCGAATATCTGTACGAATATAATTTTGGTTACTTCTGACAAAAGTTTATATGTAAAATTTTCTACATAATGTGCTATATTCATTATTTCTCAAAGATTAATACTTTAGGAGCTATAGGGTGTTTAAGTTAACAAGGAGATAAAATATAGACGATTTAAGAAGTAAAAACGAAATGGGCTTTAAATTTTTATTTAAAAATAGAAATCAGTTCGTCTTTATAATGTTACTCATCATCTTCTACATCTACATCCTCGTCTTCTGCATCTAGGACTTCTACACCGTTTGTTCATGAACCCAAGCAGCCGAAACATATTAGACTGCATGAAATACCGGCTTTTCGACATCCACATTTTCCAGTGCAAACAGTTTTGCAGCGGCAAAAAAATGAAGCCAGCACAGTGTCAGGCGCTGGATGATCAGTGATCGTAATTCGTTCGAGGGTTCCATCAGCTCCTCGCTTCCAACCCCACATTTCAGGAGGCATTTAGTTACGCAGCCACACTAGAACTTGGTGGAATACTCGAAATGCGTGATATTTGCCACATCTTGGTAACACACGTATTTATGAAAAAATAAACTTTATTTTTTAACTGAACGTTATACCAATGTCAAGTCATCAAAAATATCTGTGAGCTTTGAATGACAAAAATATGAGTACACGACTTTATTGCCAAGTGCGTCAGAGTGCATAGATATTTTTATCTCGTTGTCAATGTATATATATTTACGGTCGGGACTCTACTCTACTGAGACACTAAAGTCGATTGTTAAAGTCTGTCGTCTTACTCGGGCCCACCGTGTATAAGTAAGTGCCTTGACAGAATCAGGATTTCAAAAAACTTAAACAGTGCGATGCACCATTTTTTATAGTTTTTGTAAATTAAACGCCATCTCTCAGTAGGAATTTCGTTGTCTCCTCATATCAAAATAGCATGACAGATTTTAAGTTGTAAAATAAATAAGTGACAAATTGGCACTTTTCCCGTCAGGTTTTAAATTAGCGGTATTGTAAATACTTTATCCTTTCTAAGTATCCCGTTTATTTGCGTTTCGTTGCAAAGAAAATTTTGCGTACAATCAAAGACATTTGCACATTATACGTCTCCTTTTGATCGCCTCAGTCGGCATATGCCGTCAAATACTTTTTTGGAATGTGTACGTTACGAATGCGCACATAACGTAGCATTTTTGTCAGAATCTGGAAATCTGAATATAGGTGATCCTTATTTCGATAAGAATTCAGGAAAGAATAAAATAAACAAACAGAAAACTAGCAAGATCTAAGTACAATCAGCTGTAAAAAGGTATACAAGATTAGTCCGTTCAAAAATATCTCCGCTAGACTATTACTCGCAAATAAAGTTGAGAGATATTTTTAATAAATAAATAAATAAATAATAAATAAATATTACGGGACAATTTTACACAAAACGAACTAGCCCCATGGTAAGCTCAATAAGGCTTGTGTTATGGGTACTAGACGACGATATATTTAATAGATATATTACTTATATACATAGAAGACATCCAAGACTCAGGAACAAATATTTATGCTTACCGGGATTTGAACCCAGGACCTCAGCTTCGCAGGCAACGTTACTCCCACAGAGCCAAACCGGTCGTCTAAATTTTAAACGGACTAACCGTGTAGGTAGATCTTTTTACAGCTGACTGCGCATGCAGTAAGCAAACTTTAGCAAGTTACTTTCTTTAAGATTGATACAAACACTCGTTATTTGTAACAATCCAGTCTTAAAAAGTTGTCGACACCTGACCTGGACGTATTATATGCTATATCTTTATGCTATATCATAAAATGTCCAGGTCAGGAATATGCGCATATGATGCGCAGAATGTGTCGCTAAAGTGAAAAGAGTGTTATGTGTCTTTAGCTCACCGAGATATGTATCACTCATTAAGCTCATTTAGCTCAGTGCATCTTTAGACTATATCGTTCACGAGTGAGTAGAGAACTAGGTATCGTCTCTCTCGTTTTGCTCGGCCAGGCACGGCAACATTCATTTCGTGAGCGAGAGCGAGCGAGTAACTGAGATGATAGATGAGATGTTTAGCTACTTGAATCTTCGGTGAGCGAAAGAGCTAGTGAGCTAAACCAAATGATATAGCTCGTTTGAATCACTCACTCGCGAACTACACATCTCTAGTCAGGAACTCAAATGAGATTTGATACGATATAATCCGTTTCAATTGTTTCATTCAAATGAGTGTTTTCGCAGAAACAGAAGAGGATATTAGTGATAATATTGTACCTGCACGTTGTTGTCGTGGAGGTAGTGGCGCGGAGGCTGCGGCCGCGGCATCGGCTCGTCGCTGTCTTCATCCTCTTCAAAATCTGGAACACAATGTCATATTTACTACATATTGATTGCAACCGTACCGAAAATGCCTGGAAGAGCTATTGGTCCATGAAATAATTCAAGAAGGGAGTACTCCCCATTACTTTGAAGCGAAAACTCATGGAAATGCGCGTTCTTCCGATCCTCACCTATGGTGCCCAGACTTGGTCTTTGACTAATGCTCAGAAATATTCCATCAAGGTTCGCCAAAGGGCAATGGAGCGTAATATTTTGAGAGTCAAATTAACAGATCGCATCAAAAATACCATCTTACGCTCCAAAACCCAAATTGCCAACGTAGCCCTGACAGCCGCTAAGCTGAAGTGGGACTGGGCTGGACACGTTTGCCGCATGCCGAACTAACAGTGGGCCACGAATACCACTGACTGGATCCCACCCAACAGAGTTCGGTGTCGCGGTAGACCAGACGGAGATTGATTGCAAACATGTCGAATATTTGACGAATTACTAACGTATGGGGGGGGGTATATCCACATTTAAGGGGCTCACAGCTCTGAATGACCTTAGATCGGTAGCTCGTAATTTTTCCGTGTTGTAAATGTCTCATCGTGTTGACAACGACCGTCTTTACTAATATATTATTTCAGTTCATCCCGACGACTCACCGAAACCAAGACAAACGCCATCAAACCTCGTACGACGAAAAACCATTATTTGCTACTTTTCTTAAAAAGTACACGTTTTTTAAAGAAAATGCTTGCTTAGCCTGTTAGGCGTTTTCATAATGAACTAGGCAAAGGTTTTGAGTTCATTAAAGGTTTATTTAGAAACTAGATACGCAATCCTTGTTTTTATAGAACTCTCGGTAAAAATATATAATTATTATTATATTAAGCCCGAGCTGTCCCACTGCTGGGCAAAGGCCTCCCCCTCTTCTTCCCGGTTTAATGCTACCTCTGGTCAGTCCTCCACAAAGAGGTCTAAAGGTGCGTCCACATTTGTATCATTTGCCCGTATCAGATCATCGTCGCGTGGTATGATCGCGTGTCACGATCACGCGTTTGGATGTTGCGCCGATCCGATCGCTCGAAATCCAAGTTGCTACGCGTATCACACACTTATATCGGACGAGGGCGGCATGATCGGCGCACCGACAGTGAGCGTCCAAGCAGCGCGATACGCAGTCATGCCACGGCACGGTGATCGGATACGAGCAAAGGATACAAGTGTGGACGCAACTTAAGTCGTCTTGCCATCGGCGACGAGGTCTACCGCGTCTCCCCCACAACTCGTTCGGCATGCGGCAGATATGACCAGCCCAGTCCCACTTCAACTTGGCCAATTTCTGAGTTACGTCGATGATTTGGCTCTTAGAGCGTAGCGTGGTGTTCCGAATTCGATCCATTCGTTTTACACCCAAACGCTCCATGGCCCTTTGGCAAATTAATAATTAAATACATGAAAATATATTCAAATTTCCGATTGCGATAGTGTTAAATAGAAACCGAAGTATCATATAAACTGTATTTGGATAGTTATTATCACCATTCCGGGAACTAGATAGAGAACAAAAACCATAAAAAACGCACACTTTTGACGTTTCTGGCGTTACCGAAAATGTATCTATAGTGACCAAGAAATCGGGCTTCTAATATTTTCTGTTTATAAGGTTTAACAGACGGGATATTCAACGTTAAAACGTACACTATAAATGTAAACGAAGATAAACCATTATTTAAAGGCGTCATTTAAAAGTTGTGGACAGATTTGTGTGGGTCTAATAGTTTAAATAGGCACGAGCGAATTGTTTTAAAAAAAAATTAAAGTCCTAAGTTTTTTCTGAAAACGTAAACAATTATTCTTTTCAGCAAATCAAACGTAACCTAATTAATGGATACTACATATTTTTTTTTAGGAAAAAATACGTCCTTGTTGACTCACAAAATCCCACATGCCCCTTTTTAAGACAAAAGTAAGCTCTTTTCCTCTTGTATTTTCGATATACAGGCTGTGGCCTGTAATGGGAATAAAAAATTAAAATATAGCCCCTTTAACTAATAAGCAATTAACTCCAAATGGTTTCATTTATTTAAAAAATAATAATAATTTCCTGTTATTTTCTAACAAAATAAATCGACTTGGATACTTGTCTTGTGCACTTATCGTTTAAATTTAAGTTCCTTTTACTGGCCACACCCTGTATGCTATTCAATTGTAAGGTTGTTTTCTTCCAAAATTCACATCCAATGTTTTTTCAAAAACCACAAATAGATAAACTGTTTAGAGCAGAATCTCCTTCAATAAACATTACTATCTTACTTATCAATATCTGTATGTAAGTACATTGAATTAATGCTTAACCATATCATAATATAACCGCGAAACCAACATTAAAATTCCGTAAAATAACATTACAATTCGCTGCATTAAATAAAACAAAGTATTGTGCAACGAACATGCTTCCAAAACCATGCATAATATGATAGGGCTTAAAATATCGACCACACTGAAGCTTTACGCTGCGTAAGTATAGTGGATAAAATTATATTTAGTTTCGTTTCGTCAATTAATGATGAACATTAAGTATTGTATTTTTTGCATGTGCACATAAGTTGGACTCAGAATATAACTATAGTAGGTAAGGGAAACTGAAACACATACCTTTTTAGTCCTTATTATCATTGTAATAAAAGCGAAAAAGATACGTGTTTCAATTTCCCTTACTGTACAAATAATTTATTTTTGTATTGTGTTGTTTTTTTATATATTTTTTTAAACCTCGATATGACATTTGTTTAGTTTCCTCCGCTGTATACATTTTTACTTTGGTCTATAAGGATTAGTAATAAAATAAAAAAAGTCATGACATTGATAATATATTGGCTTATTTTTTTTCTTTTATTTTTGTTTGTATATAAATGTTTTACTGTCTAATACTAACACTTATTTTAAGTACAAACTTTAGTAACAAAATATGGATCCTTGGTCTGAAATAAAATTATTATTATTATGTTGTCCTTCCGTGAGTCACGGGCCATGGGGCCCTGTCATTTGGAAGGCATGACTGGGGCCGAAGCCAACAGTACAGAGGCCCTTTCGAGACATTTAATATAAATTGCGTTGGAGCACCAGTCGGGACTTATCCCTCTCTGCATTATGTAAATGCAGACACGGACAATTCCCGCACGGTGTAGGACTATGGAAAATAAAAGAAACAAACTATAACCTGGTTCTATGGGGAGAGTGTTAAGTGGACCGGTTGTATGGGCTATGGAGTGAGATTACCGGACACATGCCAAAACAATATCTCACAACAATTGATAGTGGCAGGCGGTGACTAGCTGTGTACTGGTGGGCCCACTATAACGGCCGCCGTCCCTGGCGACCAGAGGGCAACACGGACGTACACAGCTCTGGGTCTGGAGAGGTGTGCACCGCTTTCTACCCAGCGACTAAAACAGTCACTGCACCAACTCGCGCTTACGCAAATTTCACTTCCACCCTCGAGTTAAAACTCTTGCGACTCCACCCTGACCAGCCAATTAAGGCAAGTCCGGGCTGGGTATCCCAAAATCGGGTCCCCGTGGAGCAATCAGGTCCGTGGTGTTGCTACTCACCAACAGCTTGCCAGAGCTGCCCTGCGGCTTTATTATTATTATTATTGATAGTTAATTTGTAAATTTTTCTAACTTATTTGAATAGAACAAATTAAAAACGCATACAGTCAAGGCCATAAATTTCTTATCGAGGGTAAATAAATATATATATATATATCTAGAAAAACAATACAACCTAAAAATAAACTATATGTAGGGTAAATCGTCTATAACTGGTCACATTTTACTATATATATTTATAGGTAAAAAGAATTCATATTAGTATGAGGTGGCCAGTAATTGATACCTTATACTGAAATGAATTCTGTTTACCTATAAATACTAATTTATTTTTAATATAAAGTGGCCGGTTACGTTTTACGCTACATTCTGAGTCCAAATAACGTGCACTATCTAGAAAATATACAATATGAACCACCTCTAGGAAACTTAATATTCCCAATTTGCACCGATTCCTCTTACGCTTAGGTATTCGTCGAGTGCAATTAGGACCAAGGAATGAGGCGCCTCGGTCACGCACCTGCCATCCGTAAAGTGCGGACAACACTTTGTAAAAAATATTAATTTATTTCTTAAAAGTCAAAAGAGAAAAATAAACAGATGCCGAGCGAAAACATTAATCTGTACAGTCAGCGTCAAATAGTCCGTAGCATACCAAGCGTCATACATATCGTCATGTGGATAGCTAGGGCAAGTTTCATAAACGCTTACAAGCGGAAGTCTCTTTTTAATACATAGTGTTAGAAAGAAAATACCGCTTGTAATACAAGTTACAAGCGTTTATAAAACGGCCCCCTGGTCTGCTGCGTCGTGGTATCGTGTTTTAGTATACTGAACGCAAAACGAACTGAAGATCGATATCATACTGCTATCTCTTTCACACCCGTTAAGACCCCGCAAGTGTGAACGAGATAGTGTTATGCTCTCCGTCGCCGGCTCGTTTTGCGCTCAGTATAAAACACATAACGTGTTATTAAATAAATAGATAAATATTTAGGGACAATTTTACACAAATCGAACTAGTCCCATGGTAAGCTCAATAAAGCTTGTGTTATGAGTACTAGACGACGATATATGTAATAGATATATTACTTATATACATAGAAAACATCCAAGACTCAGGAACAAATATTTATGCTCATCACATAAATATTTGCCCTTACCGGGATTTGAACCCAGAACCTCAGCTTCGCAGGCAACGTTACTCCCACTGAGGTAAACCGGTCGTCGCCATTTGGTTTTAATAACCAAATGGGGGCGTGGCCTAACTGCTCGCTTGTGTTTGTCGAGTAGAATGGATAGCATGTTAGCAATACAATATTCTGTTCGTAACTTGGCGCAGCGGACCCGGTTTAAGAATAAAGATGTGTTATGAATTGCAATACATTTGGCACTTTGGATGCTATAGACTATTTGTTGCTGACTGTACAAATGATATTTCGTTAACTATATGCGCTGAGACGCGAGGTCTGTGTCACGTTTTTAACATTCAGCCGCGTAAACACTCAACGTGTTTTAAGCGTCGGTGTGGTCTGCCATGAAAAGCATTAGATTTTCAACTAAGCTGCAAAAGTTACGGTTGGCAAAAATAATAGAAACATGACGCCATCGAAAATTTGCAGAGAACCTAGTCGTAATGATAATGGTAAGTCACATTAAGAATTATTAAACCACCTAAAAATATATATGTCGATTATAAAAGGCTTAAATTTAACGGTATAAATTGTTTATTTTACACAAAACAATAAATATATGTTTACAGAACCGTAACGCTGAACAGCAAGGTTGGATAAGATTAAAGTGACCCAGGATAGAGTGAGAGGTGTGACGTGCGCTGTAATCCCACTTTGTGACAACATTTGTAGAGGAAGTCCCAATCCGGCACTTACTCCGAACCTCACATGCGCTCACTTCCATTCTCACACTGGAGTTCACTTATTATCTCGCGTCCCTTTCCAGACGCTTAGAATCACGCTCCCTCTACGAGCTGCTCACTCACGATCTCACAATCCTCACCCTTTCACTCATACTATTTCGCTTTACCCTAATCGACTGGCTTCTTTCTCAGCCCACCGGTTCCTTTCACAGCAGCCCCGTATCCACGCTTTGCCCCTCCTTCATGCGCTCACCCAGAAAGGCACCCTTCTTTAAGGCGCTCAGTCAAAATCTCCCCCCTCTCTCCTGAGTGAGTGGAGGACTCACTCAGAATTTCCCCCCTCTCTCCGAGTGAGTGAAGGACTCACTCAGAATTTCCCCCCTCTCTTTTCCAAGCACATTTTTAATATTATGCTCGCCCTTCTCCAGGCGGTCAACAAATCTCGCTCCCCCCTCAAAAAATTCGCCTCTCCTCCAGCTCACATCCAATCTCGCTCTACCTTGATTTACAGCTAGAGCTTGCGCTAACTGACTTGCCGTTTTGCTTTCTCGACCCAACGCTTCCTTTGACAGAATCCTCCGTACCTGACGCCCTAAAGACGCTCACCCACAAAATCATTCTTTCTCACCTCCACGCACTCACTCAGAATCTCGCTCCCCTTCCAGGAGCTCACACAAAATGTCACCCCCTCTCTCCTCCAAGCATACACTCAATATTAAGCCCCCCCCCCCCCCAGGGGGTCAGCAAAATCTCGCTCCCCCTATAAAATTTTGCCTCCTCTGTCCTCCAGCTCCCCAATCTCCTCGCTCTACCCTGATCAACAAATAGAGCTGGCCCAGAAACTTGCTTACCTCTTTGCTTTCTCGGTCCTACGGCTCCCTTCACAGTATCCTCGGTATCTGAGCCCTCTGCAAAACATTTAGTAACGTAAAACAACTAAATACATAGAGAATGAGAAAAGTGGGAAGGGATTAAGCTGCTGGTATAATATAATGAAAAAATGCAAATTTTAAACTTCTACGGTCAGCACCAAAAGTAAGTGATAATTTTAGTATGCAATCTGACATATGCCAGTAGTGTAATTGTCAGCTACTTTTGATGCTGACTGTACCAAATCTGAAACATCCTTGTTTTTAGGGTTCCGTGTTTCGAGAAGTAAATTAAGTTTTTGTTTATATTACTTATTATAAAAAATAAATAAGGTATGAACGATACTGTAAATAAAATTAGCAGCAGAATGCCCTCGGAAGTATTGTTCGGTACATTTATGAACGGAAAGATTCATCCTTTCCTTAATGAAATCTCATTAACAACTCACGAACACAACTTTTTGTACTCATTAGTTGTGTAAATACAGTGTTCAAGGGATACATACAACACACTTTAAACTCAATAAGTACACAGAGATTGTGAAGGTATTCATACTCAATAGAACTATTCTGAATAACATATTATAAATATATAATAAATAACTCACTAAACTAACTGTCCCGTAGTGAAATTAAAATATCTACAAATTTTTTGCATTTATTTTAAAATTAAGTTCATCAAATTATCTAATTCTTCGCTGATTAGGAACATCTATACTATTATAAAGTTGTAAAAATTAAAAGTGTGTACATTTAACATTGTAACGGACTTTTGGAGGTCACAAAATCAAACATGTATTTTTTGGATTTGTTGTATGATTGATTGTATGTGTCGTTGTAGCTTCATCACACCAAATCGGCTAAACAGATTTCAACTACTTTTAATACACCGGTAGCTTGGTATCCACAGTTGGTTATGGATAAGTACTTTTTACCCGACTACGCTGAAAAAAAGGGGTATTGACTTTTTCTCCTCCGCGAACGAAGTTGCTGCTTCTAGTTTATTATATTTTTTAGCGCATATTTAAGTGGGGGTTTTAGTTTCATTTTAAATAATAAAAGATCTCCAATTCAGGTAGAATTCCCGTCAAGTAGTTAATATAATAAATTATTAAAATGTAACTACGAGTAGATAACGAAAAGAATCTATAAATAGACAGACGGATTTCACAGCACTGAACATTAAAAAAGTTTTATTAAAATCGTGTTCAAAGATTTCTCGATTGTTTTTAGTTTATGCTACAACATTGTTATCTACTCTAACAAATAAGACAGGACTATGTATTGTAAAAATATAAAAGTCGAGTCGAATAGTGTTATGGCAATAGTAAGGCAAGGAGCACAAGCGTTACATGTAAAAGTAAAGTTCCTCCTAGGGCCCAAATAGTTATTTGCTCGTATAAAGGTTCGTTGATAGTTATTTCAATATATATTATGTTCCAAATTTTGAACATTGGGCCTTACGAGGTTAAAATTGTGCTTCAAAACTACATTATAGGTGTTTAAATAAGAATAAAACTTTACTAAAACATATCAAAACATAATTACGAAATCTGCACTCATCTCATAAGTACCTAACCCATTTTTTACAAACACTGTGATGGTCCCGATATGAAAACACACATAGAGTAAAACAAGCATACCAAAAACACACATAATTAATAGAATATAAATATTATATGTCCATATTCGACACGCACCTATGTCAAATAGCGATTGTATCTTGTTGATATCTTGCAACTTGCTTTTGCGTATTTGATTACACGTAATGCTAATACATATAGTGTTAGTAATAAAAATAAAGTAAAGAAGTATGTATTTTGTTGTTAAATTTTAATTTTAAACATAAATAAATAAATAAATATTACGGGTCAATTTTACACAAATCGAACTCGTCCCATGGGTACTACACGACGATATATTTAATAAATATAATACTTATGTACATAGAAAACATCCAAGACTCAGGAACAAACGTATATGTTCATTACACAAGTACTTGCCCTTACCGGGATTTGAATCCAGGACCTCAGCTTTGCAGGCAACGTTACTCACACTGAGCCAAACCGGTCGTCAATTATTATAAGCAATGTAACTTATCAACCGACTGCAACAATAGGGTATTCTGCTCTGTTCAAGAAAGTACTTTAAAATGTGTATGCCATAATAAAAAGCCATAGAAAAAATATTTCGGCAAATGAAATATTTTTCCATAAAATTACATACCTTGCTTAATTTGGTATTTAAACAATACTTACGGGACTGACCGATGACAGCGTATTTTTTTGCCGTTCAGACGTCATCTAATACAACTAGCATGTTATTATGACTCATTATCTGAATATATATGTTTATTTCTACATCAATTTTATTTTTTTATCGAATTTCATAATATATGTTTCTCTACCGTCCCCTTTTATAAAGCTCTCAGTTGTAAGATTGAAAATGAAGAAAATATTCATAACATTGTTACAAGTCGGTTTCTTAATATATTTAGCGTTGTGGTGTACAGACATAACAAATTTATTCAACGTTATCTAAATTATTACAACATTTTATTTTACTCATTGTTAGCAGCCATTTCTTCAGTCTATTTTTGACTATTACGCCATTTTCGAAAATTGTGTACAGTCATCGTCAAAGATATGCATGCAAGTGAAAAAATGCGATAATATATTTGATGTATCGGGTATTTAAAAATTTGTACTTAAATTCATTTAAGTACAAATTTTTAAATACCCGATATGGATCAGCTGCAATTAAATCTCTCATTTGCTCTAAATTGCTCTAACAGGAAGAGATCCCTTAAAGGGATAAGTTCGCCTTTGTACAAATGTATTACTTTACCGTCTTGGTTTTATCGTTTTTATGTTCAATAAAGTGTTTACAAACAAACAAATCTACTTTTAAACGAAAGTCTCTAAAACTAATAGTAAACAAGTCCAGCCAGACTCCACCAGGTGCCCGTTTATGTAATTTGTATTACAAGTGGAAGTCTCCTTTTAATACGTATTGTTGGAAAGAGACTTACAAGTTACAAGCGTTTATGAAACGGGCCCCAGTTCAAAGTGAGATTCTAAACAAAACGTATTTTTCATTCTAATCGCCATATGACGTAGTAGCGTGTCGAACATAGGCGCTCTAGTGACGTCACTCACCGGAATTAAGCTCGCGGACTAGCGTCGACATGGCGTTGGTGACCGAGTCCGCGGCGTAAAGTAGGTCGCTCCGAAGGCTGCGGTTGTCAATGCCCACTGAAGAGAATACAAAATTATTTATGGGCATTTAAAAAAATCGTGGGGGTACAGTACCTATTATCGATTTTATGGTTAACTTTTTGTCTGTCTGATAAGGACCCTGGCCACTTTTTTAGGGCATCTTATTGCATTTTTTTACAGTTATGTTATTTTGGCCAGTACGGCGCAAATAAGGCTTCAAATCCCTCATATAAAAGTTTAAATAATGTGCTAAAAAGGTCATTTTTGTGACAAAGAATCGGTACATTTTGTATGGTTGTCACAAAAGTGGCAATCTGATTTTCCATACACATTTTTGGCCATTTTTTATTCGTGAAACTAGTACTCTTTTTAATGTTATGTGGGGCCAACGAGCAGACGGATCGCCTGATGGTAGCGATCACCGTCGCCCATAGACATCTGCAACTCCTCGGGAGTTTCAAGTGCGTTGCCGGCCTTAATCTATACTATTATAAAGTTGTAAAAATAAAATGTTTGTATGTTTGTATGTGTCGTTGTGGCTTCATCACGCTAAATCGGCTAAACGGATTTCAACTATTTTGGTACACGGATAACTGGGTGTCTCCAAATGGTTATAGGATACTTTTTACCCGACTATGGTAAAGAAAAAAAGAGGGGTTATGACTTTTTCTCCTTCGCCAACGAAGTTGCGCCTTCTAGTTCTGAATAAAACAAGCCCTAAAGTCTTTAATCTGAGATCATATGGGACTAGGAGGTACACGTTTTTAGGGTTCCGTACGAAAAAGTTAAAAATGGTGCGACTGTATTTATGTCTATCCGACAGTTACGGCGTTATAACTCAGGAAGTACTTATGCTATCCATTATAAATTTGATCAAGTGGGGTATCATCAGGTGAAAGGGCTTTATATGCACATTCTTTTTTTTACTGAGGTAAATTATGATTATAAATATGAAAATATGGAATTGTATAGATATCAAATTTTTTAAGCAAAGATTACCACTGTATTAATAATCAATTTTATTATTATTAGATGCTGTATAACACTATTATTTCTCTAAATTTTAAATTGAATTATTTTATGTGTATTTTGCAAGAAATAAAAGCATTTTTATTTAATTTTTATTAATTTATTTTAATTATGATTCATTTATTTTAATTATTATTATAACATATAAAAATAACCTTTAGCTAAAAAAATCACGTCAATGTCTATGTTAACTCCAATTCAATTTAAATTAATTTATATGGGTACTTACTAGTAGTAGGCCGTTGGTTTTGATGGAAGTTCCTACCGTCGCCGGCCATACTTTCCATCCCACCTGTAAATAATGTCATAATGTAAATTTCAACTCACTAGCTGGAAATTCAGACGCAGATTTGGCGCTATAATGTTCCCTTTATAGGACCGAATCTGCGTGCACGTGAGTTGAAATTAGAACTTATAATTTTTAACGTGTATAGTTGAATTTTATTATTTTCAGACTATGTTTGTAGTATGTTGTAGGTTTCAAAGTTTTTAATGCAATATTAAATACGGATCTGTTCTATTTTCTACTTCGTATTTTCTTCGCTGTATTGACGTGAAAAGTTTATTTTGCGCGGCTCTAAGATTATTTGGTGGCCCGCGCCTTACAAGCCTCGCTACGCTCAGGTACCTATTTTTGAACCACTCGCTTGGTGTCCAATGTGCCTACCATGAGCTGAGTTTACGATCGGCGCAAGCGAGTATCTCGTATCGAGAGTCAGTGCACCTCTCTCGCACGCGCTGATAGTGCGAAAGAGATAGACCGCCATCGAGCGCTTGATACTCGCTCGTGCCGAACTCATGGTAACACAGGTTAGAAGACGATAATATAAGTTAGAATAGTTACCGAGGCTGTGTGTCATGTCGATACGCTCGCGCTCGCCGAGAGATGGCGTCTGCGGCGCGCTCCGCACCGTCCCGCGGGCACTCGGCTCCCTGCAAAAAAAGCAAACATTTGTCATTGAAGTAAAACAATTTTAACGGATTATATCGCGTATATTGTCTCATTTGTGTTCCCGACGTTTTTAGTTTTCATATTCATGGGTCGATTGAGAAAAGATATATTGTCCTCTGTCAAAGTTACAGTTTGAGGAAACAACCCACTCAGAGATAACAAATAGAGGCGGACTAATGTCAGATAGAACAAGAAAATATGTAACATTTGTCATGTTTACTGGGTCAATTACCTTTTTTCTCTACCTTGTAGCCATGGTTCCGTCTCCTGGGTCACTCTTTAAAACTACGATTTTATAGTCTGGCTAGCCAAATATTGTTGACAGATATTTCCTTGTGGTATGACCAATAGGGTATGTGATAGTAGAAAAAAATAAGATACTTCTTAAGACGTCGTTTTATAACATACCATAAAAAAATTATCAAATAGCCTATTCCTACAAAACAAAGTGTGACCCGCCCAACATATTTTGAATTTCGCGCCTAAAATTTGGATAATAAAGTCGATAAAAATATATTTTCTAACCAATATAGGTTCATTTTTCAAGGACCTCCGTCAGTATGTAAATAGCCTAGATTATTATCATTTTCCTAAGTAACACTATTGTCCCCTGAGTTACGCTACAAAATAAAAAAAAAAAAGGAAAAAGTTGATCCACCCTACAGGGTGGAAAGGAGAAATGAGATAATAGACAGCTTGGTGGTGTTCAGTATTATGTCACACACGAAAACACCAGTATAAACTCACGCCAATAGCATATGAATTCTTTTTATCGCATTTCTTAACAAAATATCAAAAAACCGTAAAAAAAAATCAAAATTTAAAATTAAATCGGCCAAGAAACACGCATGATAAAGGCATTTTAAACTGCTAATTGTCTAATAAGCGATTAGACAGAGAGGTCCGACATGAACTGTTACGTCATAGTGCACTCCGGCCATATGAAGTCTATATTAAATTTTGTTTTGCAAGAAAGAAATGAAATGTTTGATGGCTTGGTTATTTTTATACTTATTCCGAAAATTGTTTTTGTCTACTGCTTATTGCATGAATGAGCTTTAATAGAACACAAAACACAAATAAAAATTCATACATATTCCCTATCGTTTGAAAACTGGTCTGTACAATGGTTTCCTGCGGCGGCTGCGCCTAGTGTAGGAATAGGGTACATGCATGATTTTTTTTATTGCTTTTCTTAACTAAATATCAAAATACCGTAAAAACGATTTCAAAATGTGAAATTTAAATTTAAATCGACCAAGAAATACGCAAGATATAGGCATTTTAAACTACTAATTAGACAGAGAGGTCCGACGTGCACTGTTACGTCATGGTGCACTCCGGCCATATTAACTCCATATTCGATTCTGTTTTGCTATAAAGAGATAGAATGAAATGTTTGATGGCTTATATCTTGGTTATTTTTATAGTTATTCGAAACATTATTTTTGTCTACTGTTTGTTACATGAACGAGCTTTTAATAAAGCAAAAAATAAAATTCATGAATATTCCCTATTAGGTAACAGGGTTACTGTTGTGCATCGCAGAAAAACCTCTTGCAGATACAAAATAATTCCATACACATACTGTAAACAGAATTTGTGAAGTAAATGAATAATACTGGCCACCGAATCAATTTATATTTTTAAATTAGTATAAAAAATCACAAAAGTCGAAAGGTACATTCCATATAAATAACAGTGTTTTAAAAGTGTCTTTATTTTCGAGCCATCCACCTTATAAAGAAATTTGGGAATAGAATTTGAATCAGAAGTATAGGAAATTCGGTTGTATTGCCTTTACGTTAAATTCGAACGACTAAAAGCTAATACAACTTTATTCTGATAAAAAATGACTCAAAGTTCATTAAATAGGAGAAGGCCTTTTAATAGGCCTATGGGCGGCTAAAGGTTATTACATTGCTGTCTTCAAACCTGAATGCACTTTATTGTTAACTCATAGCACGATTAAGTATAACTAAAATCTTAAAGTCACATTTACATCTTGATTCTGCAAATCCGGCTTCACTGCTATTATATTGCACACAACTGTACCTGCGGTAATAAGTTTACAAATAAAATAAACACATTCCTTCCTAAAGTCGGTTAAAAACATGACACAATACGAGTAGCCTATCTGACACATGTTTGGTAAACATTTACTATAGAATATCTCGTTACATTCATAAAGTTTAATGGCGACCATACCATGAGAGTATTATATTATGCCAGCATTGGCGCGAGTCGAGGCCAGATCGAGATACATTGACGTCATTCTGAACGTGTTGCATTCCTTCGTGTATTCAAAAACGGCAATATACCTCGCCTTCGTCTTCACTAACGCTAATGTGCAGTGCCGGTATTAAATGGGTGTACAAAACGGTTATCCCCCGCGACTTCTATTAGTGTTGCCACTTCAGAAAGATATCTGGCTTCGTGTTTTGTTGTCAAGTAAGGCTAGCTATACAAATGTGATCTGATAAAATGTTACTTGATCTTAAGGATCATTACAGAGCGTGTATAGCATTCGGACATGTACCACGGGTATGGAGAATGGTGAAGGTGATTTACCTGCCAAAACCAGGCAAGGCAGATTACGGAGACCCCAAATCGTATAGGCCCATAAGTTTGTCATCGTTCTTTCTAAAAGCGTTAGAGAAACTGGTGGACAGACACATAAGGGATGGCCCATTAAAAAGGCATCCTCTGCACAAATTACAGTGTGCCTATCAACCAGGGAAGTCAACGGACACGGCGTTACACCTGGTAGCAACCAGAGCTGAACAGGCCATAGAGAGCAAGGAACTGTGCCTGGCGGCTTTTCTAGACGTGGAAGGAGCGTTTGACCGCACCACGTACCAAGCGATCGATGAAGCAGCTGCAAGACATGGCATAGAGCCGACCATATGCAAATGGATTGGCAATATGCTAAACGGTAGGTTAATAACGTCATCCCTAATGGGGGACGAGATAAGGGCCACAACAACAAAGGGGTGTCCACAAGGTGGAGTACTCTCACCTACTCTATGGAGCTTGGTGGTGAACTCACTATTGGAGGAACTCAATAGTGGTCCTATCCATACGGTAGGGTATGCGGATGACCTAGTGATACTTGTAAATGGGAAATTTCCCAGTACAGTCTCGGCAATAATGAATGAAGCACTGAAGAAAGTGGAGAGATGGTATAACAAACACCAACTGTCCATTAATCCAGGCAAGACGGTGGTAATACCATTTACTACAAAGAGAACCCTAAAGGACATGCACCAACTAAAACTGTACGGAAGGGTACTTGAGATGTCCAATGAAGTGAAATATCTCGGCGTTACGCTAGATAAGGAACTAAATTGGAAAAAGCATGTTGATCGTAACATAACAAAAGCGCTTAGAGTGTTTGGAATGTGCAAATCGGCATACGGTAAGACGTGGGGATTAAACCCTAAGGTACTGAGATGGATCTATACTATGATGGTAAGACCGATCATATTGTACGGCAGCCTAGTCTGGTGGCCGAGAACTTTAAAGAGCACATGCAGAGACGACTTAATGAAGGTCCAAAGAACGGCGTGCATGGCTATAACAGGGGCGTTTAGAACTACGCCGACAGCGGCGCTAGAAGTATTGTTAGACCTACCACCGCTACACATAGTGATACAGTCGGAAGCGCGCAAATCACTGCACAGGTTAAAAACCATGGGCCTGTGGAGTTACAGTGCGCCGAAAACTAAGTACACAACAATGGAAAACAACAATTTCCTCGACAGAATAACTGCCATGAGCTGCGATAAAATGCAACCAAGGTATGTATTCCATAGGAACTTCAAAGTGCAGGTTCCCACAAGGGCAGAATGGGCCGAGGATCAAAAACCATTGACAATGGATGGTGAGGATAGTATTTGGTACACTGATGGCTCAAAAATGGCATCAGGTACGGGAGCAGGCATTCATGCAAATGACTACAATGTCAGTACAAATATGGGAGAATATAATATTTTCTTCTGTTTCCGCGATTATTACTCATTGAAATAAAACAATTTAACGGATTATATCGCGTATATTATCTCATTTTAGTTCCCGACGTTTCAGAAGCTTTCCAGCTTTCCATGGTCACGGGGGGACATGGTCATGGTCCTCCCGTGACCATGGAAAGCTGGAAAGCTTCCGAAACGTCGGGAACTAAAATGAGATAATATACGCGATATAATCCATTAAATTGTTTTATTTCAACAAATATGGGAGGTTATGCAACGGTCTTTCAAGCAGAGACATATGCTATAATCGCCTGTGCCCAGGAGAACATAGATCGACTAACCAGGGGAAAAGACATCTATATACTCAGCGACAGTCAAGCAGCACTGAAAGCGTTATCAGCGCCCAAAGTAGACTCTAGACTTGTACACAACGGCATTCAAGCATTAAACAAGCTCGGAAGGCTCAATAAGGTGCAGCTGGTATGGATTCCAGGGCACGAAGGCTTCATCGGCAATGAAAACGCAGATGAACTAGCTAGAAAAGGGTCTGGAACTAACTTCGTAGGACCCGAAACATGTGTGGGACTCTCACAGGGAACCATAGTAACGGCCATTAAGGACCATGCCAAGAACCAACATCAACAAGAGTGGAAGAAGGTGGAGGGCCTGAGGCATGCAAAGCTATTCATAGAAGGGGTAGAATCAAGCTGGACCAAGAAACTGTGGAACTACAGCAAAAGACAACTCAGAATCATAATGGGTGTGTTCACAGGTCACTTCGGAGTCAAAGGACTCCTGGCCAAACTAGGACTTTCTGACGACACGGATTGTAGAATGTGCGGTGAAGAGGCTGAAACAGTGGAACATATATTATGTGAATGTCATGCCCTCGCCAGACAGAGAATGAAGGAATTTGGCGTTGGGTACCCAAGGCCAAAGGAATTCCAGACGCTACCATTGGCATCTATCATCCGGTTTATGGAGTTGGTAGAACAAAACATTGAGTAGCAAGAAGGGGTAATTACACCTAGTAATAAGATAAGATAAGATAAGAAGGATCATTGATAAGTTCCCTGTTCGGGTGCCTCCAATGGTGGTCACGTAATTGCTTGTTAGGAGTCCATGCCTCCACTGTGGAGTCACTTCTCGACACTGGAGTTCGACTTTTTCGACTTATGAAATTGTCAGATCGTTTTGTATGGGGACAGTGAACGTGTGAAAACAAGAGGACTGTTAATCGCCATACTTTGAGTCGTCCCCCGACCGTAAGGGAAAATCCAGTATAAGTAGACTCGACAGCGCAATGAAGAGAGAATTCGCTCGCGGCAACGCTGTAGCTTGACAAGTTTTTTCAAGATAATCCCATGGTCTGCAGGCGGCGGGGGGAACGACAGCGGGGGGCGAGTAAGAAGTGTGCGCGCGGCAGGGTTATCGCTTATCGTGCTCCGCCGCGCGCACACTTCATCATACACACCGCTATCTCCCCCCCCCCCCCACACCCCCCAGTGTGACGAAAGAACTTGCCCGATGACGGGCATACGACCCCGATACTGCGGGGTAAGAGGAACGATCTTATATACAGAAACGAAGCGAACTTGAAGGGAAAGGTTACACTTAAGGATAGTTAGAAGTGATATAAGCATTTTGCAAAAAAACGATATTATTGTAATGTATATTTGTTAAATGTGTCGATAAAGTAATATTGAAGATGCACTGTTTTTATATTTAATAAGGTGTTCCAAATGTATAGTATGTATAGTAGTCGGTGTTTTAGTCATTAAACTTTCATATAGGAACATTTCTAAAAAAATACGTACACAAATACACTTTGCCACGACAGCAATACAGATATAGTTTATAATTATTTTCTTTTATATTTCAGTCAGTCTCGGTATTAAAAGTACTGAGGTTGTCTGAAGTGGCATGACAAACGTTTCCGAGAAAATACGATGGAAAATAATTATGCACTACATCTGTACATGTATTTAACTTTCATTAACTATCCCATTGAGTTTCTTTGTGCAAGATTTACAGAACAAAACAGATTAACATTTTACGACCGAGAACCGACTAAACTCTGATTTTTAATCCAAGACCACTGACAGTTCTCATCTTGATTATTTCATCAAATAAACATTATTTCATAAAAATATGAATGAGAAATCGTGCAGCCGGTAATAGTAGGGTAAGTTTTATTGATAAAAATACTAATACTTAAACCAGTATGCAGTGATCACAGCGAAAGTGCGCCCGTTGACGTTAAATTTTGGTCTTGAATAAAAAATCAGAGTATAGACGGGCGCTCTGCTCATTTAACTTTTTTTCATGTTATCGGCCACGCGCGTAACGCTACGTAAATGTCGGTCGTGTATGTTTTAAAAAAACTTTAAACTCTAAACGTCAAAGAGTAATGTTTTACAAACTTTTATTTCATTTGCCGTGTTAGTTAGTACAGCATCAAATTGATGTGACACCCAAAGTCACCAAATAGTTCGGTACACGTCTTAATGACTTCAGACACAGTTTTAAAAATTAAATGATGGACTATTTGGAAGACACTGAATGAAAAAAAATTTTTTTTTTCTACGTTTATATGTTCGTATGTTTCGTTGTGGCTTCATCACGCCAAATCGGCTAAACAGATTTCAACAATTTTTGGTACACGGGTAGCTGGGTATCCACAGATGGTTATAAGATACTTTTTTTACCCGGCTACGCCGTCGAAAAAAAAAGGGGTTATGACTTTTTCTCCTCCGCGAACAAAGTTGCGGGCTCCTTCTAGTTTGGAATAAGATTGTGTAACCAAACTATTTGGCGACTTTGGGTGTCACATCTATTTGACGCTGTATAGATACGTATATCTATGTTAGTGTGGGTCAAATCTTGCGAGTTAAATTTGACCCACTTTCCGGTTTCCGATTGAGCTAAAATTTGGTATAGTTATGTAGTGACAATTAAATCTTATGATACCATCGAACTGTTATGATGATGGACTCGGCAGGTGGTCATAGGAACTCTGCAATCAAATAACGCAATCCTGCCCAGTTTGGGCTTTCTAGAATCGTCTAGCTGAGAGAATCGTTTCTGAGAACATCCGTCATCTGATGTTCTAAGAAAACTACAGTCGTCAATAAAAAACTTATCATAAAAATGAAGCAGTTTTATTTTCACAATAGCGTCTGCTTTAACCAACATGGCTGTTTTTGCCAGACTTTATCTACACCCTTATAGTAAATTATCTTTGTTTAAAACCTATACATAAGTGTTCAAAACCTAGTTAAGGATCGGCTTTTCAATATCAAATGTTCATATTCTCAAAACTGCAATGATATCCGAGATAACCCGGCGTGCAGGCCGCGCTGCGGTCATAACTACATCGTATACGATGTAGTTATGAGATCATTACAGTACAGATCCGGACCCTCATTATATTTTGGTAAACATGGTTCCTAGCTCAATGGCTGCGAAACACATGAAAACAATTTAATACATGGTTTTTTTTTTTAATGACATAGGAGGCAAACAAGCAGACGAATCGCCTGATGTTAAGCGACCACCGTCGCCCATAGACACTTGCATCACCAGAGGAGTCACAAGTGCGTTGCCGGCCACGACGTAGATAAACTAGTGTATGCAACATAATTCGGCCTTTAAAACACTCGTGTGATCTTATAAACCCACACTCGTGTTTTAAAACCTCTCATTATGTATCAGTTTCATAATAAACTACAATTAACCAACTGACCTTTCGGGAGCCGTGGGCTGGGGCGGCGCGCCGGGCAGCGGTGGACTCTTGGTCGAGCGAGGAGACGAGTTGGGAGTCGACCGGGGTGATGACTGCTGCGTCTGTGGGCAAAATTGAGTGTGTTACTACAGTATAATAAAAAGATTGCTACGCACAGTATGGACACTCCCTGAAAGTTCCACCCACCTGTGCTCGGTTACCTCGCAGTTACCGGCAGAGGTAACTGAACTGTGAGCGGGAAGGCGCGGGTGGCCGAAGCTTGCGGGCGGCGGGCGGCAGGGAGTGTCCACAGTGTGGTGTTACAGACTGTTGTGTCACCCTGTACGGGTGTCATTAGGCGACCGGGTAAGTTTTACGGTATATATAACAATAAATATGGTCAACTGGGGTTACTTTGATCCAGGGATTTTTTTATTAGGTTGAACACTACGGACGTCACTAATAATAAACATCAAGCGCGGGTAGATCGAAAACCTCGCGCGGCTAGAAGATGGACGTAACGCGACGTCCGAAACGTCGAAGAATTACTAACGAAAGGTAATAAATAATAGTACATTACTGCAGACGCCGGGAAAGTTTTTCTAATTTTCCCTCCAATCCCTCCATAATGTTTTTTTTTTTAAAGAAAGTCGTCCGTATTTCGCGCGTGTGGTGTTCGAATAGATCTCATTAGGGCCGTTATACACAGTCTGGTAATCAGAATCTTAATTTCTATATTAAATAAAATAAATGGCGAGGATTTTAAATATTGTCTATGGTCTCTGGTGACTTAGGTATAGACAATATTTAAAATTTATTCATCAACATAATGAATCATACAAATTTGTGTTCTTAATATCAGTTCGTGTGTAATAGATGGTAATAGGCATTAACGCGGATATTTTTGGTCCGACAACCATTCAGCCACTACAAAAATAAATGTTATAATGTCATTATCTAAATTTCTAAACGATAATATTTTGGGAACAAAAGTTAATGTCTACTTCGATTTGCTAATATTATTGTATTACCAAAACCGGATTACGAATGTGAAATTTTCACTAGACTAGACTGGGGACGTGTTTTAAACTTGTGTTTTAATTTTTTGTCACTGAGGTATAATTCTCAGCATATAATTTGATCACGTAAATACAATTACTGAAGTTACGTGTTCAAATTTACGTGCCGGGAACGATTAATTCTAAATATTAGACCTCATTCAATGAACCTAGACCGCTTTGGCTGAATACGTTACGATCCCTTGCCATACAGCAATCTCGAATAGAAAAAAAAATAACGTCAGTCAACACTAATCGTACAGATTAAATACAGTTGCCTAGTGCAAATAATATTTGTTTCTGAGTTGGCAGTCTGATACGTAGTATCTCTTAGTAGTATGTGGCTTAAAGTAGTAGGATACATCATATTACGATACCATCCATCCAATAAAAAATATTCGACATAAAACGACAATAACACATTAATTTTATTTATTAAATAAACCAAAAGCAGTAGCGAATCAATGTTTATTTTGGGCAGAATGATGTAGAAAGAGAGTTTTGTAATGTTCCTACAAATTTTCGCCAGGGTTTCTGTTTGGTAGGGAAGCTGCCGAAGTACTCAGTCTTCTCCTGTTCATCATTTTGTAAAGAGCCCATCGTTGGCAATATCCGAAGGCGAATGCTTAGGTGATGATGAACTTGGCATTGTTCTCCAACAGACGTTGGCGCTTTAAACTCGATTGAGCTTCTGTTTCCAGTCACAATATTTTAAATGTTTTATTGAATTTCAATAATTACACCAGACCAGCTTCATCATGCTTTACTGAAGTCTTTTCCATATAAGAAGAAAGTAGAAATTGTATATATAATTATATAAGTTACGTGGAAAACATCAGTGATCTCAGCAATATAATAATTGTTGTGACGCTTGACTTGACGTCAATTTTACGAATAATGTAGCAAGGAGTACCTATTCGATCATTATCTTCAGCATGTAAATTCGGATCTCTTTGGTAAACACAACTATCAAATCGATAGCCTCGTTATATTTCAATTTCTTACAATAAACAAAATGTGTGAAAAGAAAACGTGAGACAGACATATGCAATGACAAGTCTGCACTGTTTTCATGAAGCGTCAAATTGTTTGAAGTATTCAAATGTGGACCGTATGCCGATAAAGGTAATATTCAGTTGAGTTACAGGTATTCAACCGGTTGTCTTATTGTACCGACATAGGGTATTTTTTCCATTAATGCTCCGATCCTTATGATCGCCCTGACTGCGTAGATACCTTTGGCGTTATGTGCAGTCAGATATTTGTAGCTCGTTGTGTGCTCAGAATTTATTGGAAATCAGCAGTTCAAGTATTTCCGACAAACTTTGGTGTTCAGATGTAATTGGTTACATCTAGAGCTAAGAATTTATTGACATTTATGACTGCTCAGAAATATTTGAACTACTCGACCACTACGATATATCTGATGCTGGCTGTACTCCAACAAATAAACCAATAAATACTCTAAAGGTAAATTGAAATAAAAAAACCGACCAAGAGCATGTCGGACCATGCTCAATGCAGGGTTCCGCAGCTGTTTATACAAAAAAGTGCACTACAGATGAAAAAAACACACTAACAAAACAGCGTATCTCCCCGGGACTTAAGTCCTTTTGCTGAGAAGCGCAGTTTTTTGGCAATAACTTAAAATCAGTATGTCCGATCATGTTGAAAACAATTTTCGTTAGAAGTATTTATTAAGCTTTATGTTTGCAATTTTATTCATATTTTTTTAACATACCGTTTAGAAAATAGGGGGGGGCACACAATTTTAGTTACTTTCGGAGCGAATAGTTCCGAAAATATTCACTAAATCATTTTTTTTTCTAAAAACCTCAAGTGTTTTTAAAAGATCTGTCGTATGATATGCCACACATTGATATTTGCTGTAAAAAAAATAAATCAGTTTCAGTTACATGTATGGAGTGCCCCCCTAGAAATATATATATTTTTTATTTAACTATCAAACTAAGTAGCGGCTTACACAATACAACTATGTTCCAAATTTCATCAATCTTACAGATTTTGAGTAAAATGCTTGTGCTGTGACATACGGACGGACGAACATGACGAAACTATAAGGGTTCCGTTTTTGCCATTTTGGCTACGGAACCTTGAAAATGGGACAAAAATAAACTGATGTATTAAGTTATATTTTGCACATTATAAGTTAACAATATAAATAACACGCTCTTATTAAACCACACCCACTCGGCCATACGTAGAGCCATCTAGCCGTCGATGGAAAACGAAACATGGGTTTTTGGCCCGCCATGGTCTTGCATTGAAAATACGAGCACGTAGGAGCCATATTTTTGATTATCACTCCGTTTTCGAAAGCCAAGTCGTCATACGCAAGTGAAAGCAACTGCCAGATTTGAAGCCAAATTTGTCGTGAGCAAATTTCGCCGAGTCCAAAATAAAAGCTAAGTCGTCGCTGTAGATGTAGTAAATAACAATTTCGTAGTCCGAATCCGAAACTAGTTGTTTGTTAGAGGAATATTCGAGATAACAGTCTGACTTCTGCGTGTTATTGTTATTGTTTTGACACGTTTTGCGTTTTGGTTATGCTTGCATGGCATTATTAAAAAAAATGGTTTATATATTTGTATCCTTTAAAAATCGCTTAGTTATTTAACTTTTTTTTTAATTGAAAATTGTGCAATGAAATAAAATTACACGCCGTGTCTATAAGTTAAAAAACCAAATGCCGTTTCAGATATTGCTTACAGCGCCATCTTTCGACATTTTTAATATTACGCAGAAACGTACTACGATAGCTAATTCTCATGTCCAGCTCATAGGTTTAAAATAAAAGTGTAAGATTCTAAAATAAAGCATTTAATTTGTGTTCATCATGATATTTGCATTTGAATTAACATATATCTGATTAATTAGTGTACAACTATGGCCCGATTAGAAAGATAATTTGCGTTTAGAGACCTATACTGCCATCTGTTGGTATTTTTTGTTACTATTTATATTTACTTCGAGGTGGGACGGCATGTCCCAACATAGCTAGCTAGCTAGCTAACTGCTGCACGAGTTCTTTCTCACAGCACAAAATAAGGTTTGCCAACAACATACCTTCAGCATCCTGCTAGCTGCTGCACGAGTTGTTTCCTGGACTTCTACACCAACGTCAGGTGTTCGTTCAGCTCATACTTCTTCTGACGTAGACCGGGCAGTTCCAATTCACGGGGCCTCGGCTATTAAAGAACATCACAGACTAAGACCGTACCTTCAGCATCCTCATGAGGCCTTCTAGCTGCTGCATGAGATGTTTCCTGGACTCCTGAAGGGAAGACAGGTGTCCTTCCAACTCGTCTTTTCGTTGGCGGAGGGCGCGTAGTTCAGACACCAGCGGAGGAGCTGATCCCGAGCCGCCGGCGGAGGCCTCGGCTTCTTGCTGACGCCTGCGAGAAATAATGATAATAAGCTATTTAACAAATTTTTGCTGTGGTATGTTGTACAGGGTGATTGGTTATTGAGTACATTCCTTCTGGGGTTTTAGTACAACTCATTTGCAACAAAAAAGGTCATGTACCCTATCCGAAAATTATTAGTTTCCGTATATTCACAATTTTAGTAGCAATTTTGTGTTTTTTTTCCTTATAACCGTGTTACAAATAGTTTATTATTATTATTATTGCAAGCCTGTTATGTCCCACTGCTGGGCAACGACCTCCCCCTCTTTTTCCATTGGTCTCGATTTTGAGCATCATCTGGCCAGTCCCTTGTAAAGGAGTCCAAGTCGTCCCGCCATCGCCGACGAGGACTGCCTCGTCTCCGTTATGAGTTATGTGGCTTCCAAATAGTAGTTTAGTTTAAGAAATTCCTTTTTTTCATTAGTATACTACATCATTTGAACTGTAACGAGCTATTGAAGTTTTTAAAACCACGTGTCAGATTTTTTTTTTCCATAGTAGTGTTTTCCGTGTTTAGATTTATGGGTTATTCAATGGTAGTTATTAATATGTTCATACTTTAAAAATACGGCCGTTTGTAGAGTATATTTTGTACGGAACCCTCGGTGCGCGAGTCCAATTCATACTTGGCTGGTTTTTTGTTACTTTTAGTTTTTTTTAGGTAGTTCGCAAGGTCTACTGCTCACAGAGTCACTAGTTATACAGTTTCAAGTGTTAGTAGCGGTACCTATTTTGATTTTTCTTAACACATTCACGACCGCGAGCCTGTTCGGCGAGCGCTCCTCCCGTAGCAAAGTTTTCGCTAAATAAGGTTTTTCCCATGTTATTGGCTACGAGCGTAGCGCTACGAAAATGACGGCTGCGAAAGTGTTAATATTAGGGTTGCGGTTATACCTGAGCCTCGCAATTTCTCGCATGATCTCCCTGTTCTTGGCCTCGAGCTGTGAGATCAGTTCTCGTTGCTGGCGCGCAGCGTCTACTTCTGACCCTTCCGATGATGATCGACCCTGAAAAATATACGATATTAAAATATGAACCCGTTACAACTAATAATAATATAAGACTAGGAGTTGTCCAGCCAAAATCATTTTATGCATAGGCCTGCCCCATAGAACGCCACCACAACCTGTCCTGCCGTCGACATTAGCAAAATACCTCTTGCTAAAATCGGCAGGAAGTAAAATCCATTCAGAAAGAAAAAAAAAACTGTCCTGTGCCGCCCGCTCCACCAGACTAGCGATCTTAACCAGGTCACCCAAGGTCCAACTTGATCCACATCATCCAGAGAGCAATAAATCGGCGTACAGCACAGTGCTCACTGGTGGAAAGGTTGACATAGGTTCGGCGTTGACGACGCATAAGCCAAATATACCAGCTTCAATTTCTGCACCTGTGATACGCAACTCTTTGTCGCGTGACAAAGATTGTCTGTCTATTTCCTTTCAGTACTATGCGAGAAAGACGGGTGATGGTGTCGCGCGAGAAGCGTAGTCGCGCAGAGTTGTGGTAGACCGGCTAGTGTGAACACGCGTTTGTATTCATATTCAATTTAGATTTCCTATTTACGCATTGACGTTTGGAGTATAACTAAACGCCTGGCGCCCAATTGTTCTCTTAACTAGATCAGTACTAGTCTTATAACATCCGCTATCACAATCCTAAATTTCCCACGATATCCCTGATATCTCTTCGGCTGATTAGCACAGTGCATTAGACCAAGTGTGGATATATCTGTCAAGTTCCTGTCGCACAGAAGTAAGTTATGTGAACTGACATAAGACACTGCAACACAGTTTACCACCTTACACGATGACCACTTTCCATCAGGTGGCTCGTTTGCCCGTTTGCCACCCATTACATAAAAAAACCTTATCTCAACCAACGTTAAAAGATTGTTAGAGATAGCTAACTTACCAATTCAGGCGTGAGTGACGCTGACCGCCCTGCCCGAGGCTGGAAAAAAAATCGGATTCTTAACTAGGAGATACCCGCAACTTCGTTCGCGGAGGAGAAAGTCATAACCCCCAGTTTTTTCTTTAGCTTAGTCGGGTAAATAGTATACTATAGCGATCTGTGGATACCCAACTGCCCGTCTACCAAAAAAAAAAAATCCGTTTAGCCGATTTGGCGTGACGAAGCCACACCGACATATTCAAACATACAAAAAATCGACCAAATCGAAAATATATAAGACCACACTAGTATTTTAAGGCCTAATTATGTACATTTGCATACACTAGTTTATCTACATCCATATATTGTTTCCATGTGTTTCATGTACAACTATTGAGTCAGGAACCATGTTTACCAGGATATAATGTTTTGACGACCGGTTTAGCTCAGTGGGAGTAACGTTGCCTGCGAAGCTTAGGTCCTGGGTTCAAATCCCGGTAAGGGCAAATATTTGTATGATGAGCATAAATATTTGTTCCTGAGTCTTGGATGTTTTCTATGTATATAAGTAATATATCTATTAAATATATCGTCATCTAGTACCCGTACCACGAGCCTTATTGAGCTTACCATGGGGCTAGTTCGATTTGTGTAAAATTTTCCCGTAATAATTATTTATTTATTTATTTATCATGGCGGCCCGGATCTATACTGTAATGATCTCATAACTACATTGTACACGATGTAGTTATGACCTTAGCGCGGCCTGCACGCCGGGTTATATCGAATATCATTGCAGTTATGAGAATGTGAACATTTAGTATTGAAAGGTTGGTCGTTACCTATTGGTTTTGAACGCATCATAGAGGATTTTTATCCACCTACGTATCATTAGTGCTCTAAAATGTGTTCAGAAAGCGTAGGAAATAGTAAAACTAATAGGAAAACTTTCTTGTCTGTGGTAGTAGGTAAAATCTGTACTGTAATGTGTATTTCAGTATAGATTTTTGCGATGTTTGTAACCTTATGAGTTTAAATTTGGAACAGCTGTCAAAACTCAAGTAGATCTCTATTCTAGTATCCATAGATATTAAAACAGTTATCGATATGAAACGTCAATTCAGTATGTTTTTTATATAAACTCTCACTCAAGTGATATGAGAATAAGGACTTCATTCGTTTGTCTACGTTTTAAAAAAAAATACATTCGTTTTGACGGAGGATCGAATTGCCGCCATTAATGTCGTCATTTATTTGTTGATTTTTTGCTGTTACGAAAGTAGAATTGTGAAAAGTTGTTTTTAATCTACATTTAAGTTGAAGATATGAGTAGAAGTGACTCCGAGCAGCCACGATTGCAACAAATAACTTGTTGTCAGAAAAATCGATAGCCAACTTTAGTACTAGTAAAAAATTTTTAGATTGGAGAATGAACAAACGCACGAATTTATGTGAATAAATAGTTTCTTTCCTTCTGTATTTGTTCAAGTTTATTTTTTATTGCATTATTTTAATATCTATGGCCTATTGATATTTTACAGGTAGCACTAGTAACAATGCAGGTCATTTCCCTACGGCTATTTCTGAACCCATCTTAGAGTACTTATGATATGTGTGTAGATAAAGTAGTGTATGCATCTGTACATAATTAGGCCTTAAAACACTCGTGTGATCCTATTATGAAACTCGCTCACGCTCGTTTCATAAAACCACACTCGTATTTTAGGGCCTCTTATTATGTACCAGTTGCATAAACTACTATTATCATACCATCGTGCGATTCTCGTGCGCCAGTCGCGCGGCGTATCGTGCGATTAGTCGGTGCTCGTCATCCACCCCGCGCGATAGATGTTCCGCTATACCTGGATACAAACAATCACATTTAATAAAAAAGTATTCAATGGCTGGATACCAACAATCACATTTAATAAAAAAGTCTCCAATGGCTGGATACAAACAATCACATTTAATAAAAAAGTCTCCAATGGCTGTATCCAAACAATCACATTTAATAAAAAAAGTCTCCAATGGCTGGATACAAACAATCACATTTAATAAAAAAGTCTCCAATGGCTGTATCCAAACAATCACATTTAATAAAAAAAGTCTCCAATGGCTGGATACAAACAATCACATTTAATAAAAAAGTCTCCCATGGCTGGATACAAACAATCACATTTAATAAAAAAGTCTCCAATGGCTGGATACAAACAATCACATTTAATAAAAAAAGTATATAATGGCAAAGGCATATTATAGGCTAGAGGACTATTTAACAGACAAAAATGCATGGCCCAAAACAGAAACCAAATAATTTACTTTTATCGGGACACGGCTCTTATAAGGTGGTATATCAAACGTACGTAAGCAGGTTTAAATAAAAAAAACATATTTTGCTTTTTTATCTTCTATTATTTTTTTACTTTTATAAGTTTTGATTTGAAGAGTACCGGTCTAAGCAGGGTGGCGCCCTTTCACCTATGCTTTTTAATTTGGTTCTGGAACATGTTCTTAAAAGTGTACTGGCACTTGATTCCGGAGTAGAACTAAATGGAAGGCATAGACTGATAGAGTACGCAGACGACTTGGCTTTATTAAGGGAAAACTGTGAAGAGGTATATATATATAGGTATATAGACATCGACAACAATTTTGGAGCAAGACGCCGCAAAAGTAGGTCTCAGGATCAATCACGCTAAGTCAGAGTAACTCCATATGAAGCGTTTTAGGAATAACCGTGTCAAAAGAGATGACCTACTTGTAGGAGAAACCTCCTACAAGAGGGTGGCGAAATTTAAATATCTCGGCTGCACGGTTACTGACTCGCATACACGAGAGGATGAGATAAACATCCGCATCCAGAACACCTTACGTTGCAGCGCGGCACTTCATGGGGTGTTGGCGTGCAAGCTTCTCAGCAGATCGACAAAGTTACGGATTTACAAAACCGTCATCAGACCCATATTAATGTATGGATGTGAGGCTTGGACGCTGACCCTTAGGGAGGAGCATAGCTTGTTAGTTGCGGAAAGTAAGGGGTTCCGAAAGATCCTGAGACCTACAATAAGAGAAGATGGAAGCTGGAGAACCGCAAGAACACGGAGATCGCGGACCTAGTGGCTGAACCTAACATCATTGGCGAAACCAAATCACATCGTCTTCGCTGGATTGGCCACGTCGAGAAAATGGGAGAGGATCTAAAAGTCAAGAGAGCATATTTGGGTCGACCAGTGGGGAGACGTCCCATTGGTCGCCCCAAGTATCGCTGGAAGGATATGGTGGAGGCGGATCTGCGTCAGCTGGGAGTTGGCGATAGCTGGCAGGAAGTGGCGCAGGATCGGGCAAGACAGCGTGCTCATGTGTTGGAGGGCAAAACTAATTTTGGGTTGTTGCGCCAAAGTAGTTAAGTTTTGATATATTTTCTTGGAGAACTACGCATTGAGTTGATACTTATTAAAACATATATTTAGGATGGGCTAAGTACAAATACTGTAATACATATAAGAGTTATTTAGAAAAAAATACTGACTGTTGAGTTTGTTTCGGCTTTCTTCTCAACAGTGGTCTCCTCTTGGGAAATGCCGTAGTCAGACTTGTAAAAGTGCCCTTGTGGCCTACTTACAGAATAAAGATCATTATTTCATTTCATTAATAACAGGATAATTCAGAAATTAAAATACTAATTTGTCTTGCCTGTTTCTAGTATTTTGGGTATACACTACCGGTTAATAAGTACTTGCCGACTCATTGTTTTTTCCATACAATTGGATACAAAACATAATTTGAGAATCGTACTGCCAAGTCGGTGCCACTTGAAAGTTTTGGGCAAATACGTAGTCATAAAGAGTACTTACTACGATGCGTGGATCTTGAGGATCGGGAGTCAAGAGAGCCCGTGTTGACGTAACCAGGAGTGTACTCAGGGAAGCCGTTGTGTGCCGGCACCGGAGACGGCGGGCTGTAACAATAAATAAATACTAGAATGTGCTCACAACTTCAACTTTTCCCTTTACCGTAGTCGGAAAAAAAACATCGTATGACTCTTATAATGTCCCGCTACCTGATTGCCAATTTGTCCAACCGTTGCGGCATTGGAAGACACAAAGATATTCCGAAATAACTTTAGATCTGAGAGATGGAGATGTTATCAATGCCCAGATTATTTACGAAATGCACTGAAACGACTCGCAGCGACGTGTTGTATGAGTCAGTATGGGGCACTCACACGATGTGGCTGCGGTTGAACGTCCGCTCCGGCCGGTCGGGGTAGCGCAGCACCTGTGTGCGCTGCGGGACGATTCGCGACGTGATGTATGTCTAAGTAGCGGCACCTGTGCGCGCTGTGGGACGACTCACAACGTGTTGTATGAGTCAGTATGGGGGCACTCACACGATGTGGCTGCGGTTGAACGTCCGCTCCGGCCGGTCGGGGTAGCGCAGCACCTGTGTGCGCTGCGGGACGATTCGCGACGTGATGTATGTCTAAGTAGCGGCACCTGTGCGCGCTGTGGGATGACTCACAACGTGTTGTATGAGTCAGTATGGGGGCACTCACACAATGTGGCTGAGGTTGAGCGTGCGCTCCGGCCGGTCAGGGTAGCGCGGCACCTGTGTACGCGCCCGCTCCGGGACGCAACGGAACGATTTTCGCAGCGTCGCGCCGATTTGTTTTGATGGGGATTTCTGGAGGAAATGTGTTACATTAGCTACCATTGTTACAAGTATTGCCGGCTTGCTACAGGCAAATGAGGAGTACGAAAATTGACCTAAAGCATGTTTCCTATTGTTGCATGTCCTCATATTTAATATTTTAAGTACGAATAACTGTGAAAGCGCTGCGGGAAGGGCAACCCCTCCGCCCTAACCTTAAAATCACCTCATCTGGTACTCACGTAGTTTTTGACCTTGTGCTCGTTGGTGTGTCCTTGGGACACGCGGCCGCGCCAGTATCAGTCCTGTAGTTGGCGCTGCGGGAAGAGCAGTCCCTCCGCCCTAACCTACGAAGGCGCGATACCTGACACAGACTCGGTACTCACGTAGTGCGCGTACTCCTTGACCTCGTGTTCGTTGGTGTGTCCTTGGGACACGCGGCCGCGCCAGTATCAGTCCTGTAGTTGGCGCTGCGGGAAGAGCAGTCCCTCCGCCCTAACCTACGAAGGCGCGATACCTGACACAGACTCGGTACTCACGTAGTGCGCGTACTCCTTGACCTCGTGTTCGTTGGTGTGACCTTGGGACACGCGGCCGCGCCAGAAGCAATCCTGACATAAGGTGTAGTTGGCACAGCGCGCGCAGCGGTATCGGAAGCCGGTTAGAGAGCTCAGTCGGCACGCGGAGCATGCTAAAGGGTGGACCACTGTAAAAAAATACATTACACTTTATTTTCACTGTAATGTAGGTAGACATGTACCGGAGGACAGCGTGACCTTGTATTTTGGTATGACAAAACCGTTTTGATTGAAAACGTTCTATGTCCGAAAGAAGTGTGTTAGAACCGTGTCTGACATCCGGTAGTCTCTGCCTACCCCAGTGGGATACAGGCGTGAATATATGTATGTATGTACGTTCTCTGTCTCATTCTCAAACACGACACTAAATGTTTTTACTAAAGCGAAAACTTTGTGATTCGAGCGGAATTTAAAGACGCCTCTTGAATCTCCGTCACTCTCCAAATGCTACTTTATTTCTAAACTAAGTTCAGTTGGTGGAAGCAGTTTTCCACCATTGAGTTGAAATTTGGTCCACATATGTAAGTTGTGACCCAAAGACGGATGTGTACCATAAATGATAAATGAGTTTTAAACATGGGCGCCACTGTTGAAAGATAAATTAGAAAATTTTAAAATGACGTTGCAAACTATATCTAATTAAAGAATTTTAAGATAAACCGTTTCGAAGTTATTTAAGATAATAGGCAAAAATTGACCACACCCCCCCCAGTACGAGGCCTAAAATTTTGAAAATAATACAGAAAATAGTTCTTTAGCAACACACACACACCGCGTACATTTTGCTTAGGAGCAGGGCTGGATTTTCATAGATATTGCTGTTTATGGCGGGTATTTTGACAGCTCGATTCTCGTGATAGACAAACTATTTACATTACATACCGTCTCCTATCCCACCTAAACAGACATGCGCTGTTTAATCCCTTTCAATCCGGATTCCGCCCCGGGCATAGCACAGTCACCGCTCTGGTTAAAGTCACCGATGACATTCGTTTTAATATTGAAAACAAAAAGCTCACCATCCTTGTACTTCTCGATTTTAGCAGCGCTTTTAACACGGTTGATTTTGATATTCTTCTGGGTATACTCCAAACTCTAAATGTTTCTCAGAATGCTTTATCTTGGTTTCGCAATTACCTCTTTGGGAGGTGCCAGAGGATTAAGATTGACGACAAATTGTCCAAGTGGTGCGATCTCTCCGCTGGTGTCCCTCAGGGAGAGGTGCTCTCTCCTCTTCTCTATTTTTATTAATGGTATTACTGAAACCCTCAAGTCATCTTATCACCTATACGCAGATGATGTACAGATCTATGCAGCAGCTAACATTGAGGATTTCTCGGCATTGGTTGATCAAATCAACATTGACTTGGAATCTATACGGTCTTGGGCATTTAATTTCGGTCTGAAAGTGAATGCAAAGAAATCGCAGGCGATTGTCATTGGTAGTTCCCATTATATAGCCAAGTTGTCTGATATGGTGGTTCCCGAAATTGTTTTTGATGGAATTTCTATTCTTTTTTCCTCAACTGTTAGAAATTTGGGTATCACCTTAGATCAGACACTCTCTTGGTTGGCTCATATTGCTGGAGTCAGTCAGAGGCTCTTTGCATCTCTTCATTCTCTGAGGCGTCTGCAGAATTTTCTCCCTCTTCCTACCAAGCTCGCTCTGGCTCGATCTCTCTTACTAACTCTCTTAGATTACGGTGACATTGCGTTTCTGGATCTCAGAGAAGAGCTGCTTGATAGGCTTGAGCGTTTACAAAATGTCTGTATCAGGTACGTATTTGGTCTGCGGAAGTATGACCATGTTTCAAATTATCGCGCACAGCTCGGATGGTTGCCGATCCGCCGGCGCAGAGACGTACATATCCTGTCATTGCTCTTTAAAATACTTTATTATCCGGCTTATCCTCCTTACCTCTCTGAGAGATTTAATTATATGGCTGTTGGCAGTGGACATCGCTTGCGGTCAAGCACCAACCTGACACTTGCTATACCATCTAACAAGACGCGAACATATTCCAGGTCTTTCACGGTACACGCGGTTAAGTTGTGGAACGAGCTGCCGTTATCTTTCAGACAGTCGCAGTCTGTGGCATCACTCAAGAGTAAATTGAATAAGTTGTGGCTTTCCAGTGATTTGTAAAATGGTTGAATATTATTTATATTTATTAAATATTATTGTTATATTTTATTTTGTTATATATTATGTAGATATATATCTACTTATTTATATTTTTTATTAATATACATATAATTTGTACATGGTGTTAGTTTGTCTATCTTCCTTATATCTTCACTCACTTGCTCAAAGGTTAACTGGAAGAGATCCCTAATAGGGATAAGTTCGCCTTTGTACTTATATCTTTTAAGTTTATTGCTTTTGTAACTGATTACTATGTACAATAAAGTGTTTACATACATACATACATACATACCTACAAATTTGTAAGGAGCCCTTAATGCGAGTATCCAATTCGCACTTGGACGGTTTATTTATCATAATACGTACCATTTTCAGCGCTGGCGAGTCGATGAAGCAGTGGCAGCCAGACGAGGCACGGCGGACCGGGGTCTGACATTAAAGTGTCCAGGAAGTCATTCACCGTTATTTTGCCGTTCTGCGAAAAGAGCACTGTTCTGAGACAGAATGTACTTATAACTAAAGAGCTAAGCTGTAGCTGTTGTAAAAAAATGATTTACACTAACACGATATTTACTCATTATCATAAAACAAGAAATGGGGCTTAATCGCGTATATGAGTTTATTTATTACCTTTCGTTAGTAATTCTTCGACGTTTCGGACGTCGCGTTACGTCCATGGTCTTGAAGGAACTGGAGTGGCGAATCAACGTCTTCTAGCCGCGCGAGTTTTCAGATCTACCCGCGCTTGGTCTTGATTATTCATTTGAACACTTAAGTAGTTATTACACTTTGCTGAATTTAGCCTGCTAAATGGGGGAGGGGAGTTTAAACCTCTACCGTATTGCTACTTCCCTGTCAGTGATAAGTACTTAAGGTTGTAACTATACCGACACACTACACTCACGACGTCTGGCACTTCATCGGATTAAATAAAATCATATTAATCCGCGACTAAGCCGCGTTTGTTGTGTTGTGACAATATTACTAAATTTGTCGTAAACAGCGTTTTTTCTGCGTTTTTCAGCTTAAAACTGGAGCCTGCAATATGGATTTTAAGAGGCCTTTCACTAAACACCCTAGCGTGGTACTGAGGGCTTTCCCCGCGCGTCACAAATGGCCGAATATTTATACAACTTTTAAATAATTGGAAAAGTAAACTACAAGTTTTGATTCTTTTACTCAATTGTGTTGCTACAAATATGACTTGTACAGACATTTCATTATTACAACTTCTAATAGTATAGGTATTTAGGGCTCCGTCCTCTTGAGGCCGATTAGGGAACATGCATGAAATTTTTTCATCGCTTTTCGTAAAGAAATATCAAAATACCTCAAAATCTATACCAAAAAGTGAAATTAAAATTAAAATCGGCCAAGAAATACGTACGATATAAGCATTTTAAACTACTAATTAGACAGCGATTTGACAGAGAGGTCCGACATAGACTGTTACGTCACAGTCTACTACGGGCATATAAACTCCATATCAAATTCTGTTTTGCTAGAAAGAGATAGAATGAAATGTTTGATGGCTTATATCTTGGGTATTTTTATAGTTATTTGAAAAAATCTTTTTGTCTACTGTTTGTTACATGAAGTAGCTTTTAATAAAGCAAAAATTAAAATTCATGCATATTCCCTATTATACATACAAATAATCAGAATTTAGCATATATTTGATCTTTTTTAGAAATACAGCGTCAAAATCCATTTCTTACGTTTTTTTTAACCAAAAATACGAAAGGCCTTTTAAGGGGCTACTTCGTCATTTGTAAATCACGCCCCAAACGCGGAGCCAGCCAATAAGCGTGATTTGTAATAAGGGACGCATTTATTGCTCGCGCGCATCAAAGAAAGAGAAAGCTAATACACACACTTGGGGTTTTTTGGCGTAAGTGCCAGATGTAAAGTACCATGAATTCGAAGATATCATTATGTGTTAACATTTAAGTTAATCACTTAAAAGATAAAGGGAAGAATAACATTTTAACATAATTTAGCCCTGTAATAATCTGTCGTTTGTACAAACTAGACAAAAAACGGAAATGTAGACGCGTTTCGGATAACTTTTCTATCGAGGAAATTTTCATTAAACATGTTTCAGCGTTAATCACTGAATAGGTTATATAGTCAAGAAACACATATCTGAAAACCAGCCTGATTTCTATACTAGATTTGACAAAAAATGCGCTACAAAATAGCTTATATTTTCGATGCATCCCCTTAACATATGACATGCCGTTAGATTCGTATTGGTTCTGGAAGTGACAAAGTGATATTTATACTATTATAAAGTTGTAAAAATGTCACTGAATCGAAAAATATTTCTTTGGATTTTTTTTTCTGTTTGTGTATGTCGTTGTGGCTTCATCAAGACAAAACGGCTAAACAGATTCCAACTATTTTTGGTACACGGGTAGATTAGCATGCATATATGGTTATAGGATACTTTTTACTCGACTACACGGAGGAAATAAAGAGGATTATAATTATTTTCTCCTCCACTGACGAAGTTGCGGGCGCCATCTAGTAGGTTATAATATTCTGCAGTAAGTTTTTTAAGAGTACTAACGATACCAGAGGCGTGGCGTCAGGAAAATGACAAGGGAAGCGTATACAGTTACTTATATTTAAAGGAAAACGTGGCTATAAGCCTTTCCTTCGGCAACCCGGTGGGAATCATATCGCTACGATACACTTGTTAAAATATTGGTTACCTGGTTGAATATTGACAACGCCAAGGAATCGTTGTAGCTAAAAGAAGGCGACTCGTAGACAGCCGCCGGGAGGGCCAGCACCTCTCTTAGGTAGTCTGATAGCCTCTTCATCAACAGATGTCCGTTGCCATCAGAGAGCTGAGAAAATATGTCTGGAAACAATAAAAACAACAATCGTTATGCATATGCGGGAGCTTTAAACGGGTAGATCTCGTTATAAGCATATGTCGCACTCCAGCGGACATTTTGGGGGCACGTAAGATGGTAAGGTTCACAAATAAATGAATGAATTTTCGAGTTGTCAGAATAGGGTATTTGTACTTACTATTTATTACCTAGTATTTGTCATGTACAATTCCAAATTCCTTAAAACTAATGCTATAGCATTAGTTACCTAGTATTTGTGATATGCAATTCCAAATTACTTAAAACTAATGCTATAGCATTAGTTACCTAGTATTTGTAATATGCAATTCCAAATTACTTAAAACGAATGCTATAGAATTAGTAACTAAGGAATTTGGAATCGTATATTTCAAATACTAGGTAATAAATACTAAGTACAAATACCCTATTCTGACAATTCGAAAATTCATTGATTTGTTTGTGAACCTTACCATCTGACGTGCCCCCAAAATGTCCGCTGGAGTGCGACGTATGGTTATAAGTTCCAGTCAAAAAAAAAAGTTTTTTGTGAAAAGTTTTAATTACCAACTGACCTTTTCTTTGAACATCCATCATTACTCGTTGAGACGATTTTAAAGAGATTTTGTTTTATATTTATTAAAAAAACCAAACAGTCCAGATATACATATCATAAGCACAGTCAATAGACTACATTACTTAAATATAATAGACCTATAGTTTCCTACATTAAATTTTAAAGTTGAAAAATTTACACTACTATACTTTGACCAAATTGTACTTTTTAATCGACATTTAAGTTTAAGTAGGACGGCGTTTTTTATTACAGAATTCCTATAAAAATAATATAATAAAATCATTTATTTCAATTAACACCCTTCATTTTCTAAACCATAAGTCCAAAAATTATAAGCGTAAAACTTAAGAAATACTTTCAACGAAAATTGTTTCCAACACAATCGGATATAGGTACTGTTTTTGAGTTATTTCTGACAAACTGCGCTTCTCAACAAAAGGACGTAAGTCACTTATATACGCTCTTTTGCTGGTGAACTTTTTCTAATCGTATTTCTTTCATCTGTAGTGCATTTTTTTGTAGTAACGGCTAACAAACCCTACACTGAGCATGGTCCAACAAGCTCTTGGCTGGTTTTAGTTTTTCTACATTTGGAGTGGATTAAATGATATTAGCGACTCGAGTGCTTTCCGCAACTTTAGTTGCATTATGTTACCATTCTTATTTCAAGTATAAATAGAGTTCAAATCAAAATCACGGGCATGTGAGTTAAGGATTTATTTTTTATCTTGAATTTCGCTATGGATACCATAATTTGTGATATCCGACTATGAAATTTTAACAAAAATAGCACTAAACTACATCCTACTTCGGTTCTAAATATATTATCATGAAAAACAGATCTTCAATGTCTCAGTTTAATCATAATCTGGCAACATTCCAAATTGATCGTTTGATGCGGAAAATCAATTTAAGACAAGCATTTATTCGTGATTACTACGGTAATAAGATTATGATTTGTTTGTGTAAAAAACCACTGCTCTTTGGCAAACAGCCAAAGTATTTTTATACTGAAAATATTTTTTATATTGTTATGAGTTTGAATGTGTTTAATAATAACATTTGGAAGCATTAGGTACTCAGTTTTGAAGAGTAGTATTGAGAAATGGTGTTTTAGAGGGATTTTTCCCATAAATGACACTCGACTCTTAGGTGCTTAAGAGTCCGGTAAAGAAAATTGCGGCACAAATTTTAAAAAAGAAACGTTATCCTAATATCAAAAATACCGTAAACTTCCGCCATAGGCAGGACGGCGCCATACGTTCGAATTTTGACTTTCAGAGTAGCCCCACAGACTTAGAAGGCTGTTCTGTACATTTTTTTCTCTTTCTTATAACACAATATATATAAAGTTGAAAACTACTTACATCTCAATTTGTCCATCAGCTTTCCAGCGCACATCGTGGCCAATGCGACTTTTATCGAGAATACCCTTATCTTTCCCACATTCTCACTGGAAACAAAAAACATTTATTAAAGGTTTGTAGTAGGTGGTTATAAGAAATGGCACTTAGTGTAGGGCTTCTGATATCCATGTTACACGCGTAAAACGGAGCTCCGTGATCTTATCACCGGCGGTACTAAGATCCCGTACTACACGGTCACAACAAGATACGTAGCCGTGTCTGCGTTCGGCTACGTATCTGCAGATCTCGGCTCCGCTCAAGTATTGAATGAAAGCTTATCAAACCGACTACCGAATAGTATGTTTTGTAGTTTATTTTTATTTGAACCAATATACACCTTTTACAACCTGTGTTGTTTTATTATTTTAGCCCCCCGACAAAATATTTCATTCACCACTCTTGAAACATAATTTAAAATGCAAAAGCAAAGAAACTTAAATTAAAACGCGACTCTCGCATTACATTCGGAGGTCTTAAAGATACACATAGAATCTTCACTAAACGTCATAGACGGATCGGATCCACGTGTAATTAAGAAACGCATCTCCGTGTAACACAACAAATGGCTTTGTTTGTAAAAATGAAATGTCTGTACATTGAAGATATTTTCAAAAAATTGATTGTAATGGACTATTGGGAGGTCACTAAAACGAAAAAGTTTTTTATTTTATTTTTTGTATGTTTGTACGTGTTGTTGTGGCTTCATCATGCAAAGTCGGTTAAACAGATTTCAAGAATGTTTGTTACACGGGTAGCTGGGTATCTCCAGAAGGTTATAGGATACTTTTTACCCGACTACGCTGAAGAAAAAACGAGGGATTATGACTTTTTCTCCTCCGCAAACGAAGTTCTTCTAGTTTTTTTATAAAACTGTAGATTTTTTAGATTTATTAAAGCATCATCCTGTTACATGCATTAGGTTAGGTTAGATTTGTTTTATAACAATCCTGAAAAGTTTACGTGTTCAGAAAAAAATGGATTATGCCAAATGATGATTATGACAAAAAAGTTTATTGAAATAAAACAATTTAACGGATTATATCGCGTATATTATCTCATTTTAGTGGACTCCACCCGTGACCATGGAAAGCTGGAACGCTTCCGAAACGTCGGGAACTAAAATGAGATAATATACGCGATATAATCCGTTAAATTGTTTTATTTCAATAAGTAATAATCGCGGAAACCGAAAAAAAGTTTATGCTAGATGAGAGTAAACTTTGTGAACCATACAAAAACCTGTTTTTCTCGTGTTTTTTGCGTACGGGTACGAAACCCTTAGTGCGCGAGCCCGACTCGCATGTTATCTGTTTTGTATATACAATATTACGCATTTTTTAAGTTTATAAGTATTATAACGTTTATAACCAATGCCCACACGACCAAATAATTTTTTTTTTCTATTAATATCAACTTAGCTATAGGTAATTACAAAATTATACATTGTTGTGGTATCTGTTTCACTACACAAGGTTGAAAGTATCTGATAACTATGGCTGTAATCTACAGTCATATGCTGTTGTATTGATTGATTTCCTTTGTATGGATAAATAAATTCCGAGGGTTCCCTTCCTACAAGTTTAAGGCAGTCTCGACACACACGCAAAATATAATTACTTTTACCCGCAGAAATAAACGATACATCTTTCATGTATTACGACTTATTACTTGTCATGGATGTACCCGACAATGAAACAAATGAAATTAATTGTACTGAGTACCTATTTAATTATGATACAAAAGATACAGCCCTTGAAAGGGAGCACAGATAGACCTACAGCAAATATTGGTGTAGAGATGGTCTTCAGTTTCAAAACATTAACGTATTCACGACCGCGAGCCCGCTCTGCTCGTACCAAATTTATGCTACATAGGGTTTTGCCCATGTTATTGAAAATGTTGGTTTCGAAGGTGTAACATATTCTTTGTTCAGGATATATTATCTAAATGAAAATAGAATGGCAACTCATCCAGTACTATAAGCACCAGTCTAGAAGCAACCAGTTCGGCAGCAGCCCGAACACACTTCCACAGAGACCTGGTGTGCCAGTGGCAACCACTTATTTAAGATGTTGTACAGCGATGATACTAGAGTTTGTTTACTGTCTCGTGACATGAACACAGGCTTTATTCAGAATATATTTTCTAAATGAAAATATAAAGGCGACTCACCCAGTACTATAAGCTGACAGCAACCAATTCAACAGTAAAGCCGAGCATGCCTCTACAGATACTTGGTGCGCCGGGGGCAACCGTTTGTTCAAGTTGTGGTACAATGATGACACTAGAGTCTCCAGTCTCGTGACATTAACACAGGCGTTTGGCTCTAGAGTGTTCAAGGCGTTTTCTCTGAACGCCTCTATTACGTTCCATATGTCAATTACGTGCACTGAAAGAAAGGGAACAATTGAAAATGAAAAATCCCCGATGTTCAGATTTTAAAATCATTTAAAATCTGTCTGGTACCTTTCAAAACACCAAATATCTATAGAATTTAATGTACAAAGACAGAACTCTATTACTTTCAGAACGCTTTAGCATTAGTAAACATATTCTGCAATCTCAAACATCATATACAAAACCATTAAAATTAAATTGCAACAGCCCAGGTACAAGACACTTGTGACTCTAGAGGTAAAGTTGGATAGACCACAATAAACCCTTACACAATGACCCCACTTCATGTGTGAATTAAGGGAGACCTTAGGGAAGACCTCAACCACAGTTTGTGTCACTCTAGATCAAACATTTTTTTTTTACCACACCTCCTTCATGTTGACATATAATATCTTTCAGTCATAAGTATACTGTAGTATATTAACTATATAAATTATTTAACTTTGTAATATTTTTTATCTGTATGCCTTTCAATGTAATCTTCCCATTGGGGGGCATATCACACTGTTTAAAAAAAATACTAGAGAAATTAATACATAAATGCAATATCAGTACATCACTCACAGTTACACTTCTTTTGGACATATCGCAGCTTGCAAGCGGTCCGGTAGGAGGCAAATCTGATGAGGTCAAAATTCTGCTCTCTCATCTCTTGGTGTAATAGGGATCGGGGGTCCGACCCACCCCCGACAGGATTGGGCATCACACCCATAGCATCACGCTCAAGAGACATTGTGACACCTAAAAGTAAGAAGATAATGGGATTAGTACAATTATAGAAGGATTAGTAAAAGTTATGTAATGTAAAGGGTGATTGGCTACAATTGTTTGTCACTGGTGGTGAATGACCTTAATTGTTATGCACTTTTTATAAATAAGCAACACATAATAGCCTTTTTTCAAAGGTTCCATGGTATTGCAGACCCTATAACTAGGAATTGGAACCATTATTTTTTTTATACAAGTTATCCAAAATAACAATTTGTTTTTTTTTGTTTAATTTGATTGCATATATTCTAGAACTTGAATCAGGTGTTTTGTGATTTTCTTTCATTAGAATTTCTTTGCTCCTAAATACAATTTTAAAACATTCCAAAAATAGTGAGTATTTTTAAATGATTTAAAAATACAGGTTCCGATGACTGCCTATAAAACACTGTCAGTACCAAGCCAACTTATGAAAAATGATTAAGGTGTTAATGGAGAGACATGATAGATATCTTGGGTATGCCAGAAAAGAGTTTTCTTATGTCAACTTTAAGAGCAGTATTATTGTTTCCGAAACACTTTGAAACATACCAGACAATAATTATTATGTAATGTAATAAGATATTTTAAGTTGCAATTCAGAATAGAACAAATATTTCTGTAATTATACCTATGGCTTACTCTCTGGATAAATTCCGGCACTACTACAATTGAATTCTAACTTTGTACCTACTGCTTTTGCACACTTAAAGAGAATATAAATTTGAACTGTGATAATCACTTATCAAGTCTTAAATTACAAAGTCGGTAATAGTAATTCTACATATATTGAATGTTAATCAAATTTGTTTTATTGATTGAGCAGTCCCAAATAAAATATAAATAAGTGATACAAGACAGTAAAAAGTTTCTAGCAACACACCGGTCTTTTTAAACCTTGCGAGCAGATATATTCAATCTAGAGGTCTTAAGAAGTGGAAGAGCTAACTCTTGCATTTCATGTTCATTCCTATGGTGACTTACCATCAGGGGAGCCGTAAGACAGACGCAAACCCATTATAACAGACAAAAATTCAACTAAAATCCGTTTTGTGTCATCTGAACATCGTAAATTATCTTTGTTTATGTATTCGGATAGACGAAGGTCGTTACAGTTTACGGGCTAATTTAATACAATAGTGATTCGAAATACTAAATATAAAAGCGATGACTTACGCCGAAAATTAGCGTTTGTTACACCTGTTACTAACAAACATTGCACATACCTGCTGTTAGCGGTTAACTCATAATTTTGTTGACATAGCGATAATGAATTCACGGTGAGACGAATAATATTTTCGTAGTTATATCGATTCTAAGATACTTTAATATAACGATATTTTTCTTATATTTATTTCACGATAAAACACTCCAAATTCACTGTCACACCAAAGCACATATATTTATTCAAGTAGTCCTGGTGTAATTAATGTTTTCCTGGTGTTTAGTGTTATGAATCCTTAATAAAACACATTACTTTAGCTAATAAATTAAGAAATCTTAGAATCAACATGACAAGTCTGCCATTGAAGGTACGTTCCAAATCCTCCCGTCTATTTTTAACATATAATCAATGATTATTCTATAATTAGATATGTGACAAAAACTTAAGTTATTTTTAAATTTTTAATAAACAACGCGTAATCCAACGATTTAAAATGTTGAAATAATAGTAGAGAAATTGATGGTGGTAATTGTTATTTTACGTATTTTTATAAAGAAATGCGTAAATTGAATTACATTACATTTTAAATTAGTGTTGCCAGTCTGTAAAATTAGAAGAACATTGTCGTATAAATAAATTACTACACGACTAGACGTTGCTAGACGTTGCAAAACAAACAGCCGTTTGAAGACCAAGAATTTTACCATCATTTACGCTATTCATAAATGAGTTTTTTCGGTCATATTTACTTACTAAGAGATAAAATACAAAGAAACTCCTCCAGAGTTTCTATGTATTACATCTCTTACTAAATACCCACCCTCAAATCGTGTTTACGACCCGTTCTAGACCTTCCGATCCTATCCGATCCGATCCTAATTATCGGATAAAATCGGATAATGTATTGTGCAACAGATCCCAATTTTAAGCGCCTGTAGCACAATACACTATCCGATTTTATCCGATAATTAGGATCGGATCGGAAGGTGTAGAACGGGTTTCAGTATGTATTGCTAAGTGCAAGTACAATCACGCTCCAGTTAAAAGCACTTAACTATTACAATTTCCTAATTTAGCCATTGACGACAGATGTTGGAAAGAGAGGAGTGCATCTCGTTCCAAAGTATTACTGCGACCCTGTTTTCAGGTTGTCAGTGACTAAATTAGGAAGTTTTAATATATGCTTAGAGTTTGACTAGCGAAACATGATTATCATAAAATGCGCGATTTTTAAAAAATCATCACCTGGCAATACGGAATTCAGAAAAATGTGGTAGGTTTTATAATTTGTCAGTTTTTTAAATGTAAAATCATTGTCATATATAGAAATCAGTTTCAAGGTAAATATCATGCTTCTCTGGCCAAAGTCTATAAGCTTATTGGGTTCAACATTAGACGAGTGATGAGTCGGATACACAGTGCCTACTTGGCTCTCGTAAGCGTAGATAGACAAAAGTATTTTCACTTCTCCTGCTCAAAAAGTACGTCATATTAGCTTCGCGACGCGAGACTAAAATAGTACATGTAGCCTCTAGGGTTTAAACGAAAGCCATATAATCCCATACAAATTTCTGTGAAACTGAAAATAAAAAACTTCCGGCCAGTTACATACTACTCACGAATAATTAAAAATAAATAAATCAACCTGATCAGATTGGCCAAAATTTCTGATCGAATTGCTCAAACTGTTCTTTCAATTTTTCATGAAATATACAATTTTAATGTTAAGTAGTAAGGAGTGTGTAGCTGGCCGTTTTTGTTTTTCAGTGTCATAGAAATTTTTATGGGATTATATGGCTGTCTTTTAAAACCTAGGGGCTAAATGTACTATTTGAGTCTCGCTTCGCGAAGCTAATATGACGTACTTTTCTCGCAGTTGAAAAGTGAAAAGCAGAGTGTGTAACATGTGGCTAAAAGCCATTATGACACTAAGATATATTTGTCCTCGCTCACTTCGTGAGCTCGTCCAAATAATCACTTCGTGTCATGCTGGCTTATTTTAGCCCCTCGTCAAACAATTTACTATTTCACTTCTCCTGCTCAAAAAGTACGTCATATTAGCTTCGCGAAGCGAGACTCAAATATTACATTTAGCCCCTAGGGTTTAAAAGAAAGCCATATAATCCCATACAAATTTCTATGACACTGAAAAAAAACGGCCAGCTACACCCTCCTGACGAATAATTAAAAACAAACAAACCAACCTGATCAGATTGGCCGAACTTTCTATGAAACATTGTCAAGATATACTCATAACACTGACTTTTCTGCTGCTAAAGAGTTGTCATGTAGGCACGAGTTAGGTGATAATTAATTACACATATATTTAATTTACACAGCACAATTTTTGTACCAATGAAATGAAATGGTTCGTTCTTGCCTTTCGTTCAAAAAGTATCATTTTTTGAGAATCGATATTTTTTTTCTTCTTTATGTATTTTTGTTACATAATCAGATTCGAATACCCATTAATATATTAAATCAATAAAAGGCACCTTTAAAACTATGCTATTTTTTAGTAAAGGGGACGGAAAGCAATGAGCCCACCGAAGATAATGAAATTCGCATGGAAAGTAATGAACTACGCTTGGAAAGTGATGATAATCGAAGGGACAGTAATTAATTTAAATGGAAGATGATGAATTTTAATATTTATAAAGCAAGGAAAACAAATAATCCTCGTGCTCATGCACTCTTCATGAAGTGTTTACTTTAAGCAGTATTTTCTTAATCATCACAATTATTAAATTATAATAATGTTGCTGGTTTACATCAATTCAAACATGTGTTTATAAATAATATAAAAAATCATTTGTTATTTTTTGAACTAAAAGTAAATTATCGAAATTACCAAGCTTATAGAATAACATAAAATGCGAAAGCTTCAGCTTTTGAAGTTGTAAAGATAAAACACTACGGTTATGATTTAGTGTGAAACTTTTAACCAATGCAGTATTTTCTTAACCGTCACAATTATTAAATAAAAATAATGTTGCTGGTTTACATCAATTCAAACATGTGTTTATAAATAATATAAAAAATCATTTGTTATTTTTTGAACTAAAAGTAAATTAATCGAAATTACCGAGCTTATAGAATAACATAAAATGCGAAAGCTTCAGCTTTTGAAGTTGTAAAGATAAAACACTACGGTTATGATTTAGTGTGTAACTTTTAACCAATGCGCATTTGATCATGCAAAGTATGTAATGTATTAACAATCAGTGGAAGCGTCATATCGTCGAGAAATAATTTTAAACAACACAACTACTCGTACCTAATTTATTAATTTATAATCACAAATACGTAGCCTTTGTCTTTTCGTTTTAAAATTACATAGACAAGGTAAAATTTTCTTAACAAAGAAAAAGACAAATATAAGAACAAAAATAGCTTTCAATATTCTAAATCTATTGGTTATTTTATAATCAAACTCTTAAAGAGCAGTTGAACGCATAAAACTTAAGGTTTCAATAAACCTCGCAGCATGACGTAACAGATGTAGTATTTTGAAAACTTTAAAAACCTTAATAATATCAAATCATTATGAGATCACTTGAGACTTATTAAAAATTGAAATTTATTTATTCATCAAAGCTCAACTTTCTTCTTCTACTCTCCTCTGGATCAAAACCACTTTCGTTTTGCTTCTTCAACCTTACAGTGTATATTTTTAAAACGTGAACTTTTTTCTCTAGACTGCCTTCAAACGTGTGTCATTTAGTTTCTGTTTCTTTTTTTTTTTTGGTAAAACTATTTTGGCTTTTTTACCAGTTTAATTTCTGTTTTAAGATTTTTTATAATTTTAATTTCATGTATTGGAATTTTCGAGTAGATTTCTATTCGTATGAGTTTTTCAGAGTTGACTTTGGATTGTCAGAACATTACAAGGGTCATGCTCTATAACCGCTATAACCGGCACAGGGTGAAACTCAGGAATATTTTCAGTGTCATTGTCACTTTCTAGCAAGAGTTATCAATAATTATTTTCTCAAGCTCCCTCTGCCTCTGCTTCTTTCTTAAATAATTTAATTATGTATCCTCCTATCTTTTTCATAATTCACGTGCTTTGGCACTCAATTCTTTAATACTACAAATTTGTTTCATTGTCACGTCGTTCTGTCCTTTTCTTTCTTTTATTTTATAAAGCTCGGAGTTATTTTTATTTATATATATTTAAGATGTTATTTTCCTCCATCCATGGCATTTTTTTCTTCTATTGTAATTTTTTTCTTTATCTATTACATTGTTTTTTCTGAGACCAAATGTCTAATAAGATTTTTTTATATGCATATATATGACGTTTTCGTTAGTTTAATTTTAAACGTTTTATTTATATTTAATGGATAAATATATAAAATAATGAAACATTTAAAAAAATGTAAACATTTTAAACGTCAACTCAAGGATAACCTAGTAGCCGTTCAACTTGGGCTTCTTTCACATTAAATTTGTTTTTGCAGGAGTGGCGCAATATAAGTAAGCTGTCAGCTATCAGTGTCTACTATCAGTCGAAACTGGTAGATGACAGTACCCATTCTTACATTTAAGAGTGCTTCCTGACTGGCGCAGGATAATATTACTACAGCGCAAATGTAATACTGACAGTGTGCCGACAAGTAAAGAAATCTGTGCGATATCAGTAAGCTCACAACACTACTTACTGCCGCACACCGATCCCACCTCGACAAATGACTAATGGACCCCAAATTTTCGTCAAGACTGGAAGACTCTCTTTCGTCAAGACTCAAATAAAACAAACAATGGAAATAAGGAATAAGGATGTTATACATTACTTATAATTTAAATAAAATGAAGTTTCTTTAAGAAGAAAAAAAATCATCCCTTTCCATTATTGTTCATTCCTTTCCATGTATTTTTTTCGCTAAATGGAATGGAATGAATTGGAAAGTAATGAGTATTTGTGTTACGTTTGTCTGGTTTGATGTCTATTACATTTAATACTAAGATAATAATTGTGTTTAAGGATCGCAATAAGCTAAAACAAATAATTAAAATAAAAAATATACTGAATTAGACCCAGGATAGTAATGAAGGGTAACTGAGCAAACCCGGCTACCGGCCGGCGGGAAGATGCGCGGGAGGGTCACGTGCCATGAAAGGGACCAGTGTTGCTCAAAATTTGCATGTTTTTCATCGTGGAATGGAATGAAGATTTTTGTGTGACAAAAGTAAAACTTCGATTATTTTAATGTTATAGCTGTTCTAGAAATATATCAACGTTAATATTATTTTATTAATTTGTTGCTTAAGGTGCTTGCATGATTAATAATGCATTCAATTAAAAAAGTCGCCCATCATAAAATTTCAAAGTCCCGGATTGGTCGTTAGACCCACGAAAGGAATGAAGATTTGTCATATTTTTATTTATTTACTTAATAAATACATACATACTTATACATGTTTTTTATGGGACCGAAGCTCCATTCAGGCTTCTATTCGCCCAATAAAAATGATGTCCTTAATTGGTAAAACAATAGCACTTTTCACTCTGGAATAGTGATCTATCTGAACGAAACGCAAGAACGACCCAAATGTTAATTAAAGAGACATTGTCTTAAGAATGATATTTATTGTAATATCAAAGTGCTCTGCACAGACGTGTAAATTCCTCTTCGGGCAATGCCTTTCCACAGCTTGACACCACGTAGCTTTTAGAACGTCCAGTACCTTTAAAAATGTCCCTCATATATTTTTTACAAGAGGGCACAAAACATTGCACTTCATCACGGAAATATGCCCTGTCATACAATTTTTGAGGGTTGGCTTTGCTATTTCCTGTTTCATCAGTCATTGTATATGATTTACTCCAATAATCACATACGCAGTGGTCATTAAAGGAAGAACGAATCGTTGTCCAAAATACGTGCGTGAGTCGTTAGTAAAGCATCCAGTCGTAGTCCAATAAACAGCGCGGGGTCGTCGTGGAGTGCAGGTAAGTTGGAATCCAGAGATCAGGCCTAAAACTTCGTGAGCTCGTCCAAATAATCACTTCGAGTCATAATGGCTTATTTTAGCCCCTTGTCAAACAATCTACTATTACAAACGCAACAACAAGGACTAACCAATAACGGTTAAAAATTATAATACGACCTACTTTCCCATATTTTATACCTTTGAAGTGTAATTGACAGGGAAAGCGCCTTGAGTTAGGGACCCTCCATTAATTGCATGACCTTGTTTTAAGATTGGGTTGCTATTTTGTACGTGACACTGATGCCAGTTGAACTAGACCATTGGAATATAATTTTATTAAGTGGTAATTACAATGTTCCTTGACCTTAAGTAAGTACCTAATGGTTTTAGCATAGAGAAATAGCAAAATGAAATCTACACTTCGTGTGAATGAATTTTACTGTACGTCTAAATCCTCATCATTATATAATTCCTATAGTTACAGATGTGACCATTTGAAAGCTTTAATATTTGAATGACGTTGACAGTCACACGCCAAGCAATTAATATTTCAACGAAATCGAGCTATGCTCGGGATCTCTCTACGAGACCGAATCAGAAATGAGAAGATTCGTAGAAGAACCAAAGTCACCGACATAGCAAACAGGGTAAGCAAACTACTGGGCAGGGCACATTGCTCGAAGAACCGATGGCCGTTGGGGCAGAAAGGTTTTCTCGAATGGAGGCCGCGTACCAGCAAGCGCAGCGTGGACAGGCCACACGCAAGGTGGTCGGATGACCTTGTTCGGGTTGCGAGGACTTGGTGAATGCGGGTCGCCTATATTCGGCCCTTGTGAAAATCTATTGTGGAGGCCTGTGTCCAGCAGTGGACATCCTATGGCTGAAATGATGAGGCGTTGCCGGCGCGATAGGCACGACACAGCACACGACATACCTTTAGGTGCCCTTTTATTCAAAGGGTTTAATATTCACTCGTTTGCGATGTGTTAATCTAATTAAGACCAATAAAATAAAACAAAACAAGTACAGTTATCTAAGACATTTATTTATAAATAAATGAACACAGTTTTACATTTAGTTCTGCGGAAACCTCTAAAATATATAATTATTTACAATATCTAATATATTTGTCGTACAACATTAATATTCAATATAGATTTGTTTTAACTCGCCCGGAGCATTGCTATTCCATACACGAATAAATTTCCGTGAAACATTCCAAGGTTGCCCTTTTAGATTCCATTTTACCCATAAAGACTTTACGAATGAATGAATAATATTTATTTCAGACTGAAAATTGCAATACATATTTTTGTTAGTACCTAACAAAAATTGCAAGATTGCACCACAGTTTAAATTGGTTAGTAAACTATCTTATATTTAAAAAATATATATTTTTGAAGATCCAGTTTAATAGGGATGCACAGTTATGAATGACGCTCAGTAAAAAAAAAATCTAGATCCAGTTTAATAGAGATGCTCAGTTATGAATGATGCTCAGTTAAGTATAAAAATAGAGATTTTTTAGGATTTTTGGCAGCTGAATGTATCGGAGAGCCAAGTAAATCCTTAATTAGGATAACCTTGAAATTATTTCATGGCTATAAACCAATTTCTCCTAATTATATTTATTTATATATTTTTCTACAAATAATTTCGTATCTAGTCAACAAGATATCATGTCTATAGACAATATTTTATATATATAGAGCAGAATATTTTACTATGGTTAAAGTATAACCGATTAATTAAAAATCACATAATCACAATTCAACATTAAGTACTTGTATAATAATAGGTATCTATATAAAATTAAACCTCTTTAAGTCCGTCTGAAAAATACTGAAATAATACTAACATTTAGAATAATACTTATACAAAAATTATAACATTATATACTTTAACGTTTATTTTAGGAAATATATATAATATTTTCTACATATAATATATCCATTTACTTCAACTACTCAGAAATAATATTATTTCGTTAAAGTTCTATGTCACATCCGTTGCAAAAGTTAGAATAAAAAACATATCAGAAATCTTATAAAAATATCTTTAAGCATATAAATTGCAAAATATAAGTATATATTATGTTGATTATATGTGTTCATTCAAGTAAATATTATATACAAAATTATTGTGTACGTCACAGATTTGTTAGCGTAGTTTGGTCCGGTGTGGGACGAGTGTTTTGTTCCAATATATAAATGATTACATTGTTTATTCTTCCATATTTACAATATTAACAATAATTACCGAGTACGTATTTCACGACTTAATATCTTACAAATGTACTACTATAGGTCAGTTATAGAATTAACAAAATAAAAGACTGACTAATAGCGCCATCTAGTATGGAACTGTAATATCTAAATCTGAAATAAAATCAGAGGAGCTACTCCGAAATTCGAAGTTCGTTGGCGCCATCTCGCTCACTCAAATACAATTTAACATAAGAGCGAGAGAGATGGCACATTAGGAACTTTGAATTTCGAGATTCGGAGAAACCCCTCAGTTGCTGTAGACATAATATTCAGTTTTATTACTATATCTCGTTCATCTTATATTTGCTTAGCGAAAACAGCTTAGGATGCGTTCGGATAACACAAAAGTAGGAGGAAGTTCGAAAGTTTATTTCAACCCTTTAATAGCATTTTCGGTAAAGTTCTCTTTCCTATACTTCCGTCTTACCCAACCTTATATCATTTTAATTATTTATGAAACAAAATTATATTTGCTACTTTTTATTGCGTTCGGAAAATATATACGTCGAGTAAGGATAATACTAATTATTAGCAAATGCATCCACTATGTGCATACACATAATGACGTTACGTCTTTTTATGGACGGCCCCATCGGAGATTGCGAAGCCATAATGGATTTATCGTTACGATAGGTACGCGTCTTTAGACAAAAACGGTGTTTCTGAGGGTTCAGCATGTACATTTGAAGAAGAATCGGAAAACTTAGATCACTCATATGTCTGTCTGTCGCACCCTAAATATTTCTTCTGGATCAACTGGATGAAAATAATATTTTCTTCAGTATTCCGCGATTATTACTCATTTAAATAAAACAATTTAACGGATTATATTGCGTATATTATCTCATTTCGGAAGCTTTTCAGCTTTCCATGGCCACGAGTGGACGCGGTTGAGAGATAATATACGCGATATAATCCGTTTAATTGTTTTATTTAAATGGATGAAAATAGTTGAAACATGGCGTGTATATAGATTTTGTTGACCCAATATTGCACAGATATCGTAATTATTCTAAATAATTTACGAGGACTATAATTACGAGGACTTTAAATAATGTTCGTAATTATTTTAAATAATTTACTGAGGAGGAGGAGGAATTTGTGAATAATAAAAAGATTATGATTATTATGATTATGAGGATGATTGCAGAAAATGTAAGATACCCCTTATCCCTGAAACGATTGAACCTAAAATATTGAAAAAAATAACAGTATATGAGGTTGAATGCATATGTATAAAAGGAGAACCAATGAATAAACTACAGTCCTTCCGTTCCCACAATAAAATAAATACTTTTTGGATATCCCGGTTACGTTAACACGTTCGCTGCCAGTGACGATTGTGATAAAAACATTTTTACGATAGATCTTATTCCCATACCTACATACCGGTGACACGCTTGCGTGACTTTATGTCTAAGTGCCAGTGACACAACTTTTCTGATAAAAATAATCTTAGGTACTTACTCCTATGCCGGTGACACGCTTCCGTGATTTTATATTCGAGCGTTTTTCTCGGCGATTTCGTAATATTAAAATTTAATCTCATTAAATGTACCTACAGCCAAGTTGTTGACACAACACACAATAAAATTTTTACTCCTATACCGGTGATACGTTAGCGTAATTTTATGTTTAAGTGCTAGTGACACAACGTTTGTGATCAAACAATTCTTACGCCTATGCCGGTGACATGCTTGCGTGATTTTATGTTGACGGCCAGTGATACAAATACAATCAAAATATCATTTCGGCCCCCCTAGCGTAAGGGTTTAGTTTAGTGGATCGTTGCCAGCGACGAACGGGCTAATTTTGCCCCTCATTTGTATACGGCGCACTGTGGGCTGAAAATACATACATCTTAATAAAAATATGTATGGAGAATAAAGGTAAAAGAGGTGAAGCTCTGAAAGTGCATGTTCAACACAAATATCCTAGCATATGCATAAAGTAACAATTATTTATGTTTTTTTGCTATTATTGGAATTTCTGCCTTGGGTGCACTTATAAAAAAAAAAATCCAAAACATGCACTTTCAGAGCTTACCTCTTTTACCCTTATTCTCCATACATATTTTTATTAAGATGTCTATAAAAAAATAACAACATGTCCAAATTACCTCAGGCTCATTTTGCAGTATGATCATGATTACCTAATGCAATTTCAAGAAAAAAAAAAGAATATTTTCGACGTCGGTTTTTATTCCTATGAAAGCCGATTTTCAGCCCACAGTGCGACGCCATAGATGCCTGGGGCAAACTTAACGTAACCTTCAATATCACTCGATGCGTGAGTACGACTTGATCTTGGCCGGTTTTTTAATTTGAATAAGTACTATTTAATACTATAGTAAGTATATATACAAATATATAGGTAAGTATATATCTTTGCGAAACAGATAGCTCTACGTACATTTAGCTTTCATCATACACAATATACACATACATATATCACTTTTCAAGGAAATACTTTGTTTAATTGCCTTATTACGCTAATATTCTGAATATAAATTGTCTACTACAATAAGAATGTATCTATTAAAAGGGTAAATATATACAGTATTTTCACAAGCACACCTCTTACGATTATTTTCCGACTATCTACACCAAAAGCCGCTTTAACTTGCTCATTTTCTGTGAGTATTGCTTCAATTTCGTATTTTAAATACTACGCTTGCGCTTTATTAAAAATTTCAATCGTGCCCTCCCATTCACTCAAACATTGTACAATAGGAGGGAGAGGGACGGCCCTATAAGAACTTCGAATCAGCACCGGTTGTAGCCCAGGCAAATAGTTGGTTAGGTAGTTCTGCATATCTACATATTTGGGCGACGCGTGATTCCTCTGCCAACTATAGACTAACCAAGCACAGTGCCAAATTGCTTGCGTTGTGTTAATATCTGAACAATTTATACGTAGAGCCAATGTTGCCAGGTGAAGCGGCTGACAGGAGCCCCTGCTCGAATTGCTTCGTGTTCTGACTCCGGTGACAGGCAACATGCCACACGCTGGAAAAAACAAGGTTATGCACTTAATAATAATCACTAGAACACGTGGCAGTACGGTCTATAGTCTTAGCCTGTCCAAAAGGACGAAAAGAAAAAAAAAAAACCCAAGGTTATGCACTTAATAATAATCACTAGAACACGTGGCAGTATGTTCTATGGTCTTAGCCTGTCCGAAAGGACGAAAAGAAAAAAAAGAAACAAGGTTATGATTTTTTTCCTTTGTATTACAATACATGCCATCGTGAAATTGGGATTAGATTGAAAGGCGTAGAATGAATGTGTTTATGAGGATCGTTTGGATTTTTTAAAGCAACAAACAAGCATTTTTTTGATGTTATAGCGGGCAAATAAGCAGATGAATCGCCTGATGGTAACAGATCACCGTCGCCCATAGACACCTGTGACACCAGAGGAGTCACAAGTGCGTTGCCGGCTTTTCAGGTGGGAGTTAATATTCCTGCCCTTAGCCAAGGACCCCAGCCCACTGCAGGTACATGTTATCCTGGTACTAACAGTACCTCTGGCAGGGTTTCTGACGCGTTGAGCAGTTTGTAGATGGCCACGATGGCTATCATCAGGATCGAGGAACATTCCAGCTCTTGGCCAAAGACCTCACCCTACTACAGGTACATGTTCTCCCAGTTCTCCTAACCTGTCATTTCATAGGGTTCCTGGCGCGCTGAGCAGTTTGTAGATGGCCACGATGGCTATCACCAGGATGGAGGAGCAGGCCAGCCCCCGGCCAAAGACCTCGGCCCACTTTGGGTACATGTTCTCCTATTACTCCTAACCGTACCTCTCTCAGCGTTCCCGGCGCGCTGAGCAGTTTCTAGATAGCCACGATGGGTATCATAAGGGTGGAGTAACAGCCAGCCCTTTGCCAAGCACCTCACCCCACTGCAGGTACATGTTCTCCAAGTACTCCTAACCGTACCTCTCTCAGCGTTCCTGGCGTGCTAAGCAGTTTGTAGATGGCCACGATGGGTATCATCAGGATGGAGGAGCAGGCCAGCCCCCAGCCAAGGACTTCAGCCCACTGCGGGTACATGTACTGCTGGTACTGCAGCGGCTGTTGGTACAGGAGCCCGAAGACCACGACACCCTGGAAGAAAACCTGGTATCAGTTGTGAATATTTATTTATATAATTGACACGTTTGGCTCAGTGGGTTGATGGTGAACTTCAATCGAACCTGACTAAAATATGGGATCCTAGAATGCATACACACTTACACACAAAAAAATTACCTCCTCCATTTCGTCGGATGAACCAAAGATTCAGAACTCTGTTCAGATATTCACTATTACCCAGCCGGTTTAGAATAAAATGACCGTGACTTGGTTCCTCGCACAATGCAACATCAGTCCTTCACACACTGAAAGGAGATAGACTTAATAAAAATAAAAATAATAATAAAAACATTTACATACGATAAAAATGAGGAGATCAGCAGAAGAACCAAGGTCGTCGACATCTTAAAGAGTTGTTATACTTAAGTGGCAGTGGGCGGGGCACATTGCTCGTAGAAAGACTGGGGCAGAATGGTTTTCGAGTGGGAAACCGTTGGATGAGGCCGGCGCACGTTCGTTATGCAGATCCTTGGGGCAAGCCTTTGTCCAGCAGTAAACGTCCTTGGGCTGATATGATGACGAAGATGATTTTAACCAAAAGGTTACTTTTTTTAACTATTAAATTACAAATATCTCGAAAAACAGGAAAATTATTGACCCACTGGCGACTTAATCAGCGGTACGAGAGGTGAGAGGCACGCGATGCAGCCATGCCGTCAGGCCCCACATCAGTCCTCGTAGGCCAGGGGTAGGCAATTCGCGGCTCACACACGCGCATGCGGCTCTTTAAAGGGTCACTTGCGGATCTTCAAGTTCCCCTTAAAAAAGTCCTATTAAAATTTGGTATGCAGTGATAAACCTAAAACATAAAACTGCGGCTCTTTGTGCTTCCGAAAAATCTATATTTTTCGGGCATCTGGCTCTACGTCAAAAAAGTTTACCTTCCCCTGTCGTAGGCCTATAGGGGCCAGGCCTATAGCGAAGTTGGCCCGGCTATTAGATATTTTGTTTCATGAGTGGATGCAACTTACTATGATAAATATTGGGCTGACGAATTTCCAGCATATCCTCCAATACAGTCCAGGTCTAAACCCGAGCATTTCTTCCACGTCGTCCGAAAACCTCTTCAGTCCTAGAAACAATACACATTTATTTACAAATTTAATTATATTACCACGTGAAATTATATCTCACCCTTATGTTTTTTACTATGCGTTCTATTATATATGTACAGTCAGTTTCAAATAGACTGTAACATCCAAAGTGCCAATTATATGGCACTTATCGTTATTCCTACAGATATTTGGTCTAAAGATAATGCGACGATATTACGCACACATATTATGTTACTAAACAGATTGCTTAATACGCCGCTAAATATTCACTAGATGTCGCTATTCTTACCGTAAAACCACGAAACTGCCACAGCCTCAAATAGCGCGGAGCACAGCAAGGATATACCGGCAGCGTACGTGTCAAGTAAATGAAACATGTAGATGCCGCCCTGTCAATCAAAACATAGATGTAGGAAGAGATAGATGACAGTGGTGGAGAAGGAGAACAGATTTGATGCCAAAGTGGGGTAAAGTCTGGGCCCCAAAATATAAAACATTTAATTAGCTATGTACCTCCTCTCGATACAAAATACACCGAATGCCACACCATGTATGTGACCATACACTTGAGACCCAGTTGATGATAAAGATGGAAGGCTCACTGGGGTAATTTTGTTGCATGTCACACAGAACGACACACAGACCACGAGTAGCGTGAAGTGCTCTCAGCCAGTATCTGGTCTAGTAGACCGGTGATCATACACTTGAGACCCCGTTGATGATCAAGATGGAAGGCTCACCGGGGTAATGTTGATGCATGCCACGCAGAACGACACACAGACCACGAGTAGCGTGAAGTGCTCTCGACGCAGCCAGTGCGCCCCGCACGCCCGCGCCTGGTCTAGAAGACCGGTGATCACACACTCGAGACCACCCATCTAAGATAGACATGACTTTATGTGAAACTATCATTACAAGAGAGAATAGGTACCTATTCTCTCTGGTAATGATAGTTTACCTATATTTACCTAAACTAAGCGGGAGGACGTAATTAAGAGTGGTTATAAATAACCACCAAAAAAATTTAAAAAAATCCCGAATGAGTTACAATTCTCAATAAACATAAATTCACTCTCGGAGGCAGTTCTTCGAGTATGTCCGTTGGACCTATTTGTATTCCACTTTTGGGTTGTCAAGGTATTTGAATTATATGCATTAGTCAATTGTTCTTCATGAATAATCTGACCCTGAGAGTTAATATTACACTCTTCATTAAGTTATCCTGCGAAGTTTATGTTAATAGGCACTACGTATTCCAACCTTTGATCGTTACTGGGATATAAAGTATCCTATATTCTTAACCATAACCATAACCATATTATGTCAGTGCTGTTACGCCTGTCAATGGCGGCAATTTGATAAGCGTATCATGCCTTTAATCAATCATTAACACTAGCAGAGCATAGTGACACTGGTTCCAAGGGATACTCCGAGTATCATACTCGTAAACTACATAGATATTTTTTGTACTCACCCCAGAATCCAAGCCAAGCATGATGAGCATGAAGAAGAACAGCATCGCCCAAAGACTGGCTCCCGGGAGCGTCGCCACTGCCTCTGGGTACACTTGGAACACGAGACCAGGGCCTGTAAAGTAATTATTAAATGATTCAGTAATTTCTGAGTAATTAAGCACGATCTAGGATCTAGGCAAGTAATATCGTGATGTACTTGCTAGCCAATTACTAGCAAAGAGGCAAGTTGGAAACGTTAGATTGAAATTGGCGTAAGCATAGTCCATACTGTAAAAAATATATTCTTAAAACTCTACCTTCAGTTGCTACTGATGATATAGGCACGCCTTGCTTATGAGACATGAATCCAAGATACGTGAATATGACGAATCCGGAGAAGAAGGAAGTGAAACAGTTCACTAAAGTTGTCACTAGGCAATCCCTGAAAATATGAAAGAATTTAAATTTTAGCTAATATAGAGAAAACCCTCAAAGCGTCGAAAACACTGAAGACCAGCGGGCTTTTGATGATCGCGTTAGTCGCGTGATACATGGTAAAAATGGTAAAATGATAAAATACCTGTCATTGTCACACTCATCTACGAGTCAGAAAGTAACAGATATTAAATTTTAATACAGATGTTAGCTTTGAGCACCCAGTTTTTTGACTATGCTCCAGAAGCCAAGGAATAAACCAAATGTAAGACACCGTATAGCGGCAAGTGACATTGCATCTGGGGCACAGATTTATGTTGACGTGATGTTATTTTTGATATCAGAAGTGCATAAGATACTGGCACGGAAACTTTTCGAATTTAATAATACTAGTGATTAAAGTAGGAGCATACACTGTATGGAGTAACATGAGGCGTGGAATGCTCAGGAGTAGGTCGGAACAGAAAGACAAGACCATAATTACTATATGAAAGTAATTGAAAGAGATAGATTAGTGCCACAGATCTTGAACAATATAATTTACCTGTAACAGTTGTTGTGGAATGTGTTATAGCTGGCGTAGGACAGGTGGACTCCAAATCCAGCTCCTACGGAGTAGAAGATCTGAACAGCTGCATCCACCCATACCTGTAATAACAATGCGAATCTAAAAATCCAATTAGAAGAGCGATGGGTGGAGCAGAACCTATTGCTCGTAGAAGCTATAGCCGTTGAGGCAGAAAGTAGACCAATGGTCTGGTCTAGATCGCTAGAAACCATTGGATGATGTAGCGGACGTTGAGTCGCTGTGGAGACCCTTGGGAGGTGCTTTTGTCGCGCAGTAGACGTCTTTGAAGCTGGCACGATGATGCATTTACCTAGTATTAATGGAGCGGAAGTGGTCCTTCTCGGTTATGTGCAAGCTCCTACCACTTGCTTGCAGTGAATCATCCCTGGATGAACTCATTACGGACATGGTACGAAAAGGAGTAAGTTAGTTTAGTTCGATAATTTTGGAATTCTGAAGTCCTTCCATACCATACAACGCGGCTTTAGATTCAAAGGCTTCAGGGGTTGGGAATATGATTCACAAATGTCCCAATTGGTTATTTGACTTTTGTTAGTTCCTAGATCGCTTATACGGAGCCACTGAAGAAATAATTTTAATCTTACTTGTGTGTCCTCCAGTTTCATCTGTTCTAGCTGCAAGTGGTACACGATGCTTGTGGTGGCTCCTGGCAGCAGCAGGCCTCTCACCAGCAGCATGGACAGCACCACATATGGTATGACTGTCATCTTACACTAGGTAAGGTTTGTATCTTACTTGTGTGTCCTTGAGCCTCGTCAGCTCCGGCTGCAAGTAGTACGCGATGCCTCTGGTGGCCCCTGGCAGCAGCAGGCCTCTCGCCAGCAGTATAGATAGCACCACATATGGCATAGTGGCTGTCATCCATACTACTTTACCTAGGAGTTAGTAGGAAGATTTGCTGGTGTTAGTATTGCAATGTGAGAAATATTGGAAGGAAAAAGTGTCTAGAATAAGCGTTACGAATATGTAAGGTAAATGTCTCAGTACCTGACACTGAGACTGTCCTATTAGTTGGCACCTTCAACCTAAATTCGTAGTAGAGGTGACAAACAGGGTGCCAATTGGAATTAAGCTGTCATGCATTGGGAACTTTATCTTTGCTGGTAAGCGTGATAGATAACTATCAATGGTGAAAACAATAGTGTACTTATATACAGTACAATTACTTTGAGTTTACCACTGACATATGCTTTTATTCCATTGGATATTCGATTCTAACAAAAGAGTTTATATTACTTACACACTGTCTAAACGTCGTTTGTTTGTAATAGAAACTCTTTTATATTAGTGCTAAAGTCGAATATCCAATGGAATAAAAGCATATGTCAGTGATGAACTTAAAGTAATCGTACTGTACTCATATGAACATTTTCCATGCAGTCCGGAATATGATACTTCAATAGACATAAGAAATGTCCTGCTGATAAAAAAACTAAAAGTCCTTGGGTACTTGAGATGATTAGCTTATTGAAATAAAACAATTTAACGGATTATATCGCGTATATTATCTCATTTTAGTTCCCGACGTTTCGGAAGCTTTCCAGCTTTCTATGGTCACGGGTGGACTGAGAAAGGATGTATTTTCCTCTGTCAAAGTTACAATTTGTGCAAACTACCCATTTTTGAAAAAACAAATAAAGGTGCCAGATGGGCCTAAGCTGTAAAGACAGTTACACATGTGCCAGAAGGGCTTAATTATTTTATTCTAATAATTTACCAAGCAGCATTTCACAAATGAGGCGTACTGAGGAGAAAAGAAACGCTGCAAAGAAAAACTCCCAGGCTACCTCATTACTAATTATAATATTTTAAAAAACAGAGACTATTAAACTACTTTTTAAACAGATAAGATATTTTACACCGTTCGGAAATTAAGGTTTTGCAGCCCTGTGTCTCGCTTGTTCCTTGATGAAATGTATTACAGGATCCCAAGCTGGTGGTAGTGACAATCCATCTTCTCTATTGAAATTAGGATGCTTTTTAATCTCAATAGCCTCGCGTAGCATTCTGGGAAAATATCTTTTTTCTTTGGCAAGGATAGAAGGTTTATCAAACTTAATTGACTGGTTTGGTTTGTCAATGACATCTTCACAGACTGCAGACCTATTACACCGACGGTGCTTGACATCTGCTATGTGCTCCTTCACCCGGGTTGATACTCTGCGTTAAATTGTTTTATTTCAATGAGTAATAATCGCGGAAACAGAAGAAAATATTATGATTAGCTTATTTTAATTTTTTTGTGGCCTTAAGAATTATTAATCAAACGACAAGACTATCTGCGTTTTCATTATGAAAATCTTATGAAATGTCTTACCAGAGCTCTTGACTCCTTTGAAGAGCGAGAGGTACAGCGTGACGTAGACCAAACCAAGACACAGAGCGAGCTGCCATTTGGGGAAGCCAAGATCGTTCAGCCCTTCCGAGTATTGCATCTCGAGAACTGCTCGACTGAAATAACGGGAAATAACTTGAAATTAATAACAAACTTGGAAATATAAGAGATACGGAGGAGGTCGCTAGAAGCACAAGTTACTATCATATCGATCCATTTCAACTTTATTATAGTATAGACTAGAGAACGCCCGCAACTTTGTTCGCCGAGGAAATCATAACCCTCTTTTTTGCTTCAGCTTGAACGGATAAAAAGGATCCTTTAACCATTTGTCGATGGCCAGCTTCTCATGTATCAAAAATAGTTGGAATCCGTTTAGCCGTCTTGGGGTGATGAAGTCACCCCAAAAAATCCAATACCCAATAACCAATCATCACACAAATAAATATGTGCCCTTACCGGGATTGCACACCAGAACCATCAGCTTCGAATGCAACGTTGCTTCCGCTGAGCTAAACTGGTCATAGTTGAATACTCACTGAAAGAACTCCGAGGCAGGTGTGAAGTGCGACAGGGGACCTTGGTACGGAACCTCGGTCTTGTTCGTGGCGTTGTGGCGGGCTGCGTCCCAGCACTGCTCGGTATTCCAGGAGTTATCGCAGTGCAACCACGGCAATTCTGAACGCGCTGATGATACGAGGAAGTAGAATGCCCAGCCTGTAAACATAGATAGCCCAGTTTTTTAGTTATTTGATAAATTAATTACAGTTCCTTTGCTTTTCCAGTATGTCATGGTTAAATGTGACAATATGGTAATTGTGCTCACATGCGCATATTTTCATGCAGTTTCCACAAAAAAATACACATCCAAATACAACAAACCACCGCCGGACGGTATCATCCTCGACACGTGGCTTGCATCTCCATGAAGCATCATGGAGATGCTCGAGATGTAGACTGTCCAGTGTCCATCCGAGAAGTCAAAAATTTGAAATATGCGCATGTGAGCACATTTTATTTTTACATCTAACCAAGACACTATTTCGCGGAAATGCAGTGGAACTAATTCATTAATCTAATATGGAATTCCGCCTGAATCTATAAATTATTGTATTTATGCATATTCACATTACAACAATAGGTAGTTAAATCAAACTCGGTCTACCCAATCAAACGCTAAGATGCCACACGCACACGAGCAGACGGATCGCCTGATGGTAAGCGATCACTGTCTCCCATTAGACACCTGCAACACCAAAGAAGTCACAATGCGTTGCCGGCCTTTCAGGTGGGATTACACTCTTTTTTGAAGGCTGGAAGGTCGCATCGGTCAGGAAATACTGCCGGCGACAATTGATTCTACAGTTCAGTCGTGCGAAGCAGGAATTTTTCTAGCAAAACGCACAGTTACAGACTGCCAACCATCTAAGGTGGTGAATATGGCAATATTGTCGCGTAGGACGATGGTGGAAAGATGCGACAGGGGTCAATCCGAACAACTCCTCAGAGCACTCCCCGTTATACAAGTGATAGAAAATGCAGAGCGAGGCTACATCTCTCCGCAGTGCCAAGGAGTCAAGCCGATCTGAAATGCGCAACCGACGATACGAATCGCTCTCCGTTGAATGCGATCTAGAGGGAGAAGTTGTTACTGGAGAGCCCCAGCCCACAGATGAGTGTGTGACAGTGTTCCATACGTGGGCGGATCTGCGCCTTAGATGTACACTTGGTGCTGATATCGGCCTTTTTTTCGTTGGTGTTTAGAATAAATATAAAATAAATAAATATTACCTACGGGACAATTTTTACCGAATCGAACTAGTTCCATGGTAAGCTCAATAAGGCTTGTGTTATTAGTACTATACGACAATATATTTACTTATATACATAGGAAAACATCCAAGACTCAGGAACAAATGTTTATGCTCATCCATCATATAAATTGCCCTTACCGGGATTAGAACCCAGGACCTTCAGCTTGGCAAGCAACATTACTCCCGCTGAGCTAAGTCGTAGTCCGTTGTAGTCGGGGGTTAAACATAGAGATTAAAGTAAAACTAATTTAAGGTCCTCTGAAAAATCTAAGTTTTCTTGGGATCGAATTTTGACCTATGTAAAAAAAGATGCCAGTGGCTTCCCTATTCCTTGAAATAGTTTTTGATTGAATTCTGTACAACATTTCGTTATGTAAAAGACAATACGTCCATATTACATAAACCAGTAGGAACCATTTAATATACAAAGATGTCGTTAAATAAAAATTCGCTTCGATTTAAACCTTTTCCCTTAATTCTCATTTGCTTGGCTGCCATTACATTTGGAGCACTTCCAACCCCTGGGACGATGGACAACCCAGACTAAATGACTATAGACACTTATAATATCAGCCGCAGACATTAAGGGAAGCTGTAACACGTACCTTTTTAGTCTTTATTGTCATTGTGACAAGAGCGAAAAAGGTTTGTGTTTTAATTGCACTTACTATAGTGCTCACTGACAATTGAGCATTTAGAATGGGGGCGTCTATAAATCACGCGGGGGTAACCCTACCCCCGTCCCCCAATCTCACGTGTGATTTTTCAAAATGTGTGTATGTGGTGTAAATTCGTTGGATTTATTGTAACAAAACATAATTTCCTTGATATTATTTATTTAAAGCCACGATATGATTGTATAAAATTTGTATTTTAAAGACGACCCCTGTTTTACTTAATTTAACCCATTTTTAAATTTTACACTGTTTGCTGCAGAAAAAAACACGCGTTTGGACGTTGCGCCGATCCGATCGCTCGAAATCTATGTTGATACGCGTATCACAAACTTAGATCGGAGAAGCGCGCCGCGCGGACAGTGAGCGTGCAAGCAGCGCGATACGCAGTCATGCCACTCCAGGGTGATCGGATACGAGCAAATGATACAAGTGTGGACGCACCTAAAGGGCGTCTAGATGAATAAGGCCGGCCCTGAATATAGCAGAAGATGAGAAATACCCTCCGTTGACCACTTAGGCGCTACGATACCACTGATAGACACCAGATACACTCGTCAAATGTATTACACCCATCTTGTTTTGTTCTCTCTCTTTCATCTTCCATTTCCTTCCATTTTCCCAGTTGCATCCTCAACTGCTTCGGAGCCCGGAGTCCGTTTTCCGGCTTTTCCTCCTCCACTTCGCACGTTCTTTGGCATCCCCTATTGTGAGAACTTAGGCACACAGACATCCCTATCCATGATGTAATTGTGTACCTTACAAGACATTTATTCCCCAAGTAATTGGTTGTTTTGGTCGGGGGTTAAAAGGAATATTCAAAATTCCTCTCTTTTTGAAGTTGGCTATGTTTGGTTGGTTTATATTACCCATTTAAAACTCTTTTTTTACATTCTATTTAAAAATATGTAACGTGCAATACACAATATGCCTTCAATTACCCAATTTACAAGTAAATCATTCCCATTTGATACTTACTCGCTATTAAATTTGGAGCACTTCCAACCTTCCCTGGGCCAACACACAACCCTGACTTAACGACTTGTCACTTAAAATAATTACCTACATAATAACAACAGCAGTTTTCGAGTATTTACGTACCTACGTGTGCTTCATATTTGTAGGGCTCCGAAGTCATACTTGGAGCCCTTATACTTTGACAATGTTCACCTGTATAAATGTGTGGGTTCGGTTCGGATATCACAGTTGTCTTTTGTCATGGTATGCATGTCTCAGTTGTACACCGACTAATTGAACAAAACGACTTGCTTGTACAATGCCATGGTTGGAAAATAGTTTTAGTTTTATAAAGACTTGCAAGGTCATTAAATATATACGTAGGCAAAACGATACAATTTAGGTCTTGGCTGTATGATGACGATCTTAGCAAAAAGTGTAGGTTGTATAATGTCCTGATTACAAAAGTTACAAAATGACGCGTTTTAAATTTATCGTGTATATCTGTGTGTGTATATATCTGTATTTTTGTATGTGGCGTTGTATCTCGTAAACGGGAGAACTAATTTTGATTTAGTTATTTTGTCCGTAAGGGACTTGTGATTCATGATTCGACAATCAACAAAATTCCGTTTGAAGATATTTTATAAGTGTGTCTGGTTTTTTTGTCGTTTATAAAAACTTATTATTATTGAATCTATAAAGATTTTCAATAATCTAAGACCTAGGTACACGTCCCAATGTTTGTCACCCTAACTAAAACCTGTTTAAATAAATAAATATCAGGAACAGTCTTAGACAAATCTATAGTTCGGCTTTTCCCAGGTGAATTTGTGTTGAATATTTTCTACACATAAAAAGTAAATAAATATAATCTATTAAATATATCGTTGCCTAGTATACCTACTCATAACACAAGCCTTATTGAGCTTATCAAGGGACTAGTTCGATTTGTGTAAAAATTGTCCTGTAATATTGATTATTATTGTTAATATATAAAATGTAATATTTACCGATAATCACATTGTAGTAAAAAGACACGTAGAATGCGACCATGACCGCGCAAAATCCTACACCTGAAACAGAAACAAATATAATCAACTAGAATGCGCCTACAATATCGTCAGTGGAGGACAAACAATCAGAACCCCTCTTTTTTTCTTCAGTGTAGTTGAGTAAAAAGCATCCAATCACCACCTGTATATACCCAGCTACCCGTGTACCAAAAATAGTTAAAATCTGTTCAGCAGTTTTGGCGCAAAGAAGCCACAACGCCAAATACAGCCATAGAAAAAATTGCCCGTATCACTTATTTTTTCGAAAATATCTTGAATGTACAGACATTTCAATTTTACAACATTGTAATAGTATAGATATCTATTATCGTAACTGAAAGCATGTTAGGTAGTTAACTTTCCTGAACATTTCCAAAGCTAAACTTTTACAAAGCAATATCAAGACATCTTGAATCTGCGGATGAAGTTTTCTAATATGAAGTCAGATTACCTAGCGCTGAAAATAAAGAGATACCTACTCGTACGTAAATTGAAGAAAAATTGCTTTTAGCTGATAGTTTTTCATTAAAATATAAAAGATCCGTAAATATTATCACCATAGGGTTATCAATGTTAGGTATTAAAGTCTACGTAATGATACATTTCTGTTTTGGGAATAAATATGTCATCTTGGAAGAATCCGCTTATATGACTTTAGACTTAATTAAAATATAGAAAATTTCAAAGGGGCTACGCCAAAGCTCAACATTCGAAGTTCGTATAATGCCCTCTCTCTCGCTCTCGTATTTTGTACGGCTCTAGCCGGAAAACGCTTGAGAAACCAAACGTAAGGATCTGTCTAATGACTTTTTTTTATATAATAAGTGGCAAACGGGTAGATAAGCCACCTGATGGAAAGTGGTCATCGTCGCCCATGGATAAATGCAACACCGGAGGAAACGCCCATACAATGCCTACCTTTGAGTGCCTTGTTAACTGGTTTCTTGAAGAATCCCATGTTATAGCGCTCCGGAAACACCCCAGGGGGAAACTTATTAACTTGCAAGTGCGTGGTAAAAAAGAGCGTAATGCGCGTTTATTTTTGGGATGCCAAGCATCCAGACAGTGGATAGTGGGGATGAAAATAAAATACATCTCTTGCAGACGCCACGTAGTTCCTGCATCACACTTTACAACCATATCCAAAGAAACACTGCCGCAACACCGCTGTTTTAATCATTTGATAATGATGTAGAGGCCTATGATTATTATGTAAATGTATGTCAAGTTCAATTCTTTTACAGGCTCTTATGTAACATAACTTAGTATGTTATAGTGTTAGTGTGGATCAAATCTTGCAAGTTAAATTTGGCCCACTTCCCGATTTCTTATTGATCTAAAATTTGGTTTACTTATGTGACAATACAATATTATGACACAATTGAGCTGGTCTGTTGATGGAGCCGGATGGTGGTCATATAAACTCTGCAATAAAATAACGAAAAACGAGTTTGGGCTCTTTAGAATCGTCTCATTGAAGTTCTGAACGAATGTAAAACAAAAATTGACAGTAATAAAAAACTCATATATGGCATCGTACGAGCCTCAAGTACATTACATCACATGCGAAATCTCGTAAAATTATCATTATCACACAACCGTTGAAAGTCTGAGCAGTGACGTATGTCCTATATTAAAGCATACCTTTAAACAGAGGGCATATTTTCCATAACGTGATCGGTCCTTGTCGGTTATACTGGCCCAAGATCAACTCCATGTAGAACAGAGGGACTGCTCCAAAGATCAGCATCAGTGTGTATGGTATTAAGAAAGCGCCTGAAAACAATAGAAAATTATATAAAATGTGCTCGTGAGAAACCCGTATATAGTTTTACCAGCGTATACCTGAGGTCATTAGGACCAAAAAATGTAATATAAACTCGAGGCAAATCTATCTTAGTTTGGAAGACATCGACGGCAAAAAGCGTAGTAACCGCCAATGGATTCAGTTGTACGTGCTGCATTTCCCGCGGCTCCGCCCGCCTGGAATTCGGTCTGTGTCAGTAAGCGGCTAATTCACCCCTCCCGAAACTCCCAGCCGAAACTTGAAGTAAAGTCCAGATAAAATGTTATACAAATACCATTGAATAAAACTACACTCCAAAATCTAAAAAAAGACGCACTTATTTAAATTTTTGACGTGATTTAAAAGACAGGATATATACTTAGATGTGTATATCGGACGATACAGTACGACTTTTCTGTTTTTACGTCCTTGACTGTAGTACTATCTAAATCAGGTCCATGGCAAATATCACCCAAATCGGTCCTCCAGTCAAATCAGTCTAAGCATGAAAAGGTAAAAAATATACACATAGAAATCCTTATTTCCTATCAACCTTTCGAATTTAGGTGTAATATTATTTAGAAGTAAGATTAGAGGAAAGGTAAAAATATAGATATTGAGGCCAAGTATTTACATTTTATTTACAGTTATGTTTACGTATGCACAACTAAATATGTACATATAATTATATCTACAGTTACAAACTCCAAAAGTAAGTATATTTACATAAGATTGACATTTTACAATATTTTTTGGTACACTACATTGTGAATCTTCCCGGCGGGCATTAGCACGAACAGCTCCGTGCAGCTTGTGACGCGCGGGCACGCCACGTAGAGCTACCCGTGCAAGAAGCAGCCCATGCGCAGGTCCACGCCGGCGGCGCGCAGCGTCTGCCCCTGCGACTTGTTGATGGTCATCGCGAAGCAGACGCTCACGGGGAACTGTAGGCGCTTGAAGCGGAGCGGGAAGTTGCTCGGAATGAGGGGGGTGCGGGGGATGAACACGGCTTCTCCGGCGCCGCATCCCATCAGGATTTGCGCCTCGACGAGGTTTCGCTGCAGCTGCACTACTTTTAGCCTGGTTCCGTTGCATAACTTTGGAGGTAACAAATTCCGAAGAAGCATGATCGGAAGTCCAACTTTCACTCTTTTTTAATGTGTGTGCTGGGAGTCCTGAAGCGCTCAATGAGTTTAGGAACTCCATCAAGTATGTTGTGACGAAGCGTGCATCCAAGACAGTGTTAATGGAATTATATGCTGCCTGTTCACCTTCCATTTCCGCCAATATCCGCGCATTAACGGCTCTCTCACAAACCGAAGAGTTCTCACGTCGAGTCACCTGGCTCAGGTCTCCGTATACGCTGCGAATGTGGTCTTCAACGGACAGAACGATCTTGCATAACGTCTCTGGTAATCGAATCAGGCCATTGGTTTCCTCCAGAACTCCTTCTCTTCTCTCTCTGCACATATGAGACTCCTCCTTGTTGATACTACTGAGCCACTCATCTCGTATTTTGTTGTATTATTAAATCAATTATATTCAAATAAATTTGTTGAAATCCGTACCCCTCTCTTCTAAACTTAGAGTTAATTTGGCAAAATGCCAAGGTATTAATTTTAGCGCCACCTGTTAGTTTAGCAAGGTACTCAATAGTAGTCGTAGGCTCGTGTAGCACATATTTGAGAAAAGTTTGCAACTTCTTCCTAAGTAACGCCATAAGATTCAGGAGCAAACTTAACAAGTGTAGTGGCTACTCCCCATTTTAAGGGTTGAATTTTTATAGCCTATAACATGGCCGGGAATTTTTTCAACAGATTAGTAAAGTTTGCATCAAAATCTGCTCAGCCGTTTTCACGTGATGCGCGTACAAATAAACAAACAAACAGACAAAAATCCTAAAAACTGTTGGAACGTGTTCTGTTATCGGTTTTAAGTATCCCCGGACAACTTTTTTTCGAATATCTTCCATGTACCTACAGACTTTCGAGCCTCTTCAGCTTTATTATATGTATATATAGATAGAATATAGAAGATAGATAGATTAAGGTGTAAAATTAAATGTCTATGTACATTAAACATATATAGATAATCTACTACTATAATAAAGAAAATCTAAAAATAAGTGAAATGGAGTATTTGAAGGTCACTAATTCAATTATATTTTTTGTATGTTTGTATGTATATGTCGATGTAGCTTCATCGCGCCAAAACTGCCAAACATATTTCAACTATTTTTGGTACACGGGTAGCTGGGCATCCCCAGATAATTATAGGACAGTTTTTATTCGATTACGCTGAAGAAAAAAAGAGGGTTATGTTTTTTTCCTCCCCTGACGAAGTTGCCTTCTAAAAGGCTACAAATTTCATCTCTGTGCGGACGAAGTCGCGGCCAACAGCTAGGGGAACTATATACTGCCTGTTCACCTTTATTTTTGCCAATATCCGCGCATTAACTGCTGCTGCCTGTTTAATTTTCGGCGTGAGTATGTATCTCTCACAAACCGAAGAGCTCTCACGTCGCGTCCCCTAGCTCAGGTCTCCTTAAACGCTCCGAATGTGGTCTTCATCGGACGGAACGATCCTGCATAACGTCTCTAGTAATCGAACCAGGCCCTTGGTTTCCTCCAGAAGTCCTTCTCCAACTTGAAGCAGTACCTGGGCGAATTCTTGCACATGTGAGCCTCCTCCCTGTTGATACCACCGAGCCACTTATCTCGTATTTTGTTCTATTATTAAATCACTTATGCAATTAAATCTGTTAATATCCGTACCCCCTCTTCTAAACTTAGAGAGTAATTTGGCAAAAAGGTATTAATTTTAGCGCCAACTGTTAGTTTCGCAAGGTACTCGATACTCGTAGGCTCGTAACATATGTTTTGAGAAAAGTTTGCACCTTCTGCCTAAGTAGCGCCATACGATTCAGGTGTAAACTTAATTCAATCAAGTGTAGTGGCTACCCCCCCTTTTAGGAGTTAAATTTTTATAGCCTATAACCTGGCCGGGGATTTTCTCGACAGATTAGTAAAGTTTGCATCAAAATCTGCTCAGCCGTTTTCACGTGATGCACGTACAAATAAACAGACAAACAGATAAACAGACAGAGAAAATTTTTAAAAACTGTTGGAACGTGTTCTGTCATCGATTTTAAGTATCCCCGGCCAATTTTTTTTCGAATATCTTCCATGTACAGACTTTTGACCCTCTTCAGCTTTATTATATGTATAGATTTTCATGTAAACTATTAACTGTGATTCAATACTAAAGTGGATTAAGCTCTTAATATGATCGCGACGTTGCCACGTATGTTTCCAAGTGTCGTTTCGCTATTAACAAACATCTAAATAACAGCTACCACTTGTTAAAGTCATCCTTTTATGGAAAAATAATCGTTACCATTTTATTTAAAAAAAAAACATTCTGTCGAATTGAGAACCTCCTCCTTTTTTTGGAAGTCGGTTAAAAAGGGAGAATTTTCATTGAGATGCGAAAGTTATTCAAGTTTTATGCATAAAACATAAGATCAAATTATTTTGTTGCATTTGACTTAGGTTCATATAACATATTTTACTCCAAATGACCTCAGGAATGTGTGGTTAAAATCTTGCCGATTCCTCACGAGATACCTTGAAACGGGTTACGCTATACATTTCTTTGTAACTTAATTTACGAGTATATAAACCGCATATTTTTCTAATATAAAAACTTGCTACCTCATACCTCTGCAAAATGTTTATAAAGTTTTCTAGATACGGACGATTGGACTTTGCTTTTTGCAATTATTGTAGTGAAACCATCAAGTGGTGTCCCTACATCACTGGGCTGAAATGATAATGATAAAAAGTGTATGTGTGAATGTGAGAACTACCTAATATCCATAGATTTTAGTCGGTAGAACTTACCACCGCCATTTCTATAACAGAGGTAAGGAAAACGCCAGACATTGGCGAGATCGACGGCAAATCCTATGATCGAGAGCAGAAAATCAGCTCCTGTACCCCATGTCTCTCGTCCGTCGTCCGTTTCTGAAAAAGAAAACAATCTACTTACCTATAAAAATATTTACGTTACCCATAAAAGTTTTGCTGAAAATAATCTTACTTTTTGACCAGCTTCATAAAGTAACTAGCAAAAGTTTTCCAAGTTCACCACCATATTATGCGATCTAACCAGCACAACCTCGAAAGGAGCAGCTTGCTGGGCCAAGTCGAAGGCAAACGTTCCAGAGGTCAAATCCCGACAAGGTGGTCTGACACCATAAAAAATGCTTGTTGTTCCACGCAGAGGGCGGCCCATATGGCCCATGACTGCGCCAAGTCTAGGGACATTACCGTTGGTCACGATCCTGAGCCATGAGGGACCGACTCAGAAGAAGAAGAAGTTCACTACTAGTAATGGTGACGAAGAAATGGTGATTGCAGTATCACGGTATCATCATCATTATACAGTAAATGGTTGAGCGTGACAAAGACGAAGACTGCTGCGTCTCTATCACACCCCTCCATTGGTGTGCAGTCTTCATTCACATTTACAAGCACACGCACATGCTCTGAGTGCCATGATAAGATTGAGTATTTGTACTCGTAGTAGTCTACAGCTGCACATAAGCATCTAACATGGCACTGTACTTGGCCAAATCCCAGATAGGCCTTCCTCACTCAACTGAGAAAACCCCGTCGCCAAAAATAACCATCCGTCAGTCTGAGAGGTAAACAACTTGGAGTGATCAATTTCAGTAACAGTTTTTTGAAAATTCTACGCGTTATTTCAGGAATTTACAGATTTCTGAGTCAGAGTGTTTGAGCATTCTCGTGACTTTCGTCACCTGTAACAAGGTGCCACTCAACTAGCTGCTTACCAACTGCCTGAATGTGCGAATACATTATTAGGACTAATCACAAGGACTGCTTTGACAGCAATAGAGAACCGTGTTCAGTAGGGTGTGATTAAATAGCTATACTTGCCTGGTTTTATGCTACTGGATCTAATCTTTTTCGATGCATCGTTGTAGTATGTTTCTTCTTCAATTTGAATCTTAGGCTCTTCTGCAAAAAATATACTGATTAAATTCAATATCGTTTTCTTACTTAATATACATTATAGCAACTTGAGATTCACGAAGAACTCTAAACGTGCTGTAAGAAATTATTTTAAAACCAACTTCATCATAGGTAAAACAAGGACTAAAGGTACCATACAAAAAGATACGCGATAGAAGTTGCGAAATAAACACATACGTTCTATTTGTGTGTCTGTATGTGGCATCGAAGCTGTTGGACCCGATTGGATTATTTTTTGTGTTTTTAAGCTAATTTCACCGCGAGTGTTCTTATCTATTGTTCAAAAAAATCGGTACTGGGTTTTCCTTTGGAAATTACCAGCTTTTTCTAGATGGGCCAGGAGTTTTTTTTTATCGATGCACCGATTACTTGTAATCAATTTTAACAAACAAATGGTATTTAACTTTATTAAATTTAACCAAATGTTTAACGAATTTATTTGATTATATACAATCATAAATTTTTATCTAAAAAATACATTACACTTAAAATTTTGTAACAACTGTACCTGAACCTGGTGTATATAAATGTATAATTGTAATTTTATGTACAAATAAATAAATTTGAAGTTAATCCTCTTTTAACTAACCCTAACCTACTTTTAAAGAGGAAGTATCTAAAACTAAATTAAATATATAAATTACCTAAAGATTAACGATGCCAGGTCACCTTCGCCGCAGAAGGCTGGCAGCGTTTCCTTTTTTGATGGCTAGACTAAGCCTCTGTTCAAAGTAACCACCCGCAATCACGACTCATTTTGGTCTTTTTGAGTTTTCATTCATGAGTTTTGGTTTACGCACTGCTACATCAACATTCCAAAGGTTTAAGGATTATATAGCTTTCTTTTCAACCCTAAGGGCTAGATGTACTATTTTAGTCTCGCTTCGAGAAGTTAATATGACGTACTTTTTGAGCATAACTGAAAAATAAATTTAGCCACTTGCCACTGTGTCGCCACCTAAATTTAGCATCTTTTGACGGACAGTTTTGAATGGATGCACAGAGTTTCTGCATTACTATGTAATAAAATTGAATGACTGTAATTTGTGTTTTACATGCTATACAACAACATTGATTTTATTTTATATCTTTGTGGCAGTTTCTTACATGAAAACTGTCAAAATCTATGATTATCATTCCATTTCACGAACTGTCTTACAAAGATGTCGTTTTTAAACAAATGAAAGCTCATAATTATCAGTCGTATTTTACAAATCTGAAAACTACCCATTACCCTTACTGTACCCATTTACAAAAAATCATTATCTTTAGTAAAACTTTATTTGAATTGTAAAATCACAATCAGCTTTGCTTAATTGTTATTCGTAAAAAGGAACGTAGATATTCTAACCTCCAAATAAACATCTTTTCATATACAGTGAATATAAATAAAATAATTCGTATTAATATCTTATTATACTTTTAAGCATATTAAACCGGTTTTAAAATGCTTACAAGGTATTCTTGCTCATATTTTACTAATACTATAATATATTGTACTCTTGTTTTCAATAATATATCTTTTAGATTTCAGACTACGATTCAAAAGGGATTTTCGGCTTATTGTAAGATGTTTAACCGACAAGCCTTCAGATGGGGATGGGAAAATACCCGAGGAACAACCTAAACCTACAGCTAAAGAGGTTAAGTCCTTGGTCTGAATTCATGTTTTTCTTATTGACAACGTATAGTAGCTTCTGCTACCAAATGTTTTAACTAAATTTATCAAAATTGTACTTACTTTTATAACAGGATAACGTGACCACGGATCCCTTTGTAGATTTGTGATCTGCAAAAGTAAATGATAGTATTAATAAGAGGACGGGACAGTGAAGGCTTTACCCAGCAGCGGGACACTTAAGATTTAAGACTATTGACTGACCAAGTTTTTGCTTGCAAAGTGTTAACTTGTTAGCCAAGCACCTCCATGGACTGTCCAAGTGGAAATAAGTCCTAGTATAGGTAGCCCGTATATTTTAAAATGCCATAGACGAATGAAGGAAAGCATTCAGATAATATATAGCTTGGCACACAGATAGATCAAGTCATGGATTAAAGCATAGGCTAATTAAGTCGCGGCAAGTTTCAATTATTAGTACTGAACGGACAGACAGACAGACAAAGTTACACCATAAGGGTGCCTTTTTACCATTTTGGCACGGAACCCTAAAATTTAATCATACAAACAGTTGCAAGTATAAGTAAAGTCGAAGGCTGATAGTTAGATCCGCATAGACCTTGTGCAACAAGGTTTTTTCATCAGACGAGGGGAACCCTAAAATCCATCAACAAACGAGCGCGGAAACCCGATCATTGCATTCACCGTCTATTATCCCCGTTGTAGTCAGCATTCCTCCACGGCATTACCGATCCATTTTTGAATTCCAATAAACGTAGGAGCGGCATTGATAGCTCACTAATCAATTTTTTCTAATGCCCTACCCGAGTTTTAAAAAAGTAGGTTCATTGAATAAATAATGAAATAACTAGAATTAATACCGAGCCTGAGTGCGAACTTTCTTAAGCTCGCATATTTTAACCACGCATTCCTTTAGGGTATTAGGAGCAAAAAATGTTATATGAACCCCAGCCAAATCTGGCTTACTTTTGAAAACATTACCAAATGAGAACATTAAGTTTCTCAGACTGCATTTTTTTCTGATAAGTATACGTTATGTGAACTCAAAATCTAAAAGTAATTTATTTTTACATTGCGTTGATGTTTTAGATATATTTTTTTAAAACTCATCGTGACATTTGTACAGTTCCCTTGTTTGAATACATGTTGACTTTGGTCTACATAGAAAAGTAGGAAGAATTAAAAAGTTAGCTGTCAATGTCAAATTATTTATTGTTATTACTAAAGTGCACTAAGCTATGTATTTGATCGCGACGTTGCCACGCATGTTGCCAAATTTTAAAATTATAGATTCTAGTTTAGATGTAGCAACAGAATTTGAAAATTTCTTCACCGATATACCAGAATCCACAACAAAATGTTTAAATTCATCACCTTCGTCTGCCGTTTTGTTGTTAAAAGAAAACGTCCCAGAATGTAGTAAGGACTTTTATTTTGAACATGTCAGTCCTTCAGATGTAGTAAAGGCATTTAAATCAATTAATGTTAAAAAAACCAATGACCTATGGGGGGTCTCAGTCCATGCTGTCAAATCCCTAATAGAAGTAATAGCGCCTGACTTGGCAGATATATTCAATAACAGTGTTGACTGCGGTGAGTTTCCTGATCTGATGAAACATAGCAAAATAACTCCTTTATTTAAATCAGGTAGTACCTCTGACCCCACTAACTTTAGACCAATATCTGTACTACCTACTTTTATTAAAATTTTAAAAAACCTAATTCTATATCAATTGTTAAAACATTTTAGTTTTAATAATTTGATGCCTAGTAAGCAATTCGGTTTTACGCGGGGTCGCTCGACATCCAACGCCGGAGTTGAGCTCGTAAAACACATTTTCGATGCCTGGGAGGAATCCGGAGATGCTTTAGGCATCTTCTGTGACTTATCTAAGGCCTTCGATTGCGTTAATCATGAGACACTGATCAGGAAGCTACACCACTACGGAGTTAAAGGATCAGCACTAAATTTATTAGAGTCTTATTTAAATGGTAGAATACAAAGGGTTGACGTGAATGGAAAGCGTTCACCGGGGTCATTAGTCTCTATAGGTGTGCCGCAGGGATCAATATTGGGACCTTTCCTGTTCCTTATCTATATAAACGTCTTGCCACACCTCGTAAAGACCCACCATGAGATAGTTTTGTTTGCAGATGATACGTCTCTAATTTTCAAAGTCGTACGAAATCAACGATCCTACAATGACGTAAACAATGCTATCTGTGAAGTAGTAAATTGGTTTAATGTGTTAAGTTTGTCACGAGTAACGTAAAACACGAGCAAGCAAGCGTTATGGTTAAAGGTGAGGAACTGGAACTAGTTAATAGTACAGTCTTTCTCGGTATAACATTAGATTCTAAGCTCCAATGGGGTCCCCATATTGCTAATCTCTCGAATAGACTGAGTTCTGCAGCTTTTGCAGTAAGTAAGAGTCGTCAATTAAAAGACGTGATAACGGCTCGATTAGTGTATTTCAGTTATTTGCACAGTATTATGTCGTATGGCATCTCACTATGGGGCAGTGCTTCCGACATTAATACTATATTTGTTCTGCAGAAGCGGGCTGTTCGTGCGATATATAAAATGAACTATAGAGACTCGCTTAGAGATAAGTTTAAGGACATTAATATAATGACAGTGCATTGTCAATACATTTATGAGAATATTATGTATGTACATAAAAATATTACCGACTTTAAGAAGAACTGTGATATACATAATATTAATACTAGAAATAAGCATAAGCTCGCAGTGCCTGCTACTAGGCTCCATAAAATAAGGAGATCATTCATGGGTAACTGTGTGAGATTTTATAATAAACTTCCTAGCAGCATAACTGAGTTGTCTATTGGTAAATTCAAAAATATTGTGAAACGAAAATTATTTTCTAAAGCTTATATATTAGCACACAAGACTACATGAATGATGAAGCCGCGTGGGATTAATGTAAATTATAGCGTCATGTAGGTATATGAATAATTATTTTAACGAATACCTAAGGTATTATTATTATTTTAATGTTATTTGTTTTATATACTATGACGTTTAGAATTTTATTCTAGACACATTCTAGATTATTTATTTTTTATTGACAATCCTTTTGGGATTTATCTTATTGATTATTTTAATTTTTAAAATGATGATGTTATCAATAATATTACACTTAAGTTAAATAATCTGATTAGGTTTTTCTGGGTTTCCCTAATCCTTGCAGCAGATTTTGGATCATATCGTATTTCTCCCAGCAAACATTCATTCTCATGTAACTGACATTTCGAAAGTGCTTGTAACTAGGCCTACTTGAATAAAGAATATTTTGATTTGATTTGATTTGACCAAATGACCATGGCTCCATATAGGCATAGAAAAACTGCCTACACATGTGATTGATTCATTCTAATTGCCTACCATGGCCAAAACCCTGTGCATGCTATTGGTAGTATATTCGGGTGATCAATGCAAATTGGTCAGTATGGGGAAGTCAGAAACTATGAGAGTTAGCGAAATCTGTAAATAGGAATCATGGCGTAGATTTAATAATAATAGCATTAAATTTTTCTTTTAACTCATACATAACCGGGAATCGAACCTGTTCAAAATCTCTGTAAGTACTGTTATAAATTCTGCTAGTTTTTTCGTTGTTATTGATTAATCGTGGGAATCACAAGTCACAAGGGACACATTTTTAATGGAATCTTGTTTAAACAATTGAAAGAAAAACTCAAAAATAAGATAATTATTTTGTTTAAGTAAATTTTCAAAATGTAGCCATTTTACTGGAAGCAAATATTATAGTTAAAAAATACATACACTATAGTTTAAAAAAAATTAATACCTTTATTATTAAATCTAAAATCGACGCTATGGTTCCTAAGAACAGATTTCGCTATCTCTCATAGTTTCTGAGTTCTCCCTACTGACCACTTAGGCTGTCACTGTCCAAGCATTATTCGTTTATGTAGTGGTAAATTATAATGTTACCGCTAAATATACATTACTTGTAGCCTACTTCAGAGGCTTAGTTAGGCATGACAACGTCAGGCTCTTAAAAATAGGTTTAATTCTTCTTTACTACCGTTACCAGGACATAACTTGGTAAACGTTTTTTACCTTTCACCTTTGGTCTCTTTGGGAAATGCCGTAGAGTCAGGCTTTTAAAATTTCCTTTGCGGCCTACTTACAGATTAAAGATCATTATTTCATAATTACCTAACTTGTGGATCTCTAAAAATAACCAACAAAGTAAGGAAACCCGATCGCTGCAATCACCGACTCCATCTTGGACTCAGCGTGGACTCAGCATTCCTTCACGGCATTACCGATCTATTTTTGAATTCCAATATAGGTGCGGAATTATTGGGAATTTTTTCCGCATTGGCATCCCATTATATCTCGATATTGCGGCGGCGGCTCTATTAAGAGCGTGCGGTATGCGAGGTGCGGGCCCCTATTCCAGTTCAGTACAGTCATTTGCATTAAACTAAGAGGTTAAAGATGTCGGACATATTCTTATTGCTTTAGCTCTCAATAAATACTTTAAAAAGTCTCTAATGGCAAAGGAATATTATAGGGTAGAGGGCTAATTAAGAAACAAAAATGCATGGCCCAAAACTGAAACCAAATAATTTACTTTTACCGGGACACAGTTCTTATATAAAAAAAATAAGGGAATAAAAAGCAATTAATAAATATCAATAATAAATTTAAGTAAGAATGTGAAACTTTTAATAATATAATATAATGACATGTAATATTTTGAATATTATCAATAAAGGACTATGACTATGACTCTAAGATGGCAACCTCTTTGTCGCAACTTTCAGCCAGCGGTCACGTCGCGCTCAGCTACAACCTTATTCTCTTTTTCTGTGGCTACAACGCTGTGTCCTCTTCTATCGCACGGGATATTTAGCTCGGACCTCTTTGTCACAAATTTCCTCACGCATAAAATGTTCACCTTTCAAAACTCTACAACCGTCATTCAGGCCAGATTTTTTAGAAACAACCCTATATCATCGTATTCGCAATTAAATAGCGCTCATTTTTATATAAGATTTATTTATTAAGCAAATAGGTGAAAATAACTATTATCAATTTACCTGTTTTACCTGCCAACCCAGTAGGTACACCACGAAAAAAGAAAGACAACCCAACGTTTGTATATTCTGTAGGCTTCATAGTTTCGGTTGGTATTAAATTTATTCGTTAGTCATAAGTGCAATATTTAAAAAAAAGCAATTTTTTATTATTATTAATCATGGCCTAGCCAGGAATTTTTTAGACAACCCACTCGAGATATATTTTCTAATATATTAAATTTGATATAAAATACTTTTCATCCATTAAACAGATGGTTGAAGGTCATTTCTAGTTCGTATTCTATTCACTTTTAATCAACATCCTTATTTACTACAGGGTGGCCCACAAATACGTTGACAAATAAGAGATTTTATTACATGACTTTTAGAAAGTGTAATTAAAAACTAAAACAATAACAATTTTTACCGCCTTTCAAAGAAGGAGGTGGTTCTCAATTCGGTTTTATGTTTTTTTTTTATTGTTGTCAAAAGTCCGTCATTTATAAGCCTACAATCTTCTGCCCGCGACTTCGTCCGCCTTAAATTCGTTTATCGCGGATAAGGGTATTTTTCCAGGATCAAGAGTAGCCTATGTCCTTTCCCTGGACTCAAACTATCTCCATACCAAATTTCATCCAAATCGATTTAGCGGTTTAAGCGTGAAGAGGTAACAGACAGACAGACAGACAGACACACTTTCGCATTTATAATATTAGTATGGATTAAAAAAAAACCTTTTTTTGTTGGAAAGGAAGTCCATCCAGGTTGGTCTTATATAATTTTAGTAACGATCTGATGATGGAATCCATGAGGAATTGAAGGAACTTCTCAAATATTGTAGGTATAGGTTGAGTAGAAAAACGGTTACTTGCTTAATTGATAGATTCAGTCAGATGTTACTTTGCGGAATGGATTATATTTCTTTTGCTTTTTCGCGAAATAATGTCTTGGTTAGATTTGACAATAACTTGTGCTCATATTTTCATGCAGTTTCCACAAAAAATACGCATGCAAATAAACTATTAATCTAAACTAAATGGTTACTTGTATATAAATCGAAGAAACTAAATCGTGCAGTTATTTTTTAAATTTTTATCGTCCTTTTAGAGTTACATTTGTTTTTTGTTAATTAACAAAAAACATGTTAATTAACAAAAAAATCGAATTGTCTTCAAAATAACTTCGTTCGTTTAATACACAATTATGAAGGCTTGTTAAAATAAAATAATCAACGATATGCCCCAACTCTTCCATGGTTATTTTCACTCACCTGCGCTAACAGTATGTCAACATTTGTATTTTGTAGTCTGCCTTCGAATTTTGTATATTTTTTAGAGGGAAACCTTGTAAGAAATCAGTAAGTACATCCCAATATCCGAACTATATACAACCACCCACACTAAATCTGAACAAGTGTCGTTTCATGATAACAATCAATTCAGCACATGTTTCCGACATAAGTACACTCATATTATGCAATGTCCATAAACAGAGCCGTCACAAGCATGCACCCCTGCATACTCTGACACCCTGTACGTGACTGCTTGAAACTAAAAAGTCGTAACTCACTGTAAAACTGATATTAATAAATAAATAGTACAGAAATAAATACTAGGGGACAATTTTCTTCTTCTGCTTCGTGTGCCATCATGTATATCGATCTATCCGTATTAATATTTTTACGTATTGACGACATATTTGGCTCAGTGGGTTGTAAATGGCCTACGAAGCTGGCGGTCCCGGGTTCGAATCCGGCCAGGGCAAGTGTTTGTGATGTGATGAGCACGAATGTTTGTTCTTGGGTCTTGGATGTTTTCTATGTATTTAAGTATTATAATTTATCTATATTTTATGTATATCGTCGCCTAGTACTCATAGTACAAGCTTTGCTTAGTTTGAGACTAGGTCGATTTGTGTAAGACTGTCCCTGATAATTATTATTATAATGCGAATTAGTTTTATCATGCTTTCAGCCTCTAACAAGTCTCTAAAATTTTCGTCCAAGATGTTCCTCTATCACAACCTCGTTTCCTTTCTTTCCTTCTATAATTTATCTTAAAAAGTTATAACTACCTATTTTCCATTTTCATATAGGTATACATATGACAGGGACAATTTTACGGTTTACCCTTGAATCGCCGACACTCGTTACGTCGAATTTTACTTCAAAGATAACGTTTCAAGTATTTTCATTTCATCGACAACTCACTTCATCGAAATTTCATTACGAGTATTTTTATATCACGAATTTTCAAATGGCGGATGTTTCATTACACAGATGTATTATTTCATAGAAGTACGTTTTATAATGTATCGTTTAAAATCTTTTTAAATTACATAAAACTTACTTCACGTAATATCATTTCAATATGCAATATTTCGCAGAAATAATTATCAATATTGTGAACAGAACGCAACGAAATCGTAATGAGCTGATGTGGGTATTCATGGTTTTAAGGCGTTTGACGCTCGTAGTAAAATTGTTATTGCTGTCTTGTGCAATATTGTCTGTCGCAATAATAACGCAGCAAAACCTAACCTTCTCAACCTTGTTGGTTCTGGCGTTTCGCTCGCTCGCTTCGCTCGCTCGTTAGGGTCACAGTTCTACCTAACACTCCTCCTCGCTTCGCTCGTCGTCGTACCTAACCTAATCGAAGTCTGACCTGCCTTAAAGTAGAATAGGTAACGCTTCTGACTTTAAGCCTACCATAGTTTAGTTTAGGTGCTGTAAGTGTAGCCAATTTAATAATAGGCAAAAGTTCTGGCGTTTCGCTCGTTCGCTTCGCTCGCTCGAAAGGGTCACAGTTCTACCTAACAGTCCTCCTCGCTTCGCTCGTCGTCGTACCTAACCTAACGGAAGTCTGACCTGCCTTAAAGTAGAATACGTAACGCTTCTGACTTCACGCCTACCATAGTTTAGTTTAGGTGCTGTAAGTGTAGCCAATTTAATAATAGGCAAAATAATTTTTAGGACAATTCATGTTAGGAATAGTATGCTTTAGGTAATTCGATTTTAGAGTTATCAATATTAGGACAAACTTGCTTTAGGACTTTAAATGAGTATGCGCAAAAATTATTAGGACAAACGAGTAGTATGCCATTCGACAGTATGCCAAACATTCTCGGCCAAACATTTTTAGTACAAAAAACTTTATGCAAAACGACAGGCACCCGTTCATTTGCCATTGAAATTTACATGTATTCGATTATATAAGAATGAGTTGAAATAAAACGTCGAAGAAATGAAAATCTAAGTAATGTACTTCCTCCATTTAAAAAATATACGAAATGAATCATCGATCAAATAATATTCCTTGAATTTTTTTTCTATGAATTAATAAAAGTTGAAATGAACTGTCGATGAGATAAAATTACACTAAATGAAAATACGCGAAGAAAAAATTCGGCGAAACGTTTTCGGTGAAATGATATTCGATGAAAAGTTTGTCGGCGAAAAAACGGGCACCCCAATTTTACACAAATCTAACTAATCCCATGAGAAGTTCAATAAGGCTTTATCACTACTTACGTCACAATCTAATATGAGTACTATACGATGATATATTTAGGATGGGAATTTAAATATACATGGGAAATTTCGAAGATTTATGCTCATCACACAAATATCTATAAAAAAAACCCCGAAAGGTCCAGAATAAAGCTAATAATTAAAAACACACTCTCGATGAAGTAAAGAAAAAGGAAGTCGCCTTTCGATCAAATAATTCTATGAGAACTTTTTTATCTTAATTGGGCCAACGAGCAGACGGATCGCCTGATGGTAAGCGATCACCGTCGCCCATACACACCTGCAACACCAGAGGAGTCACAAGACAACACTCTTTTCTTGAAGGCTTAAAGTTCGCATTGTTTTGGAAAAACTGTCGGTGATAATTTATTCCACAGGTCAGTCGCGCGAGGCAGAAAATTGGCGCTAAGCTTCAATAATGAAAGTAGATACGGGGTCAAAGTAAATGTATAAATTCGAGGCGTACAGCGTAGTGCTCGCTGGTGGACCGATTGACACGTTGGACGCATAATCCAAAGATGCCAGGTTCGATTTTCGGTGTGACCATATGTGAGAGCAATTCTGCTTATCTTTACGCTTTGATCTTTGTATCTATTTTTTAATAATTTAGGAGCTATGATGCAACAGACAGACATACTGATGCACAAGTCAAACAGATAAGAATAACGGATGGCTATATTATACTTTTTTACCCAATCACGCCGAAGCAAAAAGAGGGTTTTTTTACTCTTCGGCAAACAAAATAAAGGACACCTTCAAGTTACCTCTTTTAAATGTCACTTTATTAACTTGCAAACTAGACATAATTAAACTGCCCAGAATCTCAATAAGCTAAACTTTTTGAATACCTATTCAATTCCGCAAAGTTCTCGAGTCGCACCGGTTATACCAAGTTCCATACAACTTTCCCAGCTTCACACAAACTTTCTGTGTTTCATACAAACTTCACGGTCACCGAGTGCTTAGAAATGCAGTGCGGTGCATTTTCCGATAAGTGGAAGCCATGTTTTGACAAGTTCGAAGACTTATAAAGTTGGTAATGGAGACGGGATCAATGAATGCTTGTAAGGAGTTGGTTTTAAGTATTATTTAAACTAAAACTTCGTTCGCGGAGGAGTAAAAGCCATTACTCCTATTTTTCTTCTTCTGCGTAGTCGGGTTAAAAGTATCCTATAAGCATCTGTAGATACCCAGCAAAACATATTACAAAAAGATTAAAACGGATTATTTGGAGGTCACTAAAACATTTTTTAACCCCCGACAAAAAAGAGGAGTGTTATCAGGTTAACCTGTCTGTCACTCTGTGACTGTGACTCTGTGTATCTGTGTATCTGTCTCTGGCATCGTAGCGCCGATATGGATGAACCGATTTGAGTGCGGTTTTTTTTGTGTCATAGATAATTTTATCCGGAGTATTTTTAGCTTTGTTTGATGATAATCGAAGTTCTCGTCTCAAAGATATTCAGCTTTTAGTGGAACAAGTTGGGAGGCTTTTTAAATTTTTATAGTTATTTTATACTAGAAGATGCCCGCAACTTCGTTCGCGGAGGTGAATAACTCATAACCCTCGTCTTTACGTCAGCGTAGTCGGGTAAAAAGTATCCTTTAACCATCTGGAGATACCCGTGTACCAAAAATTATTGAAATCTGTTTAGCCGATTTTGCGTGATGAAGCCACAACGACGCATACAAACATACAAAAACATATATTTTTCGTTTTAGTGACCTCCAAATAGTCCATAACAATCGATTTTTTGAAAATATCTTCAATGTACACACATTTCATTTTTACAATTTTATAATAGTAAACATGTTTGTATGTGTCGTTGTGGCTTCATCACGCTAAATCAGCGAAACGGATTTCAACTATTTTTGGTACACGAGTAGTTGGTCATCCACAGATGGTTATATTATAAAAAGATACTTTTTACCCAACTTCGCTGAATAAAAAAGGGGTTATATGTTTTTCTTCTCCGCAAACGAAGTTGCAGGCACTTTCTAGTGCAGATTAAAATGTTGAATATGAATTTCCATTAGGAAATTATGTCGCAGGTCTACAATTAAATCTATGAAACGGCCAAGCCATACTTTTTAAACCAAGGTGTACGGTTACTAAAGTCAAGGCTTAGGGGCTTCGCTTTTCCTGGGATCTTTTTTTTTACAGCGAATGCGTTAGGTTTTGTCCATTAATCACGTGAGACTCAATAGAGGGGGTTCTGATGGAAAAATCACAAAATATCACAAGGGGATAGGAGCGGTGTAGTGAGATATCAAGTATATTTATTTTTTCGTTGAACGCACGATTTCTAAACACTTTGCTGATTTGACATTCGGTATGCTTTAAGAATTGAGTTAAGTGTAATTTAATGTATTTGAATATAATATAATCCCATTACATGTAACCAGATTTCGCTCAAATGCCGAAGTGCATTAAGGGATCAAATATTTTTGTATAAACTCTAACGGAACTACATCCCCGTATTAAATAGATTAGGTTTGGTTTTAAATGTTCTCCTTTGAACGCACGGGACATCAATAAGCTTTTTCATATATCATGTACTGGAAAAAACATATAAATCGAACTCCTTCTTCGATAGAGAATGTCAAAACCCATAATATTTTTTTCTACAAGTAGATGTTTTTAATTTATCTTTAACCAAATTTAAACACATTAGCCTAAAAGCTCACCAGGAATCACCAAAGGGAAGGGGAGGTTAAAAAGTTGTCAAAAAGCATCACGTGATTTATGAGCCCTTATGAGCTTGTGAGTCTTGGCCGCCAATTTTACATGAAATATGTTTGGTGGGATTGTATATCCCGTAACAAATTACAGATGACTTAAGAACCGATCCGACGCGGCAGTGCTCTTCAAAAGCTCGTTTTCTCGTTATTTCATTGATATTGAAACTTATTCTAGGTTAGCACTAAAGGGAAGATTGTTCGCTGGACGCTGGAGAGGCAATAACTGTCACAATAACACTACACAGTTCAGCAGACTGTCTGTCTATTGAGACAGGGTTGAACAAATCATATAGGGTTGCCACGTTTTTATATCAAAAATGAATAGTGTTTACCTGCGGCTACACCCGCATTACATTGTTTAATATTATTAAAAACAAATAAATGTATTATCGTCATCCATCTAATTAAAAAAAAATGTTGTTTATGGTTTTGTTTGCACGGATTACAAATAGACAAGCTTGAAGCCTCCTACTAAGCTTTTAATAATGCTGGTGTCAGGAGACACCGCTCTTCCGTAACAAGAATTAGTAGCAAACCATTTTAAACTAATTATAAGTACAGTACAGTTTATTACACATATATATGTGTGTGTGTGTTATCTCAGTGTGTATGTATATTTATATTTACTTTAAGTGAGAAAGGAGTAGTTCAATGTCGTTTAATGCACGTCTATACTTACTATTCTAAAGTTGTAAAAGTGACATGTCTGTACATTGAAGATATAAAAAAAGTGATAGGGACTACTCCCTTGCTTCCCGTGTATCAAAATAGAGGAAATCCGTTTAGCCGTTTTTATGTGATGCAGGCACAATGACGAATTCCCTTAGTTATGTTCTTTATGCCGGTACTCTTTATCTATTTGACTGTAATCTACGAGTAACACGATAAAGTAATGGGGTATTCCATCAGAATTTCGGGTATTTGACACCATTGTTTTGATCATGCGAGCTAGGGAGCCGATTTTTGGTATGATCATATTTCTTAACTTGACTTTTATATTGGTGATGATTTTAGGGCTTTATATTGTTTGGTAAGGTATTCGCAATAGCCATGATGTGTGCGATAAAGAAGTTATTGCTGCGGAATGCTCCTCTAGATAACAATATTAACAACTCGTATGGAACCCTGGTAGCGATAATTAAATGCCAAGCGAACGTTTCCATTTTTCTATTCAAGTTCGTTGTGGCCGGCGAGCCTAAGCAATTTTTCGGCTCGTTGCAATCGAGATACTTACTCAACCGTACCGACTACGCCAATACTCCAAGTCACTAGCAATGTTTGAGATACATTAGTATAGTAAAAGGAAACAATACTGTACGATGTGCATTTTTTATGTTTCATGCATTCCATTAAGGAATAACAGAGAGAGAGTGCAACCGACACGTGCGCATATTTGCAATAAAGCAAAATACTTAGCGAAGTTTTATATAATTATTTGTAACTGGTGGATAATTTGGTTGTTTGTAGGTTGAATTTTTTTTTTAATTTATATAGATTTCTACAAGCGAAAATTCAACACCACACGAACGTTTTCATTTTTAGGGTTCCGTAGCCAAAATGGCGAAAACGCAACCTTATAGTTTCGTCAAGTACATCAGTCCGTATATCACTGGCATTTTACTCAAAAACCATAAGATGTATATTTATGAAATTTGGAGTAAAGGTGTCTTGTTGTATAAGCCGAAACCAAACTAAATGTTTGGTAGTTAATTAATAAAAATAAAGATACCTAATTTTTTCAGCAAACATCAACGTGTTTGCTGAAATTTCTTTTTAAAACACTTGAAGCTTCTAAACAATTTATTTGATTAAGGAGCTCTAAGCGTAAATGTAGGATTTTTCATGATTTTTCTTGTGTACCTAGTCCCAGGCATGATGAAAATAACTTTCCAAACATGGTAAATACAGAGAGGACTATAATAGTAAAGAATGTGTATCTAGTCCCTCACAATAAACCTTTAATTGACTCAAAACTTACGCCCAATGAAAACACCTAACACGCTAAGCAATTATTTTCTTTAATAATCGTGTATTTTTAAGAAAAGAAACAAAAACTAGTTTTTCATGGTAAAATTATTTCGATGGCGTTTATCTTGGTTTCGGTGGCTCTTAAAGATAAACTGAAGAAGTATATTGTTAAAGATAGCCATTGTCTATACGATGAGACATATATACATACAACATGAAAAAGTGAAAAGCTACAGACCTGGGAGTATTTTCCCCCTGAAAATATTTTCGGAAATAATCGTTCCGAAGATAGCATACGTTGTCTAAATTGTCAAAAAAATATGATAAAAATTAAAAAGATACCGTAGTAAACACTTTCATTTCAACACAAGTTATTTTCAATATGGCTGAAAATTGCGCCTCTCAACAAAAGGACGTAAATGCCGATAAGATACGCTCTTTTGCTAATGCACTTTTTCAAATCGTAGTTTTGAAAAAGTGCATTAGCAATTTTTTTTGTCGTAACGGCTACGGAACCCTACACTGAGCATGGTTCAAAATGCTGTAGGCCGGTTTTTGTACTCATGTTACTGGTAAGCTAAGCAGTTTTTGTCCGTTGCAATCGAGATACCCGCTCAACCGTGCGATTCCTCCCAAACTCTAATCAACGAGAACTGTTTGATAAATTAAAAAGAATATGCTAAACCCTTTATATTTATAATGCCTGGCACCCATTTCATATTTCGTGTATTTCGCGACGTATAATCTTTGTTTAACGATGAACGAAAGAAGATTAAAGAAAAAAATATATGAAGCGAGCGTAACCGGAATGTTGGAAGAGGAAGACCTATGAGGACATTTCTAAACCAAATAAAGGACGTTTTAAAGAAGGCCCAGGTCAGATAAGTGGCGAGCTCTCGTTTCGGAGGCCAAGACCCTGTTTGGATCGCTTGCCCGCTATAGTTTTGTTTTGTTTAGCTTCATACACGTGTGAATCTTATACACTTAAATCTTTATTTCTTTCAAAATCTTGTAGCCGGGCATACTAGCCGCAACATCAGTTCGCTAATGCCACCCGTCTCTCTCGTACTTAAATAGAAAGTGACAGGTGATAGTGATCGTGCGAGTAAGAGTCGCGTGGCGCATGTGTGCTAAGTAGAGTTACAGTGTTTCGGTTTTTGTTGTACCCTTTCCACTTATAGGAAAGCCATAGCACAGTCTAGAAATCAATACATGTCATCCGACGAAGCCGTCCTGACAGAGGAATCGTGCGGAGTGCAAGGGGCGAGACGCGGGTGGGGCGAACCCGAGCTGCATAGTCCGTATTAGTTAGATAGCTCGGGACATGTCATTGTCATTTACGCAAACGTTAAACGCGTCGGCCCACTTTATGATTTTTACACTGTGGCCATGGGGTGTTAATCGCAAAACACCAAAATTACCATATTGTAAAAAGTCATTACAGCCATCTTGAAAGTGCGATAAGATTATCGACTCTATCCATGACTATACATTTCATACGAGTAGTGAAAAATATTGTAAACGGGTTGATTCTTGCCGGGAACAACGTCTGCGCCGACTGGTGTACATTACAAATGATTTAAAAATTTTGCCGACCTGTCATACCATACCCCTGGGACCGCCTGGAGGCGATCACGATTGAGGTTTTTAGAGAAATTATGCTTGGAGATTAATCTCAATATTTTCTTTTTATGTTTCACGGGAATATTAAGCAATTGTAATGGTTTCTTAATTAATTGATCGCTTAGTAGAGAAAGTTTTATCTTTCTTGGCTTCCGTACCTGAAAAGGAAACACCGAAACCCTTATTGAATCACTCGTGTGTTTGTCTGTCCGTCTGTCATAGCCAATTTGTTCCCAAACTAAGACAGACATGTAACGTAAATAAATAAAATATAAGCATGGGGTCCACTGCGTCCACTTGGCGTCCCACTACCCTCCCGACTCAGTAACATACTACTTACAGCCTGCTACAATATTGCTCTATGGACTCACCGAGCGGCCACGGTGTGCTCCCGGCGGAGCAGTAGCTGTCATCGTACTGCGTCCCCCTGGCGTGCCACTGGCCCCTCGACTCAGCAACACAACCTATAGCATGCTACTATTGCTCCATGGACTCACCGAGCGCCGGCGGTGTGCTCCCAGCGAAGCAGTAGCCGTCATCGCGCGCGCTGCGCCCCCCTGGCGTGCCACTGGCCCCTCGACTCAGCAACACAACCTATAGCATGCTACTATTGCTCCATGGACTCACCGAGCGCCGGCGGTGTGCTCCCAGCGAAGCAGTAGCCGTCATCGCGCGCGCTGCGCCCCCCTGGCGTGCCACTGGCCCCTCGACTCAGTAACACAACCTATAGCATGCTACTGTTGCTATATGCACTCACCGAGCGCCCGCGGTGTGCTCCCAGCGGAGCAGTAGCCGTCATCGCGCGCGCTGCGCCCACCTGGCGTGCCACTGGCCCCTCGACTCAGTAACACAACCTATAGCATGCTACTGTTGCTATATGCACTCACCGAGCGCCCGCGGTGTGCTCCCAGCGGAGCAGTAGCCGTCATCGCGCGCGCTCCGCCCCCCTGGCGTACCACTGGCCCCTCGACTCAGCAGGGCAGGGCTGGCGCGCTGCTCTTCGTACGACGGTGCCGTGTGGGTGACTATGCCGCTGCCGCTGAGCGTGGCCTGGATAAAAAAAAGCGTTAACTTTTTAAAGTCACTTGAGAAGCTTGGGACTGGATATTACTTATATAAGTGTTCCTTATTACCGCAGTTGTTTTCTTTTCACATTAAAATCATAGTAAGTATTTAAAATTGCGCGCGATTTGTTTTCATACAGCGATGCTTTCTGACGGGTTAACGCGAGTCACTTGCTTGCGCCTGCAATCGCTAGAAGGGGATGCAAGAGTGCCCTTACACGTGCGTGCGAAAGAGAAGATTGCAACAGAATCTTGGGCTTCACCACTACCGTTTTCGAACACAACGTGCACGCAGGAACGAATTTCGTCTAGGATAAAAAAATCCAAAACTCTAACGTTATTGTCGTGAAAATTATAAAGTTTTAGCCGGCCGGCATAATATCAAGTGTGAGTGGTGTGAACGTGAGGTGATGATTTGTACCCTGAAGACTCCAGCACTATTACCAGCGCACCTAGTTCATCAGGTAAGCGATTGCAGCATATACCTATCCAATCTCAGTTTGCATCGTTCCGCGTTTCTTTCGTTTGTAAAATACCCAAATGTGGCAAAAACAAATATAAACAACTCGAATTTGTTACATTTTTGTTGGTGCCGAAACCAGGGACCTGTGGTTTAACAAAAACCAAGGCCTTTTAAAATTATTCAACTAGCAATATTATAACTATTCTGATTTACAATAGTTGCCATCAAAATACAATAAGTAATTTCGAAAATCGTTCTAGAACGTTCGTACAAATAGCGAAATACCTACCCGCCATTTATACTCGGTATGCCCTGTGATTATTATCTTGTTGATTCTCATTTATAAATGTAATAAATCCCACACCAGATGATTAAAGGGCATGCATGCGTGTAAGAACAACTAATTTATAACAAGACACCATTAGGAAATTGTATAAAATTAAGTAGAACGTTTGCTTACGCATCACTTGTATAACCTGACCAATTTATGACGTCTTTGTAATTGTACTATGCTGGCGTGAACTTCATACTACGCTACAACCTATTTAATTTGGTCGCTTTGCGCACGTATCGTTAAAAGTAACCTGTAAATTGATTGTGTTTTATCTAGTCAAGTTATTTAAGATATTGTACATCTCAATACGTACGTATAACTTAACTCAAATTATCGTTCCGGTTATGCATATTATTCTCGTAGTTCAATCTTAAATAATTTGCAAAATTCATCGTGATACTATCATAATAATAACTTATCGTAAGCGTTTTAGCTCTAATTCTAATCTTTAGTTTCTATAATAATAAATCGTAACATTCGTTTGTATTTATATAAACTGATTACTTATTAATTGTCGGTATAATACGTCAGTAAATAGTAAGTACTAACGTAAAGTGTTATTGAAGTGCCTGAATTTGGTTCATCCGTAATATATAATAATGTATAAAAGAAAATCAATTAAGGGAACTAAGTCAAGATCCTTCGAAATTGAAGGATTAACTGTCAACGACTTGCCAGCGTTGCGTCGCAAACGTACACTTGCGTTTAACCGGTTAAAGAAGACGCTAGAAATTGCGCAGCAGGCGAAAAAGGACGCAACTAAAGTTGACAAATTTCTTACATACTTTTCGGAAGTTCGAAAGAATGTAGCTAACTTTGAGGAGGCACATGCCGACATATTGAGCGTTATTGATAGTGATTCGGAGGACAGGGAAGACGACATCCGGTCCGAGTTTGACGAATGTTATTTCGAAATTCTATCTATTTATCGAATATTCACAGTTATCCCTGATAAATCAAACCAACCGTCACAGTCGTTGAGTGACGTCATGCAAGTGAAACTTCCGAAAATTAACCTTCCCAGTTTCTCGGGTCAAATAAAATTATGGCCTGAATTTTATGACGTGTTTAATTCTATCATTCACGATAATAAGTCACTATCAGACACAGAGCGCATGCACTACCTAGTGTCATGTTTGTCGGGTGATGCGTTAGCGCTTATCCGCACCTTTCCTGTAACAGGGACTTACTACCGCATTGCGTATGAAACGTTAGTAGACCGTTATCGCGGAAAACGTGATTTGGCCTTCACTTGCTGGAAGGAAATGTTGGACGTTAATTTGAAACATAATTCTCCTTACGAATTTCGTAGAACGCTAGACACGTTTAATGAAAACTTGACTATGCTGACTCGCCTTGATTTACCTACTGATCAATGGGACTTTGTCTTGACGTATTTACTTCTCTCAAAACTTGATTCAAAAACTCGCTTCAAGTTTGAACAGCAGTCATCAGCAACCGAGTTGCCCACTTATAAGTCACTGAAAACCTTTTTGTATTCACAATGTGATGCCCTTGTGCGTGATACCCACTTTTCGGCTAACGAGAAAACTCGCGTATCTGACAAGCCTCGAGTGTTTGACAAAAGCCGTTACCCGGGTAAACTATATGACAAGTCAAATTATACACAGAAACAAACGTCAACTACATTGTTATTGTCTAACGCAGATAGCGACCTTGAGACATCCTTGCAGTCCTCATCCTCCCTGCATGAAACCGCTCCGCCATCTATGTCTGCCGTCAAGTGTTCGTTTTGTGGGGAAGGTCATGCCATTGTCCACTGCAAAGAGTTTTCTCAAAAATCGCCTCAAGAGCGATTCGATCACGCTAAGCAACAGCACTGGTGTTTCAACTGCTTAAGGTCCTCGCATGGACATAAAGAATGCAAGTCGATTTTCAGTTGCCAGAAGTGTCGTCAACGTCATCACACTTTGCTTCATCTTGATAGTTCTAACGTAAATGTGGCTGAAACCGGCATTAACGTGGGCGAAACTTCTAACACCTGCACTCAAGTGAGCATGTTGACTAACAGTCGTGAAACATCTCTCGTGTTATTATCAACTGCCATGATTAGCATCCGTGATTCTACCGGTAAATTTCAATCTTTTCGTGCACTCATCGACTCGGGGAGTCAAGCTCATTTCATTACCGACCGTGCGGCTAACCGTCTAGGTTTAAGTCGATCGTCCACATCTCGAACCATTCGTGGCCTTAGTCAGACCCCTGCCGCCATTTCAGGTACAGTTCAGCTCGAGATAGGAGTTAGTGGAAATACCGTGTTTAGTATCGAAGCTCTTACTTTAGCCAATATTTGTAGTCCAATGCCTGCTGTACGGCTTGACAAAACGACTTGGGCCCATCTTCAAAATCTGACTCTTGCCGACCCTGACTGTAACATACCTGGTAACATTGACGTTTTATTAGGTGCAGAAGTTTTCTCGACACTTTTACTTCCCGGCTGTATTTCTGGGAAACAATCTCAACCTTCTGCGCTTAATTCTATATTCGGGTGGATTCTGTTAGGTACTGTTAAGGTTAATCAGGCGACAGACGTAAACTCCTTTTTCATCACTGGAGATGATCACCTCCAAGAGCAAGTACAAAAGTTTTGGGAACTCGATTCAGTGCCTCAAGCTATTCCAAAGCCAACTTCAGACGAAAGGCTGTGTGAAAAACACTATAATGATACTTTATCTCGTGATCCTACTGGAAGATATATCGTTACTTTGCCTTTTAAGGAAAATGTAAATACTCCCATATTTCCCGGCTCGCGTGAAGCGGCACTCAGACGGTTTCATTCGCTAGAGCGAAAACTTATGAGTAATCCAGAACTTCGTGCTCAGTATTCCGACTTCATGGCAGACTACTTACAAAGCGGCCACATGAGTCCAGTTCCTATCCATGAACTATCCCAGGGTAAATTTTATATTCCCCATCATTGTGTATTTCGACCAGATAGCGTAACCACGAAACTCCGTGTAGTTTTTGATGCGTCAGCAAAGGACTCGCGTGGAATTTCGCTTAATGACACCCTGTTAATAGGTCAAAAATTACAAACCAATATTCTCGATATCTTGTGCCGGTTTCGTGTCAATCCCATCGTATTTACTGCTGACATGCGTCAGATGTATCGACAAATCCTGATTGCAGAAAGTGATCGCGATTATCAAAGAATATTTTGGCGCTTCAATCAATCAGAAACTATAAAGGAGTATCGCTTAAACACTGTCACATATGGAGTTAGTTCAGCTCCTTTTCTTGCGTGTCGCACAGTGAAACAACTCGCTAATGATGCAGGTGGTGAGTTTCCCTTGGCAAAATCAGTTTTACAATCAAACGTGTATGTCGACGACGTTGTCAGTGGCTCGCCTACTTTCGCACAGGCAAAACAAACGATTGCCCAGTTAATAGCCTTATTAAAACGGGGTCAATTCGAACTGCGCAAGTGGGCGAGTAACCACCCTGATTTATTATCAAACTTACCCATCGAACATCGTTTAACTGATGCGGTTTCGTTGGACTACGATCAAGCTAACGTTCTCAAAGTGCTGGGCTTAAAATGGAATCCTTTCAAAGACGTGTTCACTTTCGAAGTTAAACCACTCATCCGTACATGTACCAAACGTACTATCCTCAGTGAATTGGCTCGTATTTTTGACCCGATGGGATTTTTGTCCCCTCTTACTTTACTCGCAAAGTGTTTCATCCAAAAGCTTTGGATTTTATCAGTCGGCTGGGACGAGCCTCCTCCAAAGGAAATTGTAGAAAAATGGGAACAGTTCTCTGATCAACTGTTTTTATTGCAGTCCGTGGAAATACCCCGATGCATATCTGTGGAGGGAATGAAGAACTGTCAAATTCATGGTTTTTGTGATAGCTCTGAGGCTGGATATGGAGCTGTAGCGTATCTGATTGCCACTGATGATCATGACAAATTACACGTTAACCCTCTAATCGGTAAATCTCGCGTCTCTCCTACTAAACGCGTCCCTCTTCCTCGTTTAGAGTTATGTGCGGCAGTGCTACTGGCTGATCTCTTAAAACACGTACAACAGATTTACGCCCCGTCGTTACCAGCCCTTGAATTTTTTGCATGGTCAGATTCCACTGTTGCTTTATCATGGATAAAGGCGCCATCGTATCGTTGGAAGACATTTGTTGCCAATAGGGTTAGTCACATCCAAGAATCAATTCCATATGCACGTTGGAGTTACGTACCTTCCGGCGAAAATCCTGCGGACATAGCTTCTCGAGGTCAATTACCAGCTGACCTACTTCACAATCCCCTATGGTGGGCGGGGCCAGAGTGGCTCGTTCAAACTCCTGAAACCTGGCCTGCTTTCGAGACATTTGCAGCTCATGACGATTCCGATGTTATTGCAGAAGAGCGTGTACAGTCCCTAATAGCTCATGATGATCCGCATTTTATTGATAGTTTACTAGACAAATTCTCGTCCTTACGGAAAACTCAAAGAGTAATAGCACACTGTAATCGTTTTATTAATAATAGTCGCAAAAAGGGTACACGTTGTAACTCAGTTCATCTCAGTCTTTGGGAACTTCATAACGCGTTAACCGTTATCGTTAGACACGTACAATCTCGTCACTTTCACAATGAAATTACACGATTGAAAGACCAGAAACCTCTTACAAAATCAATGCGTAAATTAAATCCATTCGTAGATCAACTCGGTATCCTCCGGGTGGGTGGACGCTTAGCGAGAGCAGGACTTGAATTTGAGCATAAACACCCGGCTTTGCTTCCTCGGAATGCCGTATTAACTTATCGTATCATCGAGGCTGTTCATCGGGAAAATTGTCATCCTGGCACAAACACTATGCATTACCTGTTAACGCAGCAGTTTTGGATTCTCTGCCCTATACGCGCCATTAGGCATTGCTTAACGAAATGTGTCCGCTGTTATCGTTTAAATCCTGTTCCTCTTGAACCATTTATGAGCGACTTGCCGGCTGTTCGTGTGAATCAAGTCAAGCCTTTTTCCATAGTCGGTGTGGATTTTGCTGGCCCGTTTCGTATCCGACTAGGCTCGTATAGAGGTGCGAAAATTGGGAAAGCGTACTTATGCTTGTTCGTTTGCTTTACAACGAAGGCTGTGCATCTTGAGGCGGTGTCTGATCTATCCTCCGAAGCCTTCATTGCTGCTCTTCGTAGGTTTGTAGGCCGTAGGGGTCGCGTTGATGTAATTCATTCAGATTGTGGTACAAACTTCGTAGGTGCGAACAATTTACTTAATGACTATATGAAATTCGCATCGAATGCACAACATATAAAATTTCGGTTCAATCCCCCATCAAGTCCACATTTCGGAGGAGTCTGGGAAATACAAATTAAATCTGCAAAAGCTCACTTATACCGTGTTATCGGTGACCAGACTCTCACGTTCGAGGAGTTGACAACACTCTTCGTTCAAATCGAATCAGTATTAAACTCGCGCCCACTATGCCCGGTTAGCTCGGACCCTAACGATATGAGCGCACTGACCCCAGGTCATTTCCTTACGTTAGAACCATTAACTTCGGTCCCTGATGAAGATTTATCCACTGTTAAAATCAATCGACTAGGTCGATGGCAACTGATTCAGCGGTTCCAGCAAGACTTCTGGAGACGCTGGAGAGTAGAATACTTACAATCGCTAACGAAACGTGCCAAATGGACTTTTCATTGTCAACCCCTTGATATTAACTCGATTGTTATTATCAAAACTGAAAACACTATGCCATTGCATTGGCCTCTCGCCCGCGTAGTAGAATTGCATCCTGGACCGGACGGTGTTGTGCGCTTAGCCACGATCCGTACCGCTAATGGGTCACTTTTAAAGCGTCCATTGGTCAAGTTATGCCCACTCCCAAACCAGTGTGACTAACCAAAGAGAGGATCAACGATCTATGTAGTGTAGTATATTAGTCTTAGTTTAAGTAATCCTAATTAGTATATATTCTTAATAGATAAGTTTTGTTCATGCAGACATGCTCTTTATCGCATTTCCCTTTAATTATATTCTTAATTAAAATACAAATTATTGTATTTTGGTGGGCGGAATGTTTTCTTTTCACATTAAAATCATAGTAAGTATTTAAAATTGCGCGCGATTTGTTTTCATACAGCGATGCTTTCTGACGGGTTAACGCGAGTCACTTGCTTGCGCCTGCAATCGCTAGAAGGGGATGCAAGAGTGCCCTTACACGTGCGTGCGAAAGAGAAGATTGCAACAGAATCTTGGGCTTCACCACTACCGTTTTCGAACACAACGTGCACGCAGGAACGAATTTCGTCTAGGATAAAAAAATCCAAAACTCTAACGTTATTGTCGTGAAAATTATAAAGTTTTAGCCGGCCGGCATAATATCAAGTGTGAGTGGTGTGAACGTGAGGTGATGATTTGTACCCTGAAGACTCCAGCACTATTACCAGCGCACCCAGTTCATCAGGTAAGCGATTGCAGCATATACCTATCCAATCTCAGTTTGCATCGTTCCGCGTTTCTTTCGTTTGTAAAATACCCAAATGTGGCAAAAACAAATATAAACAACTCGAATTTGTTACAGCAGTGCCTCAGTCGGTTTAAAAAGGAACCCATTACTGTCTGTCTGTTTTATTTTGTAAGTGGTAAGTCGTACTAAATTTAAAGCCTAAAAATTTGCTGTACTACGAAAAAGGATGATGAGGATTTTTGAAGTTAACAAATCACCACGAGATGGCGGTGTTAGGCATTAAGTCTTTTTGACTAAAAGTTTAAACCAACGAAGAGATTTGACTTCAGTGGCGACCACGTACTGGAAGATGCTGTGTGAAAAGGCTCCCATCAAGGTAGACCGACGATCTAAATAACATTTCTTTTTCAACTGATATGATGATGATAGCTAAGACTAACTTAGCTTTAGCAATAAAAAAAAATTAATACACTCAAGTATAGTTACCATAGTGGGAATTTTGGCATTATGGAAATCCCGGTCGTAGTTTTGGCGAGGAGGTGGGGAGCTGATGAGGTCCGGGTCTCGATCCCCGTCAGCATCGAGGTCCTATAAGATACATTACAGTATGTAAGTGTAATTGCAAACTAGATTTGTAATTGATTAAGGAAGTATGTAATTGTGTAAGTGTAATTGCAAACTAAATTTGTACGAAAGGTAATTAATGGATTCAGGAGTTACTTCGCGGAATTCCATATAAGATGAATGGATTATTATAGTTCCTTTGTGCTTCCGCGAAATAGTCTTCGTTTGATGTGACAATAAGTTGTGCTTACTCATGCACTCATCCATTTTCCACAAGTACGCATGCAAATACAACAAACCACCACCAGACAGTATAATCCTCGACATGTGTTTTCTACGAGGCATCATCAGGAGATTAAGCAGGAGATGTTGACGGTCAGGCGTCCACCCAAGAAGTAAGATGCCCTTTTTTTAACCTGACTTTGAACTGGATTGGTCTGGCTAGGTGTCCTTACCAGTAATCGGATTCAGTGGGGGGAGCGCAAACCCACAAATGCGAATGCCGAGAGCCGAGATTGAACGAGTTGGATAACCCACCTGTGTGCGGTGGGGAGAGGAGCCTCGGCGGGACCCGCTGCTGGAAGACCTATTGCTGGCATCTGGAACAATGCAATGTGTCAACTTAATTAGAGTAGTCATATACTTTGAACTCTGTTAGTTAAGAACGTATATGTATTTGTTTAGTTAAGTAAATTGTATTTTTAACCGAGCTTGGGCAAAAATGCTTTCGTATGTCCCTCTGTTTGAATGTTCTTCTCTACAGGTCGCATTTCTCAAGCGATACTCGTGAAATTTTGTGATTAGGTCCGATAATTATGAAAATTTTCTGTTGGTTTACTTTTTGTTTTTTTTTTTCATGGCGGAGATATGGAGTTGAAAGACTCGCAAGGTCTATAGTTCACAGAGCCACTAGTTTTTAGAGGAATCGAGACGATACGATGTTTACAAATTATAACCGTTAGATGTTGTCTAGTTCTGCAAACGTGCAAGCACCTTGTGGCACAATCAATTACATTTTGTAAATACATTCAAAGAACAAAGTTTCGGGACACTCTAATTTATACAGCAGTCCATTTTTATTATTATTAAACACTAGTTTTATTTACATAATACATTATTCATTGCAATAGACAACTGTATTAGCAATTTCCGCGATCTTATCATAGAAATTTTTGCAATATCTCGATCCGTTGACGACTTTTTTTAAGTGTATTTTTGCAATTTAGATGTAAAAATTAATAAAGAATATGACAGAATTATGAAACTGTACAACCCTGCACTATTTTAGGAACTATGGCAGTTTTAACCAGGCTCGAAATGTTTGTTCTCAAGTGTAGTTAGGTACGTAGGTAAATCTACGTGCATAATTATATTACACCGCAGTATGGTCGAAATAAAATAGTATTTTATGCAACTGTTGTATAATAGGGATCATAAAAAGACGAGTGGCGTGGGTTGCGATGCAAGCCTTGGCGACTATCGCAAGTAAAGACGCTACGAGTGTTTTTTGACAGAATTACACAACGTTGCATACAATAGTTTTTCTACGACTAAGGGGCCGTTCACTAATTACGTAAGGACAATAGCGAGTATCGTAAAGAAAGACGACACGAGCGTTTTAGACCGAATTATATAACGTTGCAAACAACAGTGTTTCTACGACTAAAGGGCCATTCTTTAATTACGTAAGGACAATCGCTAGTATCGCAAAGGAAGACGCCACGAGCGTTTTTTGCCCGAATTATACAACGCTGTATTCTTCAAGCCGAGTAGCTCAGTTTAAAACAAAAGTCTATATACAATAGTTTTTCTACAACTAAGGGGCCATTCATTAATTACGACAGATTTTTCGAACCCCTTCCTTCCAGGGATCCCTACGTAATTAATGAATGGCCCCTAAGCACTTTTTAATAAAACACAAAAAGTCTAAATATTTATATTTGTGCCGATTTTTTTCTAGCAGCAAATTGTTTGCTGCTAGACAAAATTTAAGACTCACTGAATATAAATGATTAGATTGAAATTTTGTACTCTGTGGCACCAAGGAATACGTTAATAGCAACATTGTGACACGCTTAGCAATGCTTTTTTGGGAAATAGACTATAGAGTTTTGCAAGTCTTAAGTAATGTCTCTCTTTATATTAGAGTTGGGAATCATTTAAATGACAGAAAGAAGTACAGGAGTAGAAAAACATATTTACATGTTCTATTAACAAAAAGCCTCTGCTATACGGCCATTGATCAAGCACGTATTTGTTTAGGATTCGCCGTATTCGTATATTCCATGTTACTCCCACAACCTCCCAATTCTTGTAACAGTAACTCGCAAAGCAATCGTGGGGCCAGCAAAATAAAGTTAATCTTTCCATGAAAATTGAGAGATATACGATGTAAGCGGTTTATTTGATTTACACGAGGGTCGAGAGACGTCGGTTGAAGTGTAATTACAACTTCAAAGCTTATGGATTGCAGGTTGTTGAGTGATTCGAAAATGAATAAATACAACATGGTCTTTAAATGTCTCTTAAACCGACTGAGCTACATAAAATGTCGGTTATGCTTTAAGTTATAGTGTGGTAGGTGAGCTATTCTACTTCTAGAGTGCCACTATTGTCGCATGTTTATGTAAAAAGGATATCTTGGAAAAACTGATTATTACATTGTGTCGTTAAACTATGAGTTCCAATAAATTTAATCGTTGATTTGTAACGTTTTATAAGCTACTAGAAGGGCAACATCGTTCGCGGAGGAGAAAAAGTCATAGCCCCTCTTTTTTTCTTTAGCATAATCGCGAAAAAAGTGTCCTATAACCATCTGGAGATACCCAGCTAACCGTGTACCAAAAAAATAGTTGAAATCCGCTTAGCCGATTTAGCGTGATGAAGCCACAACGACACATACAAACATTTCATTATTACAATTTTATACTACGAGTAGTATAGATTAGCTTCTGCCCGCAACTTCGTCCGCCTTAAATTCGTTTATCGCGGATAAGGGTATTTTTCCGGGATAAAAAGAAGCCTACGTCCTTCCCCGGGACTCAAACTATCTCCATACCAAATGTCATCCAAATCAGTTCAGCGGTTTAAGCGTGAAGAAGTAACAGACAGACAGACAGACACACTTTTGCATTTATAATATTAGTATGGATTTAGTAACGCAGTGGTTATCGATGTCCCCGACTTTTGTAAGATTCTAGGGTTTTTACCTAATGACTTTTTATATATACGATTCCATAATTTGGTACCGAAATTTACATTGCATGTTTATTTTGTAAATCGTTCGTTTAATAATGGTTATTCATTAGATAAACTAAAGTGGTTAACGAAAAGTACAATGGCCCAGGTTCTACAAGTGGGACGCTGTCACAGTCTCCAGTCTTCATTCTACACCCGCTGCACTTCTGAGCTAGTAGGCTATGCATTGAGCTATAGTCAATGATATTTAATAAGTACTTATTTAATATCATTGGCTGTAGTGCATTATATATCTCCAGCGGACGCTTCTACACTCAATCTATCTTCATTCTACACACGCTGCACTTCTAAGCTAGTAGACTACACTTTGAGCTTAAGTGCGGTAGCTACCTCTAACGGACGCTGTCCTACACTCTGCCCGTCTATATTCTACAGCCGCTATGCTACTCAAATAGTACGCTATGCTTTCAGCTGTAGTGCGGTAGGTACCTCTGGCGGCACGCTGGTACATTCCGCCCGTCTTCATTATACACCCGCTACACTACTCAACTAGTAGGTTACGCTTTGAGCTGTAGTGTGGTAGGTACTGTGGGATGTAGTCGAAAATAAAGATGGTAGAGAGAGTTTACGTGTTTATTCGTTCACATCCAAATCAGTAATCAATTATTATACATTCTGACATTACAAAATAGAGACAGAAGATATTCCTTATTCGAATCGGTCATTCAAATTAGGACTATTTATTATTTAACTCACGGGCTCTGAAAAAGGGGTCTATACTCGAGACACCTTTACAGTACACCTAGCGGACGCTGCTACACTCTGCACATCTTTATTCTACACGCGCTGCACTACTCAACTAGAAGGCTATATATGCTTTAAACTGTAGTGTGGTAGGTACCTCTAGCGGGGCGCAGGTCGCCGACGCTGTTGCCCAGCACTGGCATGCCCGCCATGCCGCCTGCTACACTCCGCCCGTCTTCATTCTACACCTGCGGACAAAATAAAATCATTGAGTAACAGTAACAGTAGAGCTACCTTAGTAAATAAGTAGATACACCTGCGGACAAAGAAAATCGTTGAGTAACATTAGATTAGAGCTACCATAGGATCGCTTATCAATAATGGCTAGGAGTAGCCAGTAATCGCTGGACCGATAAAAAAACCGGACACTACACTAGACTAACCCTAGCTAAGAACTCTTTCCATGAGGTCACCCTCCAAACCCAAAAAACGATATCAATATAAGTCCATCCGTTGATGCGGTACGATGTCACAAATACACACGTCAAACTTAAACTCGTAAAATCCCTCTCTTTTTGACGGATCCTACCTACGTAAATAACTGGTTTGCACCGGTGCAGATTTTGCGTATTTTTTGTTCACGCGCAGCTCACAGTATGAAGATGTGCTTTGAGCTTTACTCATACTAGAGTGACAGTTTGCTTCTATTTCACAGAACAATGGAGTAGTGGTTCATGTCTAAAGAAATAAACACCTCTGCTCGTAAATTCTCTAAAATGGACCCTTTAGGTAACTTTGGCTATATGGTAAAATTAAAGTTAAACCTACTGGGTTAGCTACTAAGCTACTATTTAATTTATACGAGCGTGGCTATCCCAGCATAACTTTCCTCTCACGATTTACTCGATGGCTACCTTCAATTTCGTTTCACCACGCTAGTCTACGGATAACTTACTCTCGCATAGTTACTCGGTAATGTTGAACGAATGAACTGAATGAAATTGAAATTCGGGTAATAGAGTCGGACCATTTTATCTCTTCCAAGCAAATGAACTGTCAAATATATAAAAACTGAATATGGCAATGTTTTGTATCTGTCACAGGTCACAGACGTCAAATTGTTTATGTGTCTTAAGAAAATCTTAACGTCCGTTGGTTTTAAAAAAAATGGTTTAACTATGGGAAAACCATATAAAAGTGGTCAGCGGGAACTGCTTTTCCGCATGATCATAAACTTCGATGCTGTAAAGCAACAGCAAGATGCGATTATCGCTGAAAAGCGGCAATGTTTACATTAAGTCTTTGGCTGGTAAGATTTACCAATCTTAGTACTTTTGAATAACACCAATATGTTTTTTGTTAAAATAATGTTCAAGTGAAGCCATTTAGCTTTTAAGCAGCCTCTTAACTGCACTGAGAATATATTATGTGGTGTTACTGATTTATTTATTATTCATAAGACTATTTAGTGCCCTACATTCAGTGTTGCCATATACCAAAGCACAGATAAAACAATTAAAATTGGTGGGGTAAAGATATTATAGCCAGACTATACATCAATTGGGAAATTTAATAATTTTATGGAATTCACTTGACAGTGACAACGGCAATACTAATCTATGTCTAACAGTTTACTCAGCCAAAATAGGGAGTATGCATATTTTTTTATTATTGCTTTATTAAAAGCTCATTCATGTAACATACAGTAGACAAAAATATTTTTTCGAATAACTATAAAAATAACCTATATCTTGGTTATTTATATAGTTATTCGAAAAAATATTTTTCATCAAACATTTCAATCTACCTCTTTCTAGCAAAACGGAATTTAATATGGAGTTTATATGGCCGGAGTGGACTATGACGTAACAGTCCATGTCGGACCTCTGTCAAATCGCCGTCTAATTAGCAGTTTAAAATGCCTAATCATGCGTATTTCTTGGCCGATTTTAATTTTAATTTCACTTTTTGAAATAGTTTTTACTGTATTTATATTTTATTAACATCGCGATAAAAAAAAACATGCATGTACCCTGTTGGCGATATAAGATTTTACACCAGTGTAGAGATTTTATCCTTAAGAAATATTGGCGAAACGAAAAATGACTTTACTGCCGAGTTATTAATTATTTATTATTGGAATAAGACTTACACTACGTTGGTGAAATCGACCCTAACTGATTTTGTTGTTGCTGTTGATGTGTGATGTTGTGCACGTGAGTAGCAAAATAATAAATGTTTTATCTATTAATCATTGGTCATTATGAAGGGCAATGACAGATATTTTTGTGAATTTTGATTGTCAGCGGACGATATCTGAACTATGGAACCCTAAAAAATATGCCAAAGCGATGTCCGCACCAGTAAATATTTTATGCGGCACATCTTGCATGAATTTATATTTTACGACGCACGCAACACGGGAACATACTTCAGTTTGGCTTCAAGTGTACAATAAAATGAATTGACACTACACTGCCTACATAATAAAAGTGACAGCAAGTGCTTTGTTAGGAAATATTGTTTCAGAAAACGCAGGAATAACGTATCACAAATGAATACGGTTTCACGGTTCCGTACCTCAAAATGAAAAAACGGAACTCTTATAGGATCACTTTGTAGTCTGTCTGTCTGTCCTTGTGTTTTGAAATTTACAAAGTTAAATTATATAAATAGTACAATAACAAAGTAACAGAAAAAACTAATTTCCTGTTAAAATATTAAAGCGCAATTTTGATGTGCCATATGTCACTACGGCCGTGACGGTGAAATGACTTCACAAGCTCCCCACGGAATGCGAACCAACTACTGCTGCGGGCAAATTAGAAATAAATTAAGGCGGGAACTAATTGGTGACAGAGCTTAAAGTTTCATTATTAAAATTACGTGCTTCCGAGAAAATGGCGTGTACAATTTATCGCTGAAATTATCGAAACCCTACACATAAGTACGTAGTAAAATTTATGATCTTTAAACGGCTGAATAAATTATAGAACTCTGGAACATTATTTGAACAGTTTTATAATTTGTTAGCGGAGGAGATAAAAATTATAACCCTCTTTTTTAATACAGCGTAGTCGAGTAAAAAGTATCCTAGAACTATCTGCGTGTGCCTATACCCATAATACCTGTATACCAATAATTGTTGAAATCCGTTTAGCCGTTTTGGCGTGATGAAGTCACAACTACACATACAACATACAGATCTCGGCAAACTTCTTAAGCTTCTGCAAACATGGCGGATGTGCGCATGTCCATTAGTAAATCGGCTACTGCGCATTCAAGGTCAAGAAGTTTGTCGGCAGCTATATAAAATTTTCGAAAAAAAAAAATCGTTTCAGTGCTTTTCAAACAGTCTGTATCACCTTTTTATAATATATATCTTCAATGTATCAACAGACATTTCATTTTTACAACTTTATAATAGGGGAGACCGGCCCTCTATTTCCTAACGCATTTGACGCTCGGAATCAGAATCAAGTGTCATGATTTTGTATGGGCTATGACAGTTGATTCGGATACCACTTGTCAAAATTTCATTAGGCAATAACAAGAGGTGTTATAAATTTTACGTGTGTGATTTGTCTTGTTGTGCTGTAGAAGATTCATTTTTTTGTTGATATTGGCTTTTTAAAAGGTGATTTGATTGAGAGTATGCTTCTATACTAGGGGGAACTGGGTTAGGTTGTCTCACGGGTTGTTTCTCACACGACAGTCGGAACAGAAAACTGAACGAACGAATAAGTTATTCGACTGGCGTCGAAAGATCGCGAGAGCTTTACTATGAGGGAGATATAGCTCTCACGATCTTTCCACACTGGTTCGTAGTCATTATGGCCGCTGTGATAATGGACCTGGGAGACAGCCTTACCCAGTCCCCCCTAGTATAGAAGCATACTCTCGATCAAATCACCTTTTAAAAAGCCAATATCAACAAAAAAATTAATCTTCTACAGCACAACAAGACAAATCACACACTTTAAATTTATAACATCTCTTTTTACTTAGGATTAAAATTCTAAACGCACTGTGACAAAACACAAAGAAAAGACTAAACAAGCAATCTTTCGTAGATAAGTAGAGACTTTCGATCAAATAATCTTTCAAACATAAAACAATCTACGAAACACACTCATAACAAAACTGACAAATAAACATATAACAATTTTATTACAAGCTTTTATTTAACTTGCAATGTATGTATGTATGTAACTATGTTTGTTCGGGTGGAATCTTGTAACTTAAATTTTAACCACTTCCCGGTTTTCGATAATACTGAAAATTTGCATACATATGTAAATTGAATGACAATGCAATATTATTATGACATGGAGCTAATCTGATGATGGAGCCGGAAGATGGTCATAGGAACTCTGTCATAAAATCACGCAATCAAATCAAATCAAAATATTCTTTATTCAAGTAGGCCTAGTTACAACTGTTACAAGCACTTTCAAAATGTCAGTTACATGAGAGTGAAGTGTTTGCTGGGAGACATACAATAATCCTACCTAGTTTGGGCTCGTTAGAATCGTCTCGGTGAGTAGTTGATGGATGTTTAAAGAAAAGTACAGTTGACAATCAAAGCTTGTCACAAAAATGAAATTTTTGACAGAAACTTATTTAAATTCAAACTTCAAATGACTTTTCCATGCTAGCGGATACAACGAACATTTTCACACAGATTTGGCGCTGTCAACGTAGCTAGTGAGGTGAACATGTACTTTCCTCTCCTAAAACCGCTGGCATTAAGAGTCCCCAGTCAGCTCGGTTTCCCATACAAACGTAGTTACGCTCTCATTTTAAAACGACTTGCTAGTTTGTCCTGAAACTTTGTACTTAAAATAACTTAAGGTATATGCAGGCCTGTAAATAGTTTATGTAGCTTGATACCATATTAAAAAATATACACTGAATTTAAGTTTTTCATTATTTTGATAAATAGATAATTGAATTTTACTGAAACTTGTATAAGATACTATATACAAGTATCAGTAAAATTAAATTAGTAATATTAATTGTAATACCTACTTAGTTTTTCATATAAAACTTTGTTTTTACTCCATTTTGGTTTGTTTTATAAACTGGAGCAATATAAACTAATTATGGGCCTATATATACTTCATGACATTGTAACAATCCAACACGCAGTTTTAAAATGAGAATGAAACTCCGTTTGTATGGGAAGGTGAAATTCGTGTGGCAATAAGCTGATTTTTGTCATGCAATATGCAGTTTCCTAATGATAAGCAAACCGATATCACGTCCGTAAACCGCTAAAAGCTAATAAGTTATGAAGTGCGGTTAGAATATTAAACTGGTAGTCTGTGCGGGCAGTAAAACAATAATGGCCAATTCTGTTGACAGCTGCCCACAATATGAAAGCAAAGATGCCGTTAAATTGTACCGATGTCCAATAAACATTTGATATCTATCTATCTCTATTATATTACTACGTTTTAACCGCAACTCAAATTCGGAAAAGATGATTACAAAAATGTCTAAGGACCTATGCACACCGCGTTTTTCAATCACCATCCTGCGTTGACAGCGCATTCTACATTCCACAGTAGTTTGTTTGCGTTCAAAACGATACAAAAGCGTAGAGTGCGAAAAGAAAAGAGATTTGAGGGCGTGCCAATGCTATTTTATGTTTTTTGCTTAGTCTGTCAGTTGTTTTGAGACCATGAAAGACCCGTATATTTATGGAAATAAATATATTTTAAATGAATATACTTACCGATTCAGTGTCGGAGACGAATTACTTAGAGATATTAACAAGGTAATAATGTAATGTTAAGTACAACATGAATACCCGTCATAGCGGACACTCGTTCTGTGACTCTTCGTAAGTTGATAGTGGGGCTTTCAGTCGCTTTTTTCCGCTGACAAAACCGAATAATATTCAATACTAGAAGGAGCAAACTTCGTCGCGGAGGAGAAAAAAAATCATAAAATGAGTACTCCAGGAGCCACGTTTTCAGTTTTCTTAGAAAAGAATGTATATATAATATTAATTTCTTTGTCTTTAAAAATATTCTACGCGGTGCTATCCGGTGGAACGAACGAATTTATACGCAATGCACGCATGTATGTTAGTATATAAGGCTAAATAAACAATTTCATTCATTCATTCATTCATAACAGTATCTTGACCAAAGACAACGAACATCCTAAGCAGCTGAAGGTATATATAGGAACATGATATTTTAAACACATTCCTTTAGAAACTTGGAGGTGCACTAAGGACAGATGTTTTGAAATTTGAAATGGCGGACGAAGTTGCGGAAAGAAGCTTGTACGCAGTAAAGCCCGTTTAAATAGTTTCATTTAAATGAGTTGGTTAGTTTCCCTTTGAAAGATAATAAAGTCAACCGAATCGCTATCTCTGGATCTCGGCCCGAACAAAAGCTCCAGAAAGTCAACAAAAGCGGCGTAATGAGGCATGGTATACTTTAAAAGGTCTCACAGAACCTTAATCAAATTAAAATTTTGTAGGGAAAGCGATTTTCTTTTTAATTTCGCTAACCGAAAAAAGAGGTTTGCTTAAAATGGAAGAAATGTGATTCGGTTTTTGAATATTAGCCAATTAATGTTTACTCTCACAATACTTTTATTAGCTTCTCCTATACTATTATTAAGTCTTAAAAATTAAATGTCTGTAAATAGGTACATAAATAAAAATCTATTGAAGAAACGTATGCTCGCGCATTACTTCAGAGCGGGTGCTATGGGGCTTATTCTTTTTTTGTGGTATTTGTACTTGCCAGGACAAGGTCTTGTATGTAGGTAAATATACTAAAAATTGCGTGGAAAAGTTGAAATTTTGGGTTGAAAAATGATGTGATGGGTAAGTAAAACGAAAGATTTATATCTTTATGTGTGTACACCCGTAGTAATCCAGGGCAGGCAGCTAGTTGAAGATATTTTTAAGAAAATATTCCGACCAATTGAGTACCTCTTTCTTTATTTGAAGTCGTACGTAAAAGCGATACGGACTATTTGAAGGACACTAAATCGAAAAATGTCTTCTCGTTACCGACTATTTGGCGGTTACTGAATTGAATTTTTGTCTTTTGATTTTTTATATGTTTTTATGTGTCGTTGTGGCTTCATCGCGCCAAATCGGCTAAACGAATTGCACCTAATTTTCATACACGGGTAGCTGGGTATCTCCAGATGGTTATATGATACTTTTTATCTAACTACGCTAAAGAACAAAAGGGGGGTTATTGCTTTTTCTCCTCCGCGGACGAAGTTGCGGGCGCCGTTTTAATAAAATAAAATCGCGGACAGTACCAGTAGTTAGTACCAGTATACGTAGTGGACAGTCCGACTAAAGGGTGCACCGTTATCGGACGACCGTAAGTTAGGGCGCCGGTACATTAACCACGGCTGACGGTTAAAGGCGGGCATTCACGTTGCGATAGGCTTGTGCGAATTTCTGCGTAATGAAAAAAAAACCATTTAATTTACCTTTTGATATAGACTGTGAAGATGTTTCTATGTTGTTAGATGTTTGTAACTCAAAAGTCCGCGAGTTTATATTTAAAAAGTTATATTTAATATAGGCTAAGCAGTAAGCAGTAATATTGTAATAGTTACGAATAATTTAAAAAGAAATACTGACTGTTGAGCTTCTTTAGGCTTTTTTCTCAACATCTTGGGAAATTCCGGTAGACTCAAAAGTTGTGAAAGTGCCCTTACGGCGTACTTACAGAATAGAGATCATTATTTCATTAATAATAATCTAATTAATTTTAATGGAACCTGTCACACATATAAGTTATGGATTAAAACATGTAGAATGTCATTCCCTAGAACACGGAATGATTAATATTTTTCAATAATAAGGATTTAGGTACTGGGGTGTAAGTGTTAAACCACCGTCAGTTCTTCCCTGATATAACTAAACACGTCAAGTAGTGGTACATGTTCCAAATCGCAGGTCTTTTTTTTATTTCCTTTTTTTACAGTTGGTAGCGCTTGTACGAACAACTTTTCCAATGGGGAGGCATTTCGGAAACGAAAACAAAAATCTGCCATTTCATACTATCAGTTAGTATTAACACTATGCATTTCCAAAATGTCTCCCTATAGGAAAAGTTGATCGTATTGTCGCGTACTACCCTGTTAAAATAAAATAAAAATATACGTTGTATTGGTCCGTCCAGCAGCTTTTCGAAACAGGCAGGTCATATTATGGCAGCGACAAGTCCGTCAGCGTTGTGTTCGACGTTGACACACATTTCGGGAATAGTTAGTAAATAGCTGCGCCGCTGTCGCTCCTTCTAGTTGTGCCGTGCATGGTGGGCTTTACCCGCCGGCGCTTATTCGGCGTTTCCTGTATAATGAACAGACCTGTCAAATTAGCGGTTTTACGCCCTCTCTGATAAAACACTAAGTCTGCCGTTTCGCCTTTTCTTGCGACATCAGTGGTTCGAATTATCTTTCAAGACAATTAGTTAGTTTTTGTTTTAGTTATTGTTTTCGTACAAAATCAGTATCATCCGAAAGAAGAACTCCGTGGCTATATAGACGGCAATATTATATCAATAGACAAACATAGAGTGCCACAACCACGACAATTTTAATGACACCTTAAGCGTTAAAATACTAAAAATCATAGATATACATAGATACTTACATACTCCTACCGTAGTTTGACATTTTTGAGGAAAGTTATAAAAAAATATCAGATAAAAGGAAGGAAGGAAGCAGAGATATAAAATTTCAATTTTAAATAAAAAGGCCTGAGCTAACCATTACCGGAGGGCATCTTAAGTTTCTCTGAATCTTGATCGATTTTGTCACAAACATAACCCACATTCAACATTGGTTTTGTGATTATCGGCGGCATCGCCTAATCTTATTTGAGCTCAGTGTGCAAAGACGGGTGTCCCTCGCGATACCTAAAAACGTTTGTCCTAATATCACTTGCCCTAACTGTTTTGTCCTAATGGGCATTAGCCCTAACCAGCAACTGTCATGACAATTATTTTCCATAATGGTTTCCCTAAAACTCTTTAGTCCGAAGCTTTTTTACGCGACTGCGCGACGCAAAGGAGTGGTAATGTGTTTATCAGTCTATGTATGTAAGTATGTATTTTATTTATTTATTATTCATTTATTGTTCAAACCTTGCAGTACACTTTCACCTTTTTTTAGTGCTCGTTTTCTTTTTATTTGGAACTCAACGTAGATACGCAGATTCGAAAGTAATATAAATGTACTATTACAAACTTATCTAGTCCCGTTTACAGACAGACACGATTTGTAAAATAAAAAACGAATGTTTAACCTTCATTTTAATATAGCAATCAAAGGGCTCTAGGGCTAAAATTTCTAGCCCCCGGATTACTTAGTATGAATTGACCATACCGAGGGATGAGTGGTCAAAACCTGATAAATTGATAAATTAGGAATTCCAAAATTCAAATTACAAAAAACGAATGAAATTGAAATTATTATTATGTATGTCGCACCCGCTCACGGGACAATGGTATCCCGGGCCTTTGGGAGGCGTGCGCGGAGCCGAAGTCAACGCGTAAAGGCCCTTTCGACAATTTAATGAAATGTAAGGTGTACACCGCGCGGGTGCTGTTCCTGGAACGCGCACAGAGACAGCACTCGCTAGATGCAAGAACTATTGGAGAGTGATGACATCTAAATATTCTGGGTTATGGGATTGAAATGATGGACTAAATTCTGGGCTATTGCTTGAGACAATCGGATGTCTCCCATGGCTAAAGGCACCGGTAGACGATGACTTGCCCACCGCTAGATGGGCCCCCGTAAATAGCGACACATATAGTGGCCTGAGGGCAACATCGGTGCGGAGGGCTAAGGGTGGAGAGGTGTCACTGGACTTTCTACCGAAGCCAACTCGCCACTTACGTTCCATATCCACCCTCGAGCCGCAGCTCTAGCGACTCCACTCTGACTGGCCGGTTAAGGCACGCCAGAGGTGGGGGTCCTGACCCAACACCTTCAGGGTCCCCCAGGAGCACTCAGGTACGTGGGGTCGCTACACCCCAACAGCTCGCCACAAGTTGCCCTGCGTTGACTGATTGCCCCGGCGAACTAGCGGGCGGTGGGGTCGTCACATCCCTACGCCTTATTATTATTATTTTAGATTGAAATTCGATTTATCGGGTTTGACCACTGAACCCTCGTACAAAACAAAAATTACAGGATTTCATTTATACTAGGGCTGGCTGATAAGTTTCCGAAATGATAAATATAAAAAAAAAATTATAATCTTTTATAAAAATACACTCTATTTAAATGTATCTATTTCTATAAATAAAATTATTTTGCTTTATATCAAATCTTGCAAGTTACTTTTCACTTACTGTAAGACTTGAAATTTGAATATACCTATTCAATAACAATGTGAATGTAAAATATTTTTTTCTTTTGTGCGGCTTGCGACGAAATTATTAGAGCTCGATCCGGATCCTGGGATATTATGTATCTGTAATACATATTCCGGGATTTCCCAAATAAAAAATCCCGCGTTATATACGGCACATATATTAAATCCTGGGATGATCAACATCTAAGATCTCAATCTCAGGATTGCCCAAACCAAAATCCCGCATTTTATACGGCACTTACATTAAATCCCGGGATGATTAACATCGCAATGCCAATTGGGAGCGAGCAGTATTTATGTCGCAACCCGCCGATGCTATACTTCCGCCGCGGTACAATTTCCGGACTCTTTCGCCGAGCAACCTCGTTAGCGCTAGTTCGCGTTTGACGCGAAAACGATTTCGTCATTGATTTAGCCGGCGATTATCACATCAAAGCTTTTCGTTAAGGCTAAAATATATACTCAAATTTTTCGTTTTTATCAGGCTATTTTGAGTTTTTTTTTAAATATTATAAAAATTTCTACACTCTAATAGGGAATATCCACATTTTACGTCACAGCTATAGGCTGTCACTGTGTTAAAGAGATAGAGAAAAACATGATAAGAGGGGGGGGGGGGGGGGGGGGGGGTACAAAAAGTATCCTTGTAATAATTAGTTTACTAAATTCGTAAATTTAGAAAAGTTGGTAATTTCTGGTAATTTTTTTGAGTGTCACTGACTACAAAATTGTATTAATTGTATATATTGAATAGAATGAGTTAAAAAAGTACTTTCATATAAAACAAAAAATCTTTCCTCTAATTGGCAAACAAACAGATGAACATACATTAAAACGTGGAACATTTTTAGTCAGGGTTATAGGCTCGAAAATTGATGAACCTTTTAATTCCTCGACTACACCTTATTAAAAGCCCTCAAAAATTAAGGACAAAATTTGTGTTCCACACGGCTACAATATTATTCAACCAGTCTAGTGCCTTGAAAGCCTCGCTGCGCTCAGAAATCTATTATAGTCTATTACATTATTTAGCTTTGTCGGTTTTAAAATAAAAGACACGCGCCAAAAAACAACATAGCTGCCTTACATAAGGGATACCTATTTTAACTACGATGAAGGTTCTGTTCTGGCACTAGTGCGGCAAAACTGTCCGCAAAGGGAGTAATGTTTCCTTCCTGTACATCAAAGCGGTGCATAATGGCGGAGTCTTGGTCAGGGTAATGTAATAAAATCTAACGTCAGCTTCGGTATACTTAAATATATTTACGTGCATGCAGATCTGTCCGAGATTAAGTTGAAAAATAAGTCTCTGTTAAAAATTAAATTTGACACAAGCTTTTTTAATGCTGACTGTATTTCTTTCTTAATACCATTAGATTACTCATTAGGACGATTGTAAAGAGCCCAAACTTGGTAACATTACATCAGTTTATTACAGATTTCCTATGATCAGCTTTCGGCTCCATCATCAGATCAGCTCAATTGAATCATAACATGCACTGTATTGTCACCAAATTTACATAACTATAACTAGTTATAGCGCAATCGGAAACCAGGAAGTGGGTCAAATTTACCTCCAGGATTTGACCCACACGAACATACATACATATTAACACACTCGTACTAACACAGCAAGTACCAAGACATCTTCGAAAGTCTTAGCATTGTCCAAAAACAATCTTCGCATCTAGGTGAGGGTGCTTACAGACCACTGTTGTCTTAATAAGCATATGCAGACAATTGGGAAAAGTGACACGAGGTTGTGTAGGCTCTGCCATCTAGCGGAGGAAACACCCTTGCACTTTCTCACGGCCTGCCCCTCCCTAATACGCAGCTGCAGCTCTATACTGGGAAAACATTTACTGTGCCCAGAAGAGATAAAGACTCTCGGAATCAAAGAAGTTCAACGGGAACTATAGGAGGTGGCGATCACAATAGATCATCGATGGTCGCAGTGATATGGAGGCTGTATAGCCTGGAATAGCCACTACCATTGGAATTATAATTAGAACATAGCAAGTTTTATGAAAGCTTGTAATAGTGCAACAAGCAGCATTTTTAGCGATCATATAATCGAAATTTAGAGTATCTGTTTGTAGTCAACCCCATAGAGACATTTAATTCCTATAAAAACAGGATAAAATTATATCTTAAAAAAGTCTTTATGCTAATTTAGAGTTGTCCTACACTTTCATCATCATCATTTCAGCCAAAGGACGTCTACTGCTGGATACAGGCCTCCTCAATAGATTTCCAAATTGGCCGGATAAAGGCGACCCACATCCAAGCGAGTCCCCGCAAACCTAAGCAGGTCGTCCGACCACCTATGGTGCGCGGTCTTCACTCGAGAACCTTTCTGCCCCAACGGCCATCGGTTCTTCGAACTGTGTGCCCTGCCCATTGCCACTTCAGTTTTCTTACCTTGTTTGCTATGTTTATTTGTTCTACACTTTGAAGACGGTAAAAATTATTAACCGACCGAAGTTTCGGTTTTGGCTATTTTCGGTCATTGTTTCGGTTTCCGCAAAAAAACGGCCAAAACTTCGGCCTCGCAGAAACTTATATTATTGTGATTCGACATTTTTAAGGAAAAACACGTAAGACTAATTATATATATATAACGTCCAGTAAACGGATATTTAACTAATCAATTAACGTGTCTTTAAAACTTTCGGTATCGGTCGAAACTGGATCCAAGGCTGAAATTCGGTTTCGGTTTAGGCCAAAAATCTTGTTCTTAGTGTGACACTAGTAAGAATATCTTAGTATTTATGTATGTTTATTTACGCAATCTTATGTGTGTATGTTTATTGCGTTTACATGTGTCTATATGAGTTTTTTGTTTCGCTTCATAACTGTTTCTCGCCACCTACTCAACTAAAATTGTTGTCTTTTAAACACTCCGCTACCCTAAGGTTGTCTGGCAGAGATCGCTATTTAGCGATAAGACCGCCTGTTGTTTACCTCTGCTAATTCGAATGTTACTGTCATGTTCTGTATTTCTGTGCATCTGAGGTGTGCAATAAAGAGTATTTGTATTGTATTGTATTGTAATATTTACACCAGCAAATAAATTGCACTGATAAATACCAACGACCTTGTTTAAACTTTTCAACAATTCCTTTAAAAAAGTATGTTCAAACATTGCAGTATTCGTGCTTAAATAAAAGTTTTTAAACCATTTGTTTGTTATTTGAGTCTTAGATTCGCAATTATAAAGCTGATATTCATTCTAGATTATTGAAATGTTTCTGAACTTTAAAATCACTTAGTCGTTATTTATTTAGAAGAAGTTAAGTTTATGAAAAGGTTTTGTAAAATTATACAGGGTGGGTAATAGAAGTGGTCCAGTATTTGTGAAGTCTGAAACTATACCTCATTTTTCAGATTACGACATATTATACATATATAAAATCGGAGTTAAGGGTTCTTAAGTATCAGAATAGCAGCACGTTGTTGATGACCGAATGTATGATTATAAATAATGATTTAAGTAAAATATAAGTTTTCTCTTTTTTTTACATTCGAAGTGAACACCAAAGTTTATAATGCGTGGTTAAATACTGTTTTGACACCCAAAAATAGGTATTACTCATCGTGTCAAAATGTCTTGTTTTAGTTCCTTATCATAAAAATCTACTATTTTTATTTGTTGCAAGTTTGTTTAATAGTTATGTTTTCATCATGTCACAATAGCTGGACCGATTTCTACCACTTTGGGTACAAGGCTAGCGAAACATCTAAGAAAAGGGAGTTCCACAATACTTTTTACCCGACTGACGCTGAAGCAAGAGGGTTATGACTTTCCTTTACGGGCTGCACCTCCTATCTGCTTAGTTTAGAATAAAATTAAATTTGCCCACACCAATATATTTAGACCGCTCACCCTGTATAGCATTTGAGCACAAACTTATTGTTGTGGTTAATATGTACCTGAATCGTATTTAATGGTTTGAGCTGAGGGAAGTTTAAGCAGTTTGAACAATTTTGTCGCAAAATTCATAATGTGTGTATGTGAAAGGAAAATATAGAGAAACAGTCGTACCTAACTGTACGTGTAACTTTCTGAAATTGAACATTGTTTTATTAAATAGGTACTGGAAGGCGCCCGTAACTTCGTTTGCGGAGGAAAAAAGTCATAACCCCTCATTTTTTTCAGAGTAGTAAAGAGCATCCTATTACCATCTGGAGATACCACGGAGATACCCAACTACCCGTGTGCCAAAAATAGTTGAAATCCGTTTAGCCGATTTTGCGTGATGAAGCCGCAAAGACACAACAAAAATACAAAACATCAAAAATGAAATTGTTCCGTTTTAGCGACCTCCAAATGGTCCCTTACAATAGTTTTTTTTTAATTACTTCAATGTACAGACTGTACAGCTGCAGCAGATTCCAACTATTACCAGCCAGGGCTTCCACAGATGGTTGTAGGATACTCTGTATACGAATAAAGAGGCTTATGACTTATTTCTCTTCCGCGAACGAAGGTGTTTGCACCTTCTAGTATTGAATAATCTATAGGTACTATACTGTTGTAAAGTTGTAAAAATGAAATGTTTGTATGTGTCGTTGTGGCTTCATCACGCTGAATCGGCTAAACAGATTTCAACTATTTTTGGTACACGGTAGCTGGCTATCTCCAGATGGTTATAGGATACTTTTTACCCGATTATGCTAAAGAAAAAAAGAGGGGTTATGACTATTTCTCCTTCGCGAACGAAGTTGCGGGCGCCTTCTAGTTTATAATATTAGCATATTAGTATCGATTTCGTATCTTGTCACAGTCAAAATCAAGATGAAAGCCGATAGAGATTCCATATCAATGTCACTGTGACAAGGTACGAAAGGGTACACAAATTAAATTCCTTGACCGTATATACAGATTAACGTGATTCTAAAATTGTATGTATTTTATTCACTCAGTTCTCTGATTCGGCTTCATTTACCTTTGACCCTGTCATTAATCATTGCTGTGTGGACACAAAGAATGGGAATTGATATGGATTTTTTGGTCGGATTTTTTTATTTAGGCCACTGTAAAATAATTAACACGGATATATGGCTTTCAATAAAACGATTTAAACGGATTATGATACATTGAATTACTCTCAAATCCCATTACATTACTACTGTAGAATGGTGCTAATTTGCACCAAAATATGCTCCAATTTAGAAAACAAGAAACTATTCTGGCATTTCTAATTTTCGAACATGCTAGTCTTACAAATAACTGAATAAAGTATATTTCCTAACGCAATGTAAATTTAAAAAACACGCCACAATCTGTTTTGTTAACATATGAAAATAATAAATTAAGAGCAAAGTTACACATAGACTAGGCAAACTTTCCTCCGCCTTACTAAATGTTCATGGAGCAAAGTTTGGTTAAATCTGTACATTAAATAGTAATCATATAGTACCAATTTAACATAAATCAATTAACAAGCCCGTATATACGTTTTCTGGATTGGAGCATACTTATCCTAGGGGGAGCAAAGTAGGACCTGTTTACGGTAAGAACAATTCTTATAAACAAAGATCAGAAACAAATGAAAAAATTTTTCGACGATACTGGACTTGAACCAGTGCCTTGAGCCAGACCGGGGCAGCACGCTCTACCATCTGAGCTAATCGTCCACACCAGCAGTCGACGAATTTTGTCATCTGTTCTTGCTTATGGATCTCTGTATGGTGCATCCGACTCTTTAGCCGTTAGCGCCGCCTAGTGGAGTGATCCACTAATAAATTGCAAAAATTGTGATTATTATCATGATATTTGTAAAACAAAAAAGTACAGTCATGATAATAGCGCCACCTCTCGCCGAGCAATGGTACCTGTAAAGGTATCTGCTCGGGGTGAAAGTAACTTCATAGTTCTGCACTAGGCGGCGCTAACGGCTAAAGAGTCGGATGCACCATACAGAGATCCATAAGCAAGAACAGATGACAAAATTCGTCGACTGCTGGTGTGGACGATTAGCTCAGATGGTAGAGCGTGCTGCCCCGGTCTGGCTCAAGGCACTGGTTCAAGTCCAGTATCGTCGAAAAATTTTTTCATTTGTTTCTGATCTTTGTTTATAATAATAACGCTAGTGGAGTGATCCACTAATAAATTGCAAAAATTGTGATTATTATCATGATATTTGTAAAACAAAAAAGTACAGTCATGATAATAGCGCCACCTCTCGCCGAGCAATGGTACCTGTAAAGGTATCTGCTCGGGGTGAAAGTAACTTCATAGTTCTGCACTAGGCGGCGCTAACGGCTAAAGAGTCGGATGCACCATACAGAGATCCATAAGCAAGAACAGATGACAAAATTCGTCGACTGCTGGTGTGGACGATTAGCTCAGATGGTAGAGCGTGCTGCCCCGGTCTGGCTCAAGGCACTGGTTCAAGTCCAGTATCGTCGAAAAATTTTTTCATTTGTTTCTGATCTTTGTTTATAATAATAACGCTAGTGGAGTGATCCACTAATAAATTGCAAAAATTGTGATTATTATCATGATATTTGTAAAACAAAAAAGAACAATTCTTGTAATTTTTTTATTACAAATATACTTATATACAATTGGTTTGTGCGTGGGGTAGGTTATATCGTAATTAAAAAAAAAAATGTGCGCATACCGAGTAAAGCTCAGTCACTCGTTGCCCCAACAATCGAAGCATTTATTAAAAATGTCTTTTTACAACAAAAGCATTCGATAAAATTGGTATTTTGTAACTTTTAAATGCATATGAGAAGAAAAATCATAATCCGCATTTTAGCTCCCGCGTAATCGGATACAAACTATTCTATAACCATCTCTGGATACACTACCCGTGTACCAAAAATAGTTGAAATCTTGTATAGCTGTTTTGGCTCATTGGCGTGATGAAGCCACAACGACACATACAGACATCCAAACTTAAAAAAAATAACCATTCACTGACTTGCATATAGGCCTTTTCAATATTAATTTGAAATATCATCAATGTACACACATTTCATTTTTACAACTTTATAATTAGTAAGGACTAGATAAGCAGTGAAAAAAATCTCAAGCACAAAATTTCAGGCTGCGCAAGGACTAAAAAAACTATTTGCGAGAATAGGAAATCATCGCATTCCTTGTACATCTGTAATTCTAAACTATACACGGTCATAGGCCTCGTAGAGCAATTTGTCAGAAACACCGTTTGTCAGTGTCTCATTTAAAATCGACAGATTTACGAGTATTGTATTAATTATTTTCAATAAATTTAAAAAGAAGAGGCTTTATGCTTCCCCATTGTTCCACTGGTAATGCAACCTCGCTTCGATCAGCGGTATTTTTTTAAATGATTTTATCTACTTTAATTTATCGTGTTGTATCGTATTATTGTATTATACACAGTCATGTCAACGGGGTATGCGCCGGCAGCTTTTTAGTGCAAAGTCTGTAGCCATACAGATCGGAAATGCCCAGGTCATGGAGTTATGGTCACTAATTTTTTAAGTTTGTTAACCATATTTTTCAATAAATTCTCACTAAAAACAAAATACAAATACAAATAAATTTATTGAACCAACATAATATACAGAGAGGTACGGCTAAATTCTATAAAACACAATTAAATTCAGATTTTTATATATCCTGAAATAGGGTTCCCCCTGTGTTTCAGGCAAAAGGAAACCCTAAAATTATATTATTTTATATAAAAAATATTCATCTATATTATAATAAAACGTATGGTACAGTCGAGGTCAAACATATATTTACAATTAAGAGATCCAAAAATATCTTTACAATTAAATAAGTTTACACAGAGTATTACAAATACTTGCTTACAAAGCATGTGACATTTTCATCTTTTCACTCAAGGTTCACGCCTTTTGTTTTATATTCGGAACTGTAAGGAGTTGCGCAATGCTGTCTTAGAACTGTGCCGAAAACACACGGATTATCTCTTTATAAGCTGCATGTTTGACCCGTTTGAGGTAGAAACGTTGGGGAAGTGGGGACCAAGGGCGACAGCACTCTTTAAAAATGTGTTAAAGAGGTTACGCGAAGCACTGGGTGACCAGAGGGCCTGGCACTTTCTTAGCCCAGAGAATAGCCCAAACAAAACAAACAGAGTGGCAATGCTGCCAGCCGTTTGGGCATCCGTCCGTCCAGGAAAGATATGGGGGAACTTTCTTATCTATAGTTTAAAATTTTATACATGTAATAACATAAATGTTATTTTGTTCCTATGCATTTTATGAAAAAAAATGGAAATGTAATTATTAATATTATACATGTTACATTATTATAAACTACATGTTTGAAACAACACAAAATATATTTTTCTTAATTATTGAAAACTTGTATAAATAAACGGCTGCACGTGCGGGAAAAGCTCTCAGTACCGCACGAGCGTGTTTAGAGATAGGGCTCTTAAGAGTTTGAAAAGGGGGAGTGGAAGCTTGTACGGGGAATCTCGGTAACTCGGTCAAAGCCGCGGCTAAATGCTAGCTGATAGGGCTTGACAACCTGTTTATTTTCCGTAGCGGTTATAGCCACACCAGAGCCAAACCCATAGTAAAGGTTACGCTCGCAAAAAACCACTCTGACTAACCGGTTAATATCTTGGAGCGCAAACAGGGAACGAAATCCATTAACCAGTTAGAGATCGCTCCCTTAGTAGATTACGTTCTCAAACCAATTCGTTCAAACGTAATCCAAATAATTAACCGGTTTAACCTGAATAAATAACGGTTTATTTGTAACCGGTTACAAGCCCTGCTAGCCGGCTATAAAAAAGAGTTTGTCCATGAATGGCCGCGGCGATCCGCGCCATTCTTCGAGGGCGGAAGCCACAACCTTCGCTAATAGGGTTTCCGCTACAGTATCAAAGAGGTATATAATTTGACGACGATGCGGGTATGTCGCGATTCGGTTTGTGACCTTGAAACTTTCATAGCATTAATAATAAATAAATATTAAAAGGCAATTTTTACAAAAATCGAACTAGTCCCATGGTAAGCTGAATAAGGCTTGTGTTATGGGTCCTAGACGACGATATATTTACTTATATACATAGAAAACATCCAAGATCCAGGAACAAATATTTAGCAAATATTTGCCCTTACCGAGATTTTAACCCAGTGTACCTCCAGCTTCACAGGCAACGTTACTCCCGCTGAGCTAAACCGGTCGTCATTATTATATTAAAATGGAAAATAACCGGTAATAAACATTATTAATTTCAATATTTACGCAATTACACTTTAGATTAAAGTAACAGCTTTATTAAGCTTTAATTTGACATTCCACGCGTAATAGTAACTAAGATGGTGTCCGCAACTTCGTTCGTTAAGGAGAAAATAGTTATAACCCTAATTTTTACTAACCCACGACGAATCCATGTGTCTGTCTGTCGGTTCGTAGCGCTATAACGTGTTTTTTTTATGTTTTTAAGGTGACTCGATTGAGTGCTCTTAGCTATTGGTTCACAAAAACCGGTTAAGCTATATTAACAGTCTTTCTAGATGTGCCGATTTATTCGGCGTAATGTGGTAAAAGATACTTATTTAATAAACCATTTGTCACCCAGTAATTTTAGCGGTTTCACCTCTGAATGAGCTGGAAGCTGGAAGTTAGTATAAACCTTCATTTTGGTGTTCTAAAATTTGTCTCAAAAGTCTCATAAAATCTCTTGCCTGTGTAGTAACTTATTTAAGATCAAATCTCACAAAAAACGTTTCCGCGAATATCCCGGTTTCTAAAGATGCTAATCCTTTTTGCAACAGAGAAGATTCTTAAATACAATGCGTTCATAGAATGCAATACAATGCGACTGAGAGACGCACAATTCAATTGTTTGTCGAATCCCTAGGTGCACTCAGACCTGCACAACCTGATATCCCGACGCAAACACGTTTAGCGCAATCTGACCGATGCAGACGAAAGCTTTCAAGATGGTAAACGCAATCTAGACTAGAATCAGGTAAATTATCTCAGGTCTACAGGCAAGGTACGACGGTTTAACACGTTTCAATACAATACAATACAATAACTCTTTATTGCACACCACACAAAATGAGTACAGAAAGCAATACATTCAAGGAGAGGTAAACAACAGGCGGTCTTACGTTACGTTTCACATGCGATGATTGTGTAATATTCTAAGAGGAGGACAAAGTGACAAATCAAAGAGTTCTTGAAGTAGCACAGCTGCTTAGTCTAACTGCATTTCAAGCAGAGACGCATGCAGTGGCTAGGGCATGTGCATCGGATGGAACCCTCTCGAATACCACGCATGCTTGGTGCTGTTGCATACACTAAAAGGTAAGTTTGAGGACCGATGCTGCGCTTTAAAGACTGTGCTTAACGTGACATGGACGAATTTAGAATTGACTCCAGGCTGGGGAAGACAGAGATGGATGGTGCAAACGTGCTTTGGACGGCCGTAAGTTTTGTGATCAATCCTGGTTCGAAACACTAGCTAGTAGCAGTATGCGTAGACAACGAATCGGAGCGGTAACATCCGGCGAGGACTATGTCCGAAATGCAGGAGATTGTGCCGTTCTCGCATCGGACTCTGCAGTCATCAAAAAAAGTTGTCTTTACAGCACTGCATAAAATCGTCTGTAACAGACGAATCGGCCTATGATGATGACAGGCAAGGTAGTATTTATACACACGGGAGCGTTTGGGCACTCAGGAATAGAATTAGAGATCTTTTTGGACTTAACAAACGGCGTTTAAGACTTCCACGAACACTCCGTCTACAGACGTAAATTAGGCTCTCGTGATATGACACTACTGCTGTGGCCGGTGACTTTTTAATTTCACAAAACTGTCACTCAGTCCACAGTCAAAGAAAACTCATAGGGTTTATATGAAGGCAAGTATCTTGTGCCGCTTTACGCACACCACCGAGGTCTCTAGTGGCACAGCAACAGCTTCAGGGTAAAGTTGGGTTTACGCACTGGGTAGTGCGTAAAGTCGAGGGGACTTAAAGGGTACGATCGAGTACTGTGGTGCATCACAGCTGTAGACGTTACGGCTATAGCCGAACTGCCCCAACGGGTGGGTTTAGGATGTATAAATACATACAACGTGCTCGTGAGCAACTCGCATAATTTTACCAGCGTATTACCTGAGTCACCTTTAGATTTTCCATACTTCGCATAAACCCAAACACGGAAAACACTACTATGGAATAACAGACTGTGCGATTACTCAAAAAAATCATGCATAAAAAACCTGGCAAGTGATTTTAAAAACTTATATGGCTCGTTATGGTTCAAATGATGTAGGATACTGATGAAAAAAAAAAAGGAATTTCACTTAAACTTAACTACTGTCTATAACACGGTTATAAGGAAAAATACCCAAAATTGCTACTAAAATTGTGAATATCTTGGAAACTAATAATTTTCGGACAGGATACTACATGACTTTTTTGTTGCAAATGAGTTGTACTATAACCCTTTAAAAGAAATGTACTCAATAACCAATCACTCTGTATACAAAGGAAAACTTATACCTGTGAGGGATCTCTTTCAGTTTCTTTCCTTAGTTTGGAACTAGGTCGATTTGTGTATTTTTTAAATAACGCGAAAATCATTATTGTCTATTTTCTTAAAATCCCTCAATTGTATTTATTTTTCCCGCCATATCGAAAAAATAATTGACGTCGTTATTTTTCAAAGTTTTTATTCTGCCACAAAGTCACTGACTTATCAAACCGCCCTCGTATATAGTTTATGCGCGAATAATTACTTATATTTACGCCGAAGTTAGGACCAAAAACCTAAGTAGCACTATATTCGGGATTAATATATTTATTCTGCATCTATTATTAGAAACTGCAGCAAGGGCGGTGCATAAAACACCATCAGGAGCGGATACGCGAAGGCTAAGGTCGAAGAATGCTAAACAGGAGCCGTGAATCACACCTCCAGAGGTTTAACTTCTAATAAACGCATCATGTATAAGCTTCTCGTGTTCAATAATTCCACATCTGACTTAAAGACAAGGCTTATTCTACAGCTGTTCTCTAGATCATAAATCATTTATTTGCGTAAAAAAAAACATGGTGAGTGTACCTTACATAGATATCACATGCTTTGTCACAAAGTGACATGCAAAATTATAAGCTTCTATACAATTCAATACTTGGATTAATAGCTGCGACAACTTTGTTTCTTTTAAGATATTCGTTAACCGAGTAGAAACATTCATTTATTTAGTATTTAGTGCGAAAAACTTGCGCTTAAGTTCTCCAATTGAAAGGTACTCAAATTCATTCGGAAGAGCATTAAATATTTTAATAGCTATTGGATATACTCTATAGATCTTATCCAAATTAATGAGTAATGTTTAGAAAAGCACAAGGTTTGTTGATTTGTCCTGCCATAATAGAGCAAAAAAGTCTCGGGACGTTTTGCATAACGATACTATATGAATCGGAGAGTAACATGAATTTTATTCTAGAATAATGCGAGGTTTTCAAAAGGATATTTATTATTAGCTTTGCTATCAATGCTATCATCATTCAATCCACTGCTGGAAATAGGCTTCTTTCATGGAACGCCATTGAGGTTTTGCATGCGTGTTATTATTAAGATTTGAGAATACTAATCAGGCCACGTGCATCAGGACTCGAGGGGGTTTCGCTTCTCATGCATATTAACTACTAAACTACAATACTATAATTTATAACAACCAATAAGCACAAAACACAATACTAGTCGAAAACCATATCGTATAATAAATATATTTAAAAAATATTTGTATACACGGTGCCGACGGGAATGGTAAAGATTTTAAGCAAGCATTCCTGAGGCCATTAGGAGTAAAAAAATATATATGAACCGAGTCAGATTCGGCAAAAAAAAATCTAAGCTAGTCGATTTATGTACGTAAAAATGCGATAAAATTCGCTTCTCTATGAAAATTATTCCTTTTAATAAAATGACGATTATTTTTCCAAAAAGGATGATTTTAGTGTGCAATAGATTTTATGAGTAGAGAGTAGTTAGTGCACTTTGATTTCTGTCAATAGCGACGCGAAACTTGGCCGCATATATGGCAACGTCGCGATCAAAAGAACTTAATGCACTTTAGTGAGTATAAAAATTGTTTACATGCAAAATTGATAAAATCTATAAAACTAAGCCGGATTTGCCTGGGGTTCGTATATTTTTTTTGCTCCTAATGAATTCGTGGTCATTAGAAGCAAAAAATATGTATGTATAGTCAAAAGTAAATAAAATAGTAACATTTCATTAAACCCTGGAAAGTACTTGAGAACGTATTCCTCTTCTCAATTCAATTAAATGCCGACTGCACTGTATATTTTGAGATCTATTATTAGATTGTGCAAGGGCGGTGCAACACCATTATACTCGTATAGGAACGGATACACGAAGGCCAAGGTGGGCTATGAATGCTAAACAGGCACAGGGTATCACACCTCCAGGGGTTTTAACTTCTAGGCATTTAACGCGCGATAAACTCGACTATAAGCTACTTCGTTCGCGGATAGTGGATGTGCCACAACGGAAAGAAGCTACTTAGCCGCATACATATCTACATCGATGATTTTTGGTACACAGGTAATTTAGCCCAAAATATATAATTTAGTTCTTAAAAAGGGGGGGAGTAATGATGTCATGAAATGTTTGGATTTTTGATCTTTTTTTCAGAATTTATCGTGTGGGGTATCAAATGTAAGAGGATTAATGTGGGTAACAAATGTTTCGGTCTAAAGTCCTGTGTACCAAAATCGTCGATGTAGATATGTATACGGCAATTTTAGGCGTAGCACATGCACTAGGAAGAGTAAAAGTCACAACCACTCTTGTTATCTTCAGTGTAGTCGTAGTACCTATCTACGAATGCCCAGGTACCCAACTACCAAAAATTGTTGAAAAATGTATCTTCAAACTAGAAGCTATGCATTTTCTAGTTTTCGTTCGCCGAGGAGTAAAAGTTATAACCTACTTTTTTTCTTCAGTGCAGTAGGGTACATGCATGAAATTTTTTATCGCTTTTCTCAACTGAATATCAAAATACCGTAAAAACTATTTCAAAATGTGAAATTAAAATTAAAATCGGCCAAGAAATACGCATGATATAGGCATTTTATGGCTTATATCTTGGTTATTTTTATAGTTATTCAAAAAAATATTTTTGTCTATTGTTTGTAACATGAATGAGCTTTTAATAAAGCAAAAATTAAAATTCATGAATATTCCCTGTTGGGTAAAATATCGGTACTGTCCTGCTAATGGACACTGCTAACCTGCTGTAACCATCCTCCTTTTATCAAAAATTGTTACCTCAGATATATTTTGTGTCATAATGGTTTATTTTAGTCCCTTGTCATAAAATCTACTATTGTATTACACGCGACGTATCAGTGAAAGCGGTTGGCAAGCGATTTTTTACCCCGAAGCTTCCTATCAGATTGCGCCTCCACGAACACGCCCGTATTGCAAAAGCGTGGCAGTTATACAATTTAAATTTACAAGCTTTTATTTAGCTTGCAATGTTTATATGTAAGTTGTCCGTTCCAAAATTTACAAAACATAAAATCATGACTACAGATTAAAGCTTTTCCTAATAAAATTCAAATAAAATAAATTAACCTGGCATGAAAATGCTAAATTACACAAAGTTGTACAACTTAATTATAATACAACATCAATAGAAAAAGAAGTGACATATATCATCATAGTTATCCGTATGCCTCGTATTTATACTTTAATTTTCAAAAATACTAAATGGTGTTTTAGATGTGTTTAAAAGATTGGATATTTTTTTCTTACGATAAGTATATTTTGGGTTATTTTTGCACATTATTAGAATATTAATACTGTGACTGTGTAAAGAAAATTGCCGAATTTCGTACATTTTTCACCGAGGATGGTTTATTGTTTTTTTTTATGACAGAGGAGGCAACCGAGCAGACGGGTCGCCTGATGGTAAGCGATCACCGTCGCCCATAGACACTTGCATCACCGGAGGAGTCACAAGTGCGTTGCCGGCCATTTAAGTGGGAGTTCGCTCTTTTCTTGAAGGCTTGAAGGCCGCATTAGTCCGGAAATAGTGCAGGCGGCAATTTCTTCCACAGTTCAGTCGTGCGAGGCAGGAAATTTCTAGAAAAACGCACAGTTGTGGACTGCCAACCATCTAAGTGGTGTGATGATAATAATGATGAATGTATTTGCAAGGTAACAAAATTTAACTGGTCTTTTACTGGGTTTTTCTTAGTTATTAGATCAGTTGATTGCGAGCAAAAGCAACCCAAACTTAACAAGTTAAATAATATTATCACACATTCTTGATTTTACTTGCAGTCTAAACGTTTACCTAGCTTGTTTTGTTAAAATTGCATACCTTCGCAATAGGTTACTTTATTTCAATAAGGATTGAATAGAAATATAACTAAAACGCCAAGTATATATAAAGTTGTGCAACTTAAAAGAGCGTCCGTGCATCCTTTTTAATTTATGCTAATTCTCAAAATTTCTAAACCATTACAATTCCCAAAGTTCAGTACAGTTTTAAAAACGACATATATGTTTTCTCAGGATTGAAGATTTAGAAATTTTGTGTTGTATTTCCTCCTATACTCAAAATTCTAAACGATACCCGATCTTTATTTTAAAAACTTAACCTGAAGATCTTTTCTTCTTAATTCTTAAAACAAGTAGTGTTCTTGAATCTAAGCAAAAATTAAATTTATTTCCACTAAAATCCATGAACTCCAAAAGCGTGCGTCACAAATACAATATTAACACAATACCTGAAAAAAAAAACGGCACTACTAAACAGCATGCTAAGTAGCCTCTAAAATCTAAAATTATGTAGGTAATTGATGTAAAATTAAATTAAAAGAGGGATTTATTAGCAGGGCTTATTACTCCTTAGAAGATTTTTTTCAACAAAACTCTCCTGTTCCCTACCCTATTTATCCTATTTACCGACAAAGATTGAATCGAAATATTAATAATCTGCAACGAAAACCTGAAAGTTCTTACCTATACAGTTGTGCAAAAATTCAGAAAGTAACGTTCAAGATGATCAAACTGAAAGGATTTTTTCGAAATTTTGACCTTATTTTTGCACAGATACGATTTCCATATGTATTAAGTATTTATTCACTCTCGATTTCGTATTGATGATTGCAACCGCAGTTGCTCCCTGAGGTTTGTAGAAATCGAGACTTTGAATGAAAATAATAAGTATCTTAAAGTCACCAAAATTAGTACACAGGAGTTTAAAAGAGGTTTTATTTTCAAAATTAGGATATTTACTATTATTATTGCACATATTCCTTATTATTTTTAGATCTTTTCATTCTCAATATTGTGTATAGTAATGATGGTTACATGCATATGTATTCTAGCAGAGTGTATTCTGGAACTTTATGTTGTTTGTTTTTTAATTAAAGTAACATGTAGTTTTGTAAGTTTCCATTTCTGAGAGAAAAGTAATAGTTATCAAAAAAGGTACGTTGTTAAATTAGGCACTATATTTCCTATTTTATTATTATTATTAAAATATAACTAACCTGCCATGAAAACTCGAAAATTCGTAAAGTTGCGCAAGTTCAGAGAGCGGAGGGCGTGCGGCCGATGCGGCGCATCGCGAGCGACTGCTGATAGCGGCGGAGAGGATTATGTAAAGGAACGGAATCTTATTAATTTTTACTTCTATAAAACGTGGGCCACTATGTTTTTTAATATTTAAGAGACTCAGACTCAGGCAGTTTTTGTTCTTAAAAACGTGAAGGTTCTTAGAGCATTTAACTACTGGGATATGGCAAGTACAGACGCATTCCCTTCTGCCAAAGGGTGTATATGCGAAAAAGCAGGGCAGTTTTAAGGATACATTTTCTTCGTGTGTGTGTGTGATATTTTTTTGTTGGTTTTTTATATTATTTGCGCTTTAGTATAAATATTTCCGTAGTTTTGGAGACCGAGTGAAGTAGAATGAGTACTTCGCCTGATATGACGATGACGATGTTGTTGACCCTACTATTTTAATCTCACTATATCGCTACTCCGGCGCCATGCTGGAAAGACTTGTAACTATTATTTCAAATCCACTTTTTAACCCCCGACAAAAAAGAGGGGTGTTATAAGTTTAACGTGTCTGTGACTCTGTGTATCTGTGTATCTGTCTGTGGCATCGTAGCGCCCATAACGGATGCGATTTCAGTGCAGTTTTTTTGTGTCATAGATTTTATCCCGAGTGTTTTTAGCTTTGTTTGATGAAAATCGGAGCACTCATCTCCAAGATATTCAGCTTTTAGTGGAACAAGTCGGGGGTTTTTTAAATTTTAATTTTCTATTGTTATTGAGATTTTTTACTGTGCACTGGACGTCGCTGCTTTCCGCTGGATACTTTTTCATCTGTTTTCTTTGTTTAGTTTCACTATACCTATAGTGTAAACGATTTTTAATCTCATAATACGGTAAGGACTATCTTCCGAAATATTCACTAAATTAAAAGACTAAAACTTTATATTTTATTTATAACTAGAATTATTCTATCTCCATTTTAGGGTTCCGTACCTCAAAAGGATACGCTTTTAGATCACTGATGTGTGTCTGTTTGTCGCTTGGTACAATGATAGCTGGTCTTTTGAGCATAGTTATAGGATACTCGTTACCCGACTACATTGAAGCAAAAAGATGATTATAACTTTTTTCTACTATGCGAACGATGTTGCGGGTACCCTCTCTAGTATGTTATTAGTATTGAGCGTCAGGGGTTAAAACAAGGCCAAGTTCGAAAGGAACAATTGGAACTGTCAGTTTCATCGATAAAAGAATCGAGATGGAAGTGGATGCCAAATTGCGTTAAAGTTCCTTCGTGATCTTGGACTTGGCATTTTTAGGGTTACGTACCCAAAGAGTGCCAAAAGAACCCTCTATTAAGCCTCCGCTGTCTATCACAGGTTTCTTTTAGCTAATTTTTTTGTCGTTTTGCTATGCAACCCTTCGTTTGCAAATACGATTCGCACTTGGCCGGTATTTTTATTTATACCTAGAGGATGTCGGCAACTTCGTTCGCGGAGGAGAAAAAGTTCACACGAAAAAAAAAGTTAACACGGGTGAAGCCGCATTATTGCAATGTTACAGATAAATGCATTTCCTTTTTATGAAGAAACTACCTACTACACAAAATAGCAGATCAAGCTAGTTCTACAATATGTCTATATCTACGCACGTCTAGAATAGGTATGCAATTACAACTCTATTAGACCTATCTAAACAATTGCATACCTGACTCCACCTGAAGTCCGATGAAGAAGTCCTTCAAACAACAACCTACCATACCACAACAAGTTAAGACTAAAATTCCATTGGACTAAACTTCCACGAGAACATAAGTTCGTAGCAAAGTTCGTAGCGGCGTAGCACAAGGGTATTCCCAAGTTCGACATTTGAAATTGCTATCCTGTCATCCCGCTCACTCAAATGTAAATCAACATGACAAAAAGGGACGGTGAATGTGGTCGGGATTTCAAATTTCGAGCTTCGTAGTAACCGTTACGGAGGAGAGAACTTATTTGTTCAAATGTTTGACAAACAACAAGAGGACGAGTTTCATTATGATGATCTTGAAACTTGAACCTTCGAGAACTTCTGGAGCTATATTGTTATTGAGATTTGTAGATAACGGAATTATTGCATTTTGTACGTTTCTAGGTTCTGTTCGGTAGTAAAAATAGTTTTTAGGGTTCCGTACGCAAATGATCTCAACGGGGCTCTAATTACTAAGGATCCGCTGTGTGTATGGGAAGCACAAGAAACTAAAACAAATCGGTCTTTACGTTCAAAAGCTATGATGCTACAGACAGACACATGGGTACACTTATGAAACTTAGATAGTGGGAATCATTTTTGTGGGCCGTTTTTCCACTTAGCTTATATGATACATGCATAAAAATATACAAAAATTAAAAATATAATGTAAATTGTGTCTTAGTGGTACGGGGGTAAATGAATTTTTTGACCCACACGAATCTGCCCACAACTTTAAGCTTCATTTAAAATAAAACCTTTAAATAATGATTTCTCCTTTATTATATAATTGGTGTAAGTTGAAACGTTTAATGTCCCATCTGCTAAACTTAATAAACAGGAAAATAACATATTAGAAGCCCGATTTTTTGGTAACTCCAGAGACGTCAAAGGTATGGGTCTAAAAGTTGATTCACCCACGGAACCCTCGAAACTCGAGTCCGACTAGCACTTGATTGGTTTTTTTGAGTTCTGTACCCAATGAGTAAAATGGGACCCTATTACTATGACTTCGCTGTCCGTCTGTCTCATTGTCCGTCTGTCTGTCTGTCACTAGGCTGTATCTCATGAACTGTGATAGCTAAACAGTTGATTTTTTTACAGATGATGTGTTTCTATTGCCGCTATAACAACAAATACCAAAAACAGTATAATTTTATGTCTGTCTGTCTATATTAGTGACCAGTATAAAATTATCGAACATCGCGTACATTTTGCTTAGGAGTAAGGATCTGCTAACACTGGATTTTCGTAGATACGGCGGTTTGTAGCGTATACGGTGCGCGAGTCTGACTCGCACTTGGCGGGTTTATTTTTAACCGACTTCCAAAAAAAGGAGGAGGTTCTCAATTCGACGGAATGTTTTTTTTTTAAATGGATTTTCACCGATTACTCAAAGACTATTTGACCGATTTCAATTTTTTTTTTGTTTTATAGAAAGTACTTTCTAGTTAGTCCCATTTAATTTTGGTGAAGATCTGATGATGGAATCCATGAGGAATTAAAGGAACTCCGCAAATATTGTAGGCATATATATAGCGATTTTGGTATTATAAGAAACATAATAAGAATTCGCATTCAGAAAGTGTAAATTGGTGAAGTGGAACTGATGCAGAAGACCACAGAATGCCATCGGAACTCCTCAATGATAAATGATTTATGGGTGGCGACAAAATATCTTGATTAATTTAGCTAAGCAACTTCATAGTCACAAATTTAAATATTCCTGATGAGAATGGTACCATCGAATTGATTTGATGATGGAGCCGGAAGGTAGGCACCAGATCTAAGTAATAAAATAATGTATCCTAGCCGTGTTTGGGCTTGTTCGAATCATCACGAGATACACTTTTAAGTAACGATTAACTAAAAAGTGTAAAATAAATAAACTTTTAAACAAAAAAATAAAACCGACTCCAAAAAAACTAAAAAGTAAAAAATAACGCCATAATTTAGTTTCTTCAAATTACTTACAAGTAACCGTTTGTATACTCAATCTATACAGTATATACAATTAATGTTATTTTGGAGTCGGTGCCATCGTGTCACAACTTACTAAAATCGTCAATTTTCAATATTTTACACATTCTTTATATGGCACTGACGCCTAAATAAGATTATTGTATATACTGTATAGATTGAGTATACAAACGGTTACTTGTAAGTAATTTGAAGAAACTGAATTAAGGCGTTATTTTTTACTTTTTAGTTTTTTTGGAGTCGGGTTTATTTTTTTGTTTAAACGTTTATTAGGATTCCTCTTTTATTCTCGATAGAATATAATATCACATTACGAGGGGCGAGTTATAACACATGTTTCCTTTATCCCGGTCCAGCTGACTGCGCAAAAACTAACAAGATTTGGAAAATATTAAACGGGAAAATATTAAACATTAAAATTTCCGCGACATGCAAAATTAATATAGGGGAGATGCGGCAGAATCGGACGACTTCCTGACATTATTCACAACCACAAACCGTTCGCAACTTCACTCGAGAGCAAAAATGTCGGGTCGGTAAAATCCTTATCCTTACTGAAAGTTTTATGAAGACACCGTATTTACTGGATATAATTATATATTTAAATATTATCACAACATAGTCACAATAATAAAATATCAACTCCAATTTAAATCTATTTTCCACACAACATCTTTTTATGACATATTGTCATACAGTATTCAAATTTAGGAACTTAATTTAAATCTATCATACCATAGAGATTTATAGATAAACTACGGAGGTTCTAAATCAGTTTATATTTTCAACACTTACTATATTATAAACGTGAAAGTATACGTTCCACTATTGCGCAAAAACTACACAGCAGATTTGCGTAAAACTCTTCAGTAATATAGCTTAGATATCAGAATAGGGCATAGGCTACAATTTTCGAGGTGATTCATTCATAAAATGGGTTTTTTAACAATAAGTGGGAAAGCCTTAGAAAACCGCGAGTTTTGTTCATTGTGACATTTCTATTGCCAAGAATTATAACAAACAGTTGCTTGGAAACCAATTTCACGTTAGTATCTATTTGTGTAACTTCTATACTACTATAAAGTTGAAATAAAACAATTTAACGGATATATCGCGTATATTATCTCATTTTAGTTCCCGACGTTTCGGAAGCTTTCCAGCTTTCCATGGTCACGGGAGGACTGTCAGTCAGGGTCAGTCCTCCCGTGACCATGGAAAGATAATATACGCGATATAATCCGTTAAATTGTTTTATTTCAATGAGTAATAATCGCGGAAACAGAAGAAAATATTATTATAAAGTTGTAAAAATGAAATGTCTGCACATTGAAGATATTATTAGATTTTTGTAAGTTTGTATGTGTCGTTGTGGCTTCATTACGCAAAATCGGCTAAACAGATTTCCATATTTTTTAGTATACGGGTAGCTGGTTCTCCAGATGGTTATAGGATACTTTTTACCCGACTACGCTGAAGAAAAAACGGTGGGTTATGACTTTTTCTCCTCCGCGAACGAAGTTGCGAGCATCTTCTAGTACCGTCATATTTGTTAAAATAGTGCAGGGTTGTACAGTTTTTTTAATTCTGTCATAATCTTTACATCTAAACTGCAAAAATAACAGTTTTAAAAATATAGTCATTAGGTATAAATCGAACTCGTCAAAACTCATGAAAAAATCGTCATTTAAAAATGGGTTCCTTATAGTTTCGTCATTTCTGTCAGTCCGTCCGTAGGTATGTCACGAAAAGGCATTTTACGCAAAAACTACGAGTACTGAATGTATATTGATACATACATGTAACCGAAACTGAAATGTTTTTTACAGCAAATGTCAATGTTGTTATTTCGAGGATATTTTGGGAAGTAATCGCTCCCAAACTTGCGTAAATTGTGTGTCCGCCGAGGGGGCTCCGTCCCTATTTCCTAAATCTTTTTTTTATATTTTTTTATACGATTATAGTCGAGCATTTTACCGCAATGTCACCTTATGTCAAAAACACATGTTACAAAATTTACAAAAATAAAGCTTGATAAATACTTTCAACGAAAATTGATTTTAACATGATCGGATATACGGTTTTACGGCCGAAAAACGGCGATTTTCAACAAAAGGACGTAAGTGCCGCCGAGATACGCTCTTTTGCTAGTGCAATTTTTCATATCGTACTTTTTTTCCACATGTAGTGCATTTTTTCGTATGGACGGCTGCATGGAATTAATAAGGAGACTTTGAAGCGGATCGAAAAAGAAGACTGCATTTTAAATAACACTATTTGAATGTCTTCATTATTGCTTTATTTAAACCAAGTAACATAAAATAAAATATATACTTAATATTTTCATATTTCAATAGAAAAGTTACTTATTCGAATATCAATATCGGAATTGAAACTTTTAACTCCAGTATTCAAAGGCAAGGGATCAGTGCAAGAGTGTGGTAACTACCGCGGTATAAAGGTTATGTCCCACACCATGAAGCTCTTCGAGCGGATAATAGACTTTCGGATCCGGCAAGAGAGTACTGTCTCGGAGTGTCAATATGGATTTCGCCCCGGTCAAGGGACCATTGACCCTGTTTTTGCCCTAAGGGTTATCATGGAGACATACAGGTCGAAGAATACGCCTCTGCATTTTCTTTTCTTGGACATGCAGAAGGCCTTCGACTGTATCCCTCGCGTGGTGATCTGGTGGGCACTGCGGTCCAAAAAGGTACCTGAAATCTATATTGACATTATCCGTGATATGTCGTAAAAATGTCTAGCCATGCCGCCTCCGCCGGGTCCGGGTAAAAGGGGAAAACCCAAGAAATGATGGCTTGACGTCGCCAGGGATCACATGCGGGGCAATGGCCTTACAGCTAAGGATGCAGAAGACCGTGCGAAGTGGAGACAAAAATGCCGGAAAGCGGACCCGGGGCTCCGAAGCAGCAGCTGAGGATGCAACCGGGAAAACGCTACGATGATGAAGATGAATGTCGGAATTGAAACGTAGTGGTTATATTCTCTTTGATCGGAATTATCGATATGACTTCCTTGGAATAGTTTACGTCAAAATTAGTTCAATGAGACACTCGTTGACTGCGGGTGGCGCTTCAAATTCGTACACAAAATTAGGTGTCAAATGTATTGGACAGCTTATCCGGTGGAATAATTTGGGAATAATAGACACCATTATGACGTCAGTAAATACCGGGCAATGACAGACTTATCGAAGAAGAGTACCTTTTTTATACTTACGTCAAACACACAAATTAATATTTTGTCATTATCGCCGTCATTTTCATAAAATATATATTGAGTTTTTTAATCAATATACTTTACCTGATATTTATTAACAATGGGTCGGGATAGTAAGTTATCACTGTAATTTTTACGAATCATTAATTTTTCATCAGTATATAACACGTATTTACATACATGGGCCTAATCTTCCAGCTGGGTAGATGCAACTTCGAGAAAGAGGTCAATCGTCGAATCCGACTTGGCTGGGAAACGTTTGGGAGGCCACACAATACCGTTTCGTCCAATATCCCGTAGTGTCTGAAGACGCAAGTCTTTTTTTAACCAGTGTGTGTTGCCAGTGATGAATGATGACTTACGACCTGAAACGTGGTAGCTCACGATGGGCCTTAAAGTTATTGTGAAAGCAATGAAGAGAGCTATGGTTTTTCAGAATGTGAGGTCGAATCAGAAATGAAAGGATCCGTTAAGTCAGAGAGCAATGGAAAGGGATATGGTGTTTCTAAATGTGACATCAAATCAGAAATAAAGGGGTCCGTGAAGTCAGAGAGCAATGAAGAGAGTTATGGTGTTCCAAATGTGAGATCGAATCATAAATGAATGGGTCCGTTAAGTCCGAGAGCAATAGAAAGGGCTATGCTTGGAGTTTCTTCGCGAGATCGAATCAAAAATGAAGAGATCAGTAGTAGAACCAGGGTAACTGGCATAGCTCGGAGAATAGCAAAACTTAAATGGCAATAGAAAGGGCACATTCACATTACTCGTAAAACTGACGGCCGCTGGGGCCCTTGAGGGAGGAGGAGGGAGCTCTTGAGTGGCGACCATGCACCAGAAGACGCAGCGTGATGGACTCATGGCCTGGCGAAGGTCTGTGGAGTCCACTGGATGCAAACAGCGCAGAACCGGTCTTGGTGGTGTTCTTTGGGAGGGGCCTACGTCCAGGAGTGGACGTCTTTCGGATGATTATGATGATTCATCGACATTGGGTCTGAACCCTTTTCAGGCTAACCACACCGCAGTTTAAAGTATGTTGCTGTAAAAACGCAATGAGCACTATCTCCTCATAAACGCAAGGTTTTAATGATATATTATATTAGACTAGGTGTCAAAGGCGTGGTAAGGGAAGTCGACGCGTATTCTACTCATATTTAAAGAAAAAGGTGTTTTTTTCCTTGGGAAACCCGATGGGAATCCACTTATTCGCTTCGCCACTGTTAGGTATACCTGTTGTTCCATAAGCTCCGGTAGCCGAGTGGTCTAAGCGTGCGACTTTCAAACAGGAGATCTTGGGTTCGAATCAGGCCTGTACCACTGAGTTTCTCGGAATTTACGAGTATGTACGGAATGTCAGTCATCAAAGGCCTCTTAGTCTTTTACAGACTATTGAAACAGTGTCATGTCGGAAAACAATGTTTTTCGTGACTATGTAAGCCAATACAACCTCAGGCTTGACAGATGTAAGAAAAAGGAAAACACAGTGAGAAAATGCTTACATCTGCAAAGAAATTCAAGGGTGTATGTGAAGTATGCAATCCGCACTGGGCCAGCATAGAAACAACAGCCCATTCACTCTCATTCACGAAAGGAAACCTGCGCCCAGCTGTGGGACCTATACATGATGATGTACCTTTTGTTTAACATAAACAAAACATTCTTTGCAGAAACGCTTGATACGAAATGCACATTCGGAACCCGTCCGGAAGTCGATCTTCAGATGCTGAATGAGAAGATCTACAGAGAGGTGAAACACTTCAGAAATTATAAAACCTACCGGCCTAACTTCGGAGGTTAGTAATAAAACTGTAATGTGACTAAAATGTTAAAAGATAATGCATAACCTAAACCGTTCAAGGAAGCGTTTTTCACTTCGTCCACATTCCCATTTTGTCAACTTACGATATGTCGTCAACGACCTCATTTCATCCAGTGTCCTATCTTGTCCATCCTCTAAGGATACTTTTTTTAGGGTACCGTACCCAAAGGGTACAACGGGACCCTATAACTAAGACTTCGCTGTCCGTGTGTCTGTCTGTCACCAGGCTGTGTCTCATGAACCGTGATAGCTAAACAATTGATTTTTTACAGATGATGTATTTCTGTTGCCGCTATAACAACAAATACTAAAAACACTATAATTTTATGTCTGTCTGTCTATATTAGTAACCAATATGATCGAACACCGCGTACATTTTGCTTTGAAGTAGGGATCTGCTAACACTAGATTTCCATAGATACCGCCGTTTGTAGCGTATAAAATGTACGGAACCCTGGAAGCGTGAGACCGACTAGCACTTGGCCGCTTTTTTTCTTTTTGGTATGGAACCCAAAATAACGATTACATGGAGACCAATTATATAAGTGAATCAATTATATATGAAAAGTGGCCCTGTGTCTAAGAATAAAACTATACTGAAAAAACTAAATAAATAAAAAATATCACAACATAACATAACAGTGCTTAATCACGCATAAATATGATTTATTTAATAATCTTGCGTCGTGTTAAATACGTTAAAACATATTTATTTGAGATTAAACCCCGTTTTCATAAGTTTTTTCTTTAACTGGCACTGTTTGTATAGATACAAACAATGTCTACATATTACATAGACAGTGCAACTTAAATAGATAGATCTATGTAAGTTGCCCACTTCAAAGTTTACAAGTTAAATTTGAACCAATTTCCGGTTCTCGATTATACTGCCTGGCGGTGGTTTGTTGTATTTGCATGCGTATTTTTGCAAGACATAATTTCGCGGAAAAACAAGGGAACAACTTTATTATTATTATTGTTGTTTAATATTCATTTACAATACTTCAATCTCAAACTGCTTTGCGCCACCTACTTACTTTGGCATAATTATGTAAGTTGCCAGCGTATTTCAGATCAGCTTGACTCCTTGGCACTGCGTAGAGATGTAGCCTCGCTCTGCATTTTCTATCGCTTGTATAACGGAGAGTGTTCCGAGGAATTGTTCGGGTTGATCCCAGCTGCATCTTTCCGCCATCGTCCTACGCGACAATTTTTCCATCCTCACCACTTAGATGGTTGGCAGTCCACAACAGTGTACGTTTTTCTAGAAATTTCCTGCCTCGCACGACTGAACTGTGGAATAAATTGCCGCATGCAGTATTTCCGGACCGATGCGATCTTCAAACCTTCAAGAAAAGAGCGTACTCCCACCTGAAAGGCAGGCAACGCACTTGTGACTCCTCTGGTGATGCAAGTGTCTATGGGCGTCGGTGATCGCTTACCATCAGGTGACCCGTCTGCTCGTATGCCCTCTATGCCATAAAAAAAAGTTCGATGACAATGCTGATGATGGAACCGGGAAGTAGTCATAGGAACTGTGTTATAAAATAACGCACTTTGGGCTCTTTAGATTCGCCACGATGAGTTCATGGATTTTCAAAGAAAAGTACAGTCGGCTAGCTTGTCACAAAATTTATTTTGTGTTCTGTGAAAATCGTGTGATTTTAAACCAATGTCAAATAAAAAATGTTGAATACTTACCACAGCGCTGCCCATCGCGACGAAGTTCTACGCGGCGCACGACCAGGTCATGTCAGAGTCTGAGGAACAGACGAAGAAGGTGGCCGACTATGCGTACAATGTGGCCCAAAGCAGGGCAAAGGGGCCGCACAGCAAGTACCCTTCGCCGGTCACTGACAACCAAGTGTAAGTTATTTTTTATAAGTGGCAAGCGAGCAGACGAGCCACCTGATGGAAAGTGGCAATCGTCGCTCCTCCGTTTCTAAGTCGGTTAAAACATGCAATACGCTTTCAGAGAAGCTTATGATCTTCAAACAGTTATGACGATTAGGTATATAGGATTATAGTTAGCACATGTTTTTTTCAGGTACGGCTGGTTCTTAACTCCACTAGTGCCTTTGGATCGAAACGACCTTCGATTCTACCGTCCAAAGCAAGAGAGCATCCATACGAAGATCGAGATCATTATACGCATGGTCAATCCCAAGAATCGTGAGGCGAAGGCGAAACCTGAGGCGAAATAAGGGATTATTTTTTGAGTGCAAAACATCCCAGTGCTGGTAGTTCATGGCCTAGGGGCGGCGGTAGTGGATCCAGGAACTTGAGTCTTACTTGTCGAGGGGAAGTGGTGCGGGTGCTTGAGCCCTTTATTTCCCTTTCCCGCCTTGTCTTCCCTCTGATAAGCCAGGAGTAGTAGGTAGGGCTTGAGACAATTTCCCCCTAAAGAGGGTACATGAGGGTTGGTAATCGTGGAATTTTCCAACTTACGGAGATACTGATGCCCGACCTCTGATGGTCTGAAACGCAGTTTTAGGACATACAGGTCACAGGCTTAGCCAAGTTACCATCGTTGTATTTAAAGATTTTTATTTTCGTCCTGTTAAGCGTGAAACGGTGTAAGCTGTCGTTATTTGTACACGTAACGAACTCAATGCTGAATGTTGGTGTAGGGGCATCCACAGTCAGTGGATCCAGGATTACTTTGGATGGGCGTACTTGAAGGGGAAGAAGTGCTCAAGCATGATCCCCATAGCCCCCTCCTCTCCCCATTCCCGCCCTTCTAGAACTACAACGGCTTCAGCACCCATGAGTGGAATATTTGAACAGGAGCTCGCTAGTTTTACAGACAAGAAGATGGGGTGATTGAAAACTGTGTGACCTTTTATTACTATGCATTTTATTACAGTTCTGATTAAATGTGACCAGCCCAGTTCTACTTTAACTTGGCCGCTTTCTTGGCTACGCTAATTTGGGCGTTTGAGAATAAGAAAGTCCGGATGGGAGCGACAAAAACTGAGGATCATTTTTTATTACTAAGGTGCGTTTTGGTTAGACGGAAGTAGGGATGCCTTTAATAGCATTTTCGGTAATGATTTAGTATTTCCCATACTTTCATCTTATCCCAACGCACCTTACATTATTTTTCCTTTCGCCCCGCTACAATTGGCCGCTTTCTGAATTTGCTGCTTGGCGCGCAGCGTAGAGTTCCGGATTCGAATCATTCTATTTGCACCTACTGTTTAACTGAGACGTTACCTGTGGTAAGAAAGAGGAATTGGGTGTGGCCGGCTACATGTCAAAACCCTTGTTGACTTACGCGCGTGACTTTTTAACCACACACACCACAGGCGCCGACTCAGTTGAAATCGTTAGGCTTACGCTCCATGGCTGTTTGGAAAACCTCGAGTTTGGACTTCTAAGTTTCGGACACCCTAGGGAAATCTACTGTGTTGAGCGAGAGCCCGGCGCTGTCATTCGCTCCGGGTGAATTTCCTGTATATTTTCGTGCGGCAGGTGATCCTCCAGACGCAGCGGTGCTCTATGAATATACAGGAAACGCGCCGAGCTGCCGCTTAACGCAGCCGACGCCTTTATAGTATAAGTAAATCATGTAGGTACCACCTATGTCACTCTGCATGTCACTTTGTTAACTGTTTATTTAAAGAAGATGGCTGCTGTAACAAATTTTCTACGATTGTATGCGCTTCGAGTGCGAATTATAGTTTTTATCATTATATTATGATAGGTACCTATATTTTTATAATTATGTATAACTAATGTTAATTTGTAGAATATATTGTTCATTTGTAATTTTATTTTTCTAGTTTGTGAAATACATTATGTTTCTAAGTGTTTTTATGGTGTTAACTTTTTTTTGTAAAATAAACCTAAACTATTATAAAATTGAAGATATTTTAATGAAAAAAATACTGGAATGCAGGTGCGTTTCCTGTATATTCGGTGGGTGATTCGCCAGACGCAGCGCTGCTCCATGAATATACAGAAAACGGCACAAGGAGCGGACGCTTTAATTCCTGGTAACTCAGGCAAAGCCGGTGATACATGCTAGTTTTATATAAATATAACTGATCTATATCACCCCAATTTCCCCCGGCTACCCTTCTCGGGTCGCTGCGCTCGGCGGGGATTTCATAAAACACAGGTCAGGTACGTATAAACGGGTACCTAATTGTTTTTATTTTACCGACTTACAAAAAGACAGCTTTTCTTTACAAACTTTTCTAATATCAAAGCAATTATACCGGTGTCTATAGCGTATACATGGATGTCGGATCATCTTTCAAATCTTGAAAGTAAAATTGCTGAACTTTGAGTGGGCATAGATGATTTTTTTAATCGCTTGAATTTAGCTCTAATACTTAGAAAAAACTTAACTTATTCTGTAACTTAAGAAAAGAGTCTTGTCGACCCGTATGAGACCTGTGCGGAGGCAGAAAATAGTAGATTTTACAACAAGCAAACCATTTTGACACGAAGTAAGTATAATTATTTCCATTCCTAGGGTTCATCATCATCATATCAGCCCAAGGACGTCCACTGCTGGACAAAGGCCTCCCCCAAGGATCTCCACAACGACCGGTCATGCGCCGCCCTCATCCAACGGTTTACCATGATGTTCACCAGATCATCGGTCCATTCCCCAATTTTTAACAAAAACCAAAACCCAGCACATCAACAATCCCAACTACCAACATACGAGTACTAGAGATAAAAGCTAATTGTTGTGAAAAACAGTAGAGAAAACATATTTTTGGAATAACTTTAAAAATAACCAAGATATCAGCCATCAAACGTCAATACACGAGTACATCTTATACTTTTTGAGTAAAATGCGTTTAAGATAGAGTGGTTTACATACGGACTGTTTTCAAGATGATCGGATATATCGTTTTGAAGCTATTGCCAAAAAACTGCGCTTCTCAGCAACAAAATTAGGACATAAGTGACGTGGAGATACTCTCTTTTGTTAGTGCACTTTTTCATATAATGTTTTATTCATCTGTAAGTAGTGCATTTTTTGTAGGAACGGCTGCGGAACGCTTCACTGAGCATGGTCCGCCATGCTCTTGCGCGATTTTTTGAAATTGGTGCAAACGAAATAATTTAGGTATCAATCATCTCTATCACTTCAAGCCAGCAGCGCCATCTACCGTCCACGCGCTCAATAAAACCTCGCCATTTAAAATGATTAACGCAAAGCTTACAATATTCGCTAATCGGAGTAATAAAATCTTCAAAGCGTCATTGCCGTCGCTGCCTTTAAACTCAAAAAGTTCTACAAACGTTTATCACTTATAAGTCTTTCCGCTCTTTCGTTTCTGGAGAGGTGATTAATGAATCTCATTGTCTCTTTCGCGCCATTAGGAATAGTTCGGCGATCGAACAATAGCTTTCTCATTTTAACGATGTTTTTACGAGCGGGGGTTCAGCGCGGATTTTAAATTTGTCATCTGGACAAGCAGAATTTAAGGGCAGCTGCACACACTCGGAATTCTGTCCATGTCAAAAGTATCCAATAGCCTGTGGATGCCTAGCTATCAGTGTACTAAATATTTAAATCCGTTAAGCCGTCCCCGTATTGCCTAACGCGTTTGACGCTCGCAATCGGAATCAAGTGTTATCATTTTGTATGGGCTATAACAGGCTATGACAGTTGATTCGGATACCAAGTGTCAAAACTTCGTTAGGCAATAACCCCCCTGGTTTGACATGATGAAGCCACAACGACACATACAAACATACAAAAAATCCAAAAGAATATATTTCGATTCAGTGACTTTTACATATACACTTATATATTAATTGAAACTATTGCCTTTTTTAGAGTTTTGAACACGATTGTATATTTACACCAGAAGAAGAAAGAAGGATTGAGTAGCATTTCAATAAAAATGTTTATCTACATCCGTATTATAAGTTCTCTACAATATGTTTGGCAGCGATAAGCAAATAGACTATATCAGGAAATCTCTATCTGTAGGTGCATCGTAATTTTTACTTTACGATATCGGCAACCGATAGTTTAATTACATTTAAATTTGGAACAGCTGTCAAAACTCAAGTGGGTCTCTATTCTAGTATCCATAGTAAAAGTATTAGTAAACAGTTACCGATACGAAACGTCAATTCAGTATGTTTTTTTAATATAAACCCCACGACATTTGATCTCGAGTGATATGAAAATAAGGACTTCATTCGTTTGTCTATGATTAAAAAAAACATTAGTTTTGACGGAGGATCGAATTGCCGCCATTAATCCGCCATTAACATTTGATTGTTGGTTTTTTGCTGTTACGAAAGTAGAATTGTGAAAAGTTGTTTATAATTTACATTTAAGTTGAAAATATGAGTAGAAGTGACTTCGAGAACTATATTAACACTCCGCCGGATATCGTAAATGCAGCCACGATTGCAACAAATAACTTATTGTCAGAAAAATCGATAACCAAATTTAGTACTAGTAAAAAAGTACTAAGATTTTTTAGATTGGAGAACAAACGCACGACTTCGATGTGAATACATAATTTGTTTCTGTATTTGTTCAAGTTTATTTTTTAATGCATTATTTTAATATCTATAGTCTATTGATGTTTTACAGGTAACACTAGTAACAATGCAGGTCAATTCCCTACGGCTATTTCTGAACCCATCTTAGAGTACTTATGATAATATGTGTGTAGATAACGTAGTGTATGTATCTGTACATAATTAGGCCTTAAAACACTCATGTGATCCTATTATGAAACTCGCTAACGCTCCTTTCATAAAACCACACTCGTATTTTAAGGCCTCTCATTATGTATCAGTTGCATAAACTACTATTTGTAATTGGATATACATAATAAACGCTGATAATAAATAACAAAATACTACTACTTCTATGTCTGTAGAACCTTTTTGCTCTATATTATTTGACATACCCGTATTTACCTATGACATATTATGACATGGGTAAATAAGGTTACTGTTCTGTCATTTTTACACTGTTTTAGAACAATTTATTGAGTTTTTTAATTAATATTTTTTACCCAGTATTTATCAAAAGGTCAGTACTGCACAATCATGGTGATCATGCTGCTTTACGACTCCGCCCATTTACGAGCATGAAGCCAGCATAAACACCACAAAATCTCATAAATATATATCCAGACCTTATTACTATTACAGTAGAGTTGGTGTGTACATATTTTTGAATGTTTTGGTGAGTATTTATCTTTGCCCTTGACTGTACCCTCCACCGTTGAAAGGAAACGGCGTTGCTTATGTTTTCCGCGCTAACTACTCTAAGGCTGGGTCCACACTCACGCGAACTCCTCGTAAGTAAGTGCGGTAATCATGGATCCGAACAGAGCCAGTTTAAAGGTTTTACTAGTGATTTTCATACTGTGGGGCGCGCTTCCCTATGGGAGCGTGACGCTATTTACAGGGGGCGCAGCAAAAAAACTAGCTAGACCTAATAATGCTGAAGCTAATTATTATTAGGTATATAACGAGCTATCGTTTCTGTACTGAGTCAGCGCCACCTACCAGTAAGGACCAGGAAAATAGCCCAAAATATACATTGTTATTTTTGATAAATAAGTACCTTCTATTAAGATAGCATTACATATATTGGTTGTTCCTTAAGCCTATAATGTTTTCGCGTCTTTTTACCGACTCCCGAAAAAGGAGGTAGTTCTCAATTCCGTTGTATTTTTTTATGTGTGTTGTTACCAGAACTGCGTTATTTATAAAGCGATTTAGAAAATTATTTCTTTGTTTGAAATGAGCATATGCATCCATTATAATTTTAGTGAAGATCTGAGGATGGAATCCATGCGCAATTGAAGGAACTCCTCAAATATTGTTGCCATACAGATAGCCATTTCGGTATTTTAAGAAACATATTAAGCATTTGTATTCAGAATATGTAAATTGGTAATGTGGAACTGATGAAGAAGACCCCGGCGATATATCTCGATAAAAATAGCTAAGCTATTTCATGGTCGCAAACTGAAATGGTTCTGATGAGAATAGCTACCATGGAATTGATTTGATGATTTAGCCGGAAGGTAGGCACCGGACCGTGTTTGGGCTTGTTTGAGTTGTCACGAGATATACTGTCGATTAACGATTAACTAATAATTTTTTAACAAAAAATAATACCGACTCCAAAAAAATCTAAAAGGTTAAAAAAATTACTGCATAATTTAGTTTCTTCTATTTATATACAAGTAAACGTTTTTCTAGTCAATATATACAATTCAATTATTTTGGAGCGGTGTTATAGTGTAACAACATACGAAAAACGTAGACTTTCAACAATTTATTTTCAACAACATTCCTTGATTCCCAGATGGCACCGACGCCAAAATAAGATTAATTGTATACAAAAAAAGTTTAGTTGTATGTAAATTGAAGATTTTTTTTATACTGTTTAATTAGTGTTTTTTGGAATTGGTATTTATATTTTGTAATAAAGTTAATTTATACACTTATGTTACACTTATTAGTACACTTTTGTACGTATTTTTATCAATAAAACTTACCTTAATTTAATATTTTCTTCTGTTTCCGCGATTATTACTCATTGAAATAAAACGCGGGAGGACATGGTCACGGGAGGACCATGTCCTCCCGTGACCATGGAAAGCTGGAAAGCTTCCGAAACGTCGGGAACTAAAATGAGATAATATACGCGATATAATCCGTTAAATTGTTTTACCTTAATTTCATTGGTTATCATATTTACAGGCCAGCAATTAAATAACAGGAAGTAATCATAATAGGAAGTAATCAATTTAAACAACATACATAATTACTTATTTTGCAGCAAAAATGGCTGACAAATGCACATTCGGCACTCGGCCGCCTGTGGACCTCCACATGCTAAACGAGCAGATCTACCGGGAGATGAAACACTTCAGAAACTACAAGATATACCGCCCTAACTTCGGAGGTTAGAACCAGAGGGGTGACTCCAATGTTAGACATTTGAAATTTGTATTGCTCTGTCCCACTTACTCAAGTAGGTACAGTTTAACGAGAGAGACGGGGATAGCATGAAACGAACTTCGAATTCGATCTTTGCAGTAAACTGAAGAAATAGAGTCTTCCACGGCTAGTATAGTAACTCTTGTTTCCAGTTAATTTCTGTGTCAATATCTAGGTATACTATTATAAAGTTGTAAAAATGAAATGTCTGTTCCTCACGGCTGTATTAAAAAAAACGTTTACTTAACCCTACTTAAGTGGCCGGTTAAGTTTAGTTTGCACCTGGTACCTATGACGTAGGATACAAATGAGGTGGAAACTTAACTGAATCAGTCAATTTTCGTGTATTTTCTTAAATTATTCCAAAACTATTTATTTTAATAATATATATTTGAGATTCTCGCAATGAGCCCTTTCATTTGATATGTCACACGATAAAGTTTGCAAAACTTTTTTTTATATTTTCTAATGTACCCCCCCAAAAGTGGCCCCTATGTTTAAAATTCATTTATTTACGTTACACCGTCTTTGGGTCACCAACTTACATATGTGTGCCAAATTTCAACTCAATCGGTCCAGTTAGTTTCGGAGCAAACTGGCTGTGACAGACGGACGGACAGACAGACGAGTGATCCTATAAGGGTTCCGTTTTTTACTTTTGAGGTACGGAACCCTAAAAATAATTTTAAGGGACTATTTGGGAATATTTTTTATTGATTTATTGTATATTAAATTTGTATGCGTCGTTGCGGCTTCATCACGCAAAATGGGCTAAAATGGCTAAACGGATTTCAACTATTTTTGGTACACGGGTAGCTGGGTATCTCCAGATGGTTATAGGATACTTTTTACCCGACTACGCTGAAGAAAGAAAGAGGGTTATGACTTTTTCTCCTCCGCGAACGACGTTGCGGGCGCGCCTTCTAGTTTATAATATAACCACAGCAAGCTTGTCGGATTATTTTTGTTTTGTCGGTATTTAACAGCAAATTGTGAATATGAAACCAATATTGAAAAGTTAATATTGCATTTATTGTCAGTCCGCTCTAAGTTCACACAAACTATTTGCAGCGACAACCACAATGTATCATCATCAAAAATGATTAAGCGGCAATCAGGAACAACGCCATAAATATGATTAATGAAGTCAATTGTATACAAGATAAATACAATAGGACGTAAAATACAACCCGGTGGGACCCTTCTTTTCACTTTAACATACTTCGATCTAAGGAACTTTCTAAATACTTAATTTTCACGGCTTATTGTTTTAGGCTTAAAATTTACAAGAAATGATAAGAGAGTCACCTAAACATTTAGTTTCTGCACGTGATCAACCGTATCAAAAGCGGAGTTAACTTTTGTGAGGTTTTGGGCGACCCCCCACACACGTGAAAATTTAAAAAACACGTGAAGTTACGTGTTCAAGTAAATGATGTTGTATTTAGTTGACCTTGGGTTTATTTTAGTTTTGCCTTACGTAAAAGCGTTATGCAAACGTACCTCTGAAAAATTTGACTTATTTTAAGGTATATAGGTACAGTAAAAAAAAATACACGTGAGGTCACCCTGTACCACCCCCTTCGGAGCCTTCGGTGATTTCTGGATGAGCCCATATTAGTGTGATGTAACTACCATCGATCTTTCCTCCTACAGTGCTGCCTGTGACGACCAAGTTCTACGCAGCGCACGACCAGCTCAAGACAGAGTCTGAAAAACATTCTAAGAAGGTGTCTGATTACGCGTATCGTGTGGCCCAGAGCAGGGCTAAGGGGCCGCACAGCAAGTATCCCTCGCCTGCTACTGAGAACCAAGAGTTAGTATAACATAAGCCCAAGGCTTCTTCTGACTTTAAGGTGGGTCCGGACCGGTGTTACCAGCCGCGGATCTAAGGGGGGCACACTGGGGTACTTGCCCCGTGTGGCTGTTTCATAAGGGCGCCAAATCCTTGAGACAAGAATTCGAAATATCGAACTAATGAAGCCTCTTTTGCTATAGGTTTTGGTCACAAAAAATGCTACTCATTGGCAGTTATTAGTTTTTCTCAAACACTGAAGGGGGGGGGGGGTGACACCATCAAGGTTTTGCCCAGGTTCGAAACAATCGTAGATCCGGGGCTGGGTGTTACGGTCCGTAATGTACCATTCGCAAGGAGAAAGAAAAAGATGTTACGTTGCGCCTTGTGCTAAAATCCGTGTAAATTGCACATTTTATTCGAAACAAAGTGATAGATGGCAAATAAATAACACAGGGACAATCTAAACAAATCGACCTAGTCCCATACTAAGCAAAGCTTGTACTATAGGCACTAGGCGACGATATACATACTTAATATGAAGATAAATTATAATACTTTTCATACATAGAAAACATCCAAGACCCGGGAACAGACATTCGTGCTCATCACACAAATGATGCCCTAGCCGGGATTCGTATCCGGGACCCAGTAGCGTGCACTGAGTTTTTGGCCAAGGTAGGCAGTTTTCTGCCTATATGGACCCATGGTCCTTCAGGGTAGGCAGTTTCTCTGTGCCTGTATGGAACCATGGCTGTTCAGGGTAGGCAGTGCCTTTGTGCCTATATGGACCGCACGCCACTGCCGGGACCGCCAGCTTCATAGGCCGTTATGCAACCAACACAGAGCTAAATGTGTCGGTCAAATACTGAGGAGATTGGCTAGAAAAATATCTTTTCACCTCACTAGCTCAGAAAAGTTCTGTTTACAGCGCCAAATCTGCGTGAAATAGTAGACTGTTTGACAAGGGGCTAAAATAAGCCATTACGACGCGAAGTGATTATTTGGACGAGCTCACGAAGTGAGCGAGAACAAATATGTCTGAGTGTCATAATGGCTTTTAGTCACGTGTTAAACACTCTGCTTTTCACTTCGACTGCGAGAAAATAAAAAAGACTTAACATTAAAATTGTGTATTTCATGAAAAACTGTACGGTTTGAGCAATTCTATCAGAAATTTTGGCCAATCTGATCAGGTTGGTTTGTTTGTTTTTAATTATTCGTAAGGAGTATGTAGCTGGCCGCAAGTTTTTTTTTTTAGTGTCGTAGAAATTTGTATGGGATTATATATGGCTTTCTTTTAAACCCTAGGGGCTAAATGCACTATTTTAGTCTCGCTTCGCGAAGCTAATATGACGTACTTTTTGAGCAGGAGAAGTGAAAAAGTATATTTTATATCCGCTAGAGTGGAAAAGTCATTAGATGTTATATTTTTTGATACGTTTATTTCTTTGTATTGTTATGAGCGTGTTTCGTAGGTTCATTTATCACTAGTTTTAAATGAAAAAATAATCGGTGTGTTTAAATTTTTCTTACATCTCACATTTTCTTCGATGTAGTGAGGTGAAAAGTTGTGTGTTTTACACGGCTGCAAAATTATTAGGCTTCTTGAGCCTTGAAAACCTCGTTACGCTCACTCGCTCCACTCGTGGTTCAATGTTGCATTTCTTCTCTTACTCGGCTTTCAATTCGAGCACTCGCGCCATAGAAGAACTTTGCAGCCTTGCATAGACGTAAGCAAGGTCAACGAAGTAAGTAGGGAAAAAAGTTAATTGACCCTTATTATACCTTACAGGTACGGTTGGTACTTCACTCCTCTGGTACCCATGGACCGGAATGATCAGCGGTTCTACCATCCATATAGAGAGAGCTCCCACACAAAGATCGAGATCATCATACGCATGAATAACCCCAAACACCAGGGGTAGTAACGGGTTACTATTATATTTGGAATACCGTTTAAAGGCATTTTCAATAAATGTGTTTTCTCAGGTTATGGATTTTTTGAGCTCGTTTTGCACAGAATACTCTGTTAATGATAACTGTTTAATGCACATCCAATTATATAATATAAAAAGAGGAAGACAGGTTACCTACACGATAATCCACGTGTAAAAATGGCTAGGCTTACGCACACATAAATCTGATAATATTGCAATAAACACTAATCATAAACGCTTTTAGACGTTTTTATTTAGTAATTAGTGCAAAATCTCATTATGCACGACGGCATTTTTGTTTATTTGACCCATAATCCAATATATAACAAAGTACTTTGTGCGCGAGACTGAGTTAAGGTTTGCCAATTGGCGTAGTTTTGGAGTGCCATTTTCGGAGCCCGTATAACCTATCTTCCTCTTTTTATGTTATAAATATCATTGTGCACACCTCACAAAACAGAGTACAGTCACGAATATTAATATCTGCCACAACAAAGCGCAATTAAATGTCTGACAGGATTTTATTTCTAGAGCCGTTAGGACGTGTCAGATATTTTCGCCCGCTTTCTTATGGCAGATATTGGTGCTACAGAAAAAACAATAAATTTAAGGAGAAGTAAACAACAGGCGGTCTTGTCGCTACACAAGAGACAATCTTCGGGTAGTGGAAGACGTTAAAAAAAATTAGGTACCTTTATTTTTTTAAGTTTCCGTACCCAAACGGTACACGGTCCCTACTACGAAGACACCGCTATGTGTCCGTCTGTCTGTCATGTTAAGGAACACTTCCAGTTACGTAAGCTTCCAGCTACTCTATGCCGATGTCCGTCCATCTGTCTGTCTGTCCGTCTGTCATGTTAAGGAGCACTTCCCGTTACGTACGCTTTCAGCTACTCTATGGCGGTTGAGTTTTATATCTGTGTAACGTTGATATTGTTTTATAATGGTGTTGACTGCTGACATTACTTTTAAATATATCTTTTACTATTATAAAGTTGTAAAAATTTAATGTCTGTACATTAAAGATATTTTCATAAAAAATATTGTAACGGAGTATTTGGAGAATCGAAAAATATTTTATTTTTTGTATTTTTATATGTGTAGTTGCGGCTTCATCACGCCAAATCGGCTAAACGGATTTCAACTATTTGTAGTCACGGGTAGCTGGGTATTACAGATGGTTATAGGATACTTTTTACCCAACTACGCTGAAGACAAAAAGAGGGGCAATGACTTTTTTTCCTCCGTGAACGAAGTTGCAGGCACCTTCTAGCACTTTAATAATCCTTTTAAATTGTTTTATTTAAATGAGTGTTAATCGCGGGAACAGAAGGGATTAATATAGATAATTTTATAGTTAATTAACCACCAATTTTGGAAACCTAGTTAGTTTATTTAAAATTTCACAAAAAAAAATATATATATATATCCACAATTTTTGGGTTGAAAAATTAAAAGACGATACCTCACATACCACACAAAAACGATCTTAAAAGCCAAACTCAGGTTAACGATTTTTTTATTTATCTCAAAAATAAATAACATTTCACTTAATGCGATAAGGTTAGTGTAAGTAATAACATTATTTATCCACTGAGCGCTAATGTGCATAAGAATATAGCAAAAACACAATTAATTTAGTAGGTAAACGAGTAATTTACAAGTTTAGTTAGGATTGTAAAACATCATTACCAAATTGAAGCTTTTATTATAATATGAAAAGTCTGTATTTACGAATAACAAAAATAAAGACTGGTTATATCTCGGTTAAGCCAAGTTTGCACCTAATTTATCCAACGTAAAGGACGTCAGCCGGACAACACAAATTTGGTTTTGTTCAATTTAATACAACGTATTGCCTCCACCGGCTCTTCTTACAGCTACCAGACAATAGGGCATGTTGTTTACTAAGTTTCTTATGCGATGTTGCGGGATATTGGTCCAATTTTTCCACTAATGCATGTTTCAGGTCTTTAAGCGTAGCTAGGGCGAGGTCCCGATTTATTATACACCCTCCAAGCTCGTCCCACGCGAGCCCGATTGAGCACAATCGGATTTAAGGACCTGCAACATCTTTTGTAAGCCACGCCCCAAACGCAGAGCCGGCCAATAAGCGTAATTTGTAAAAAAGGGCGCATTTATTGCTCGCGCGCATCAAAGAAAGAGAAAGCTACTAGCTACTATATGCTTGGGGTTTTTTGGCATAAGCGCCAGAGGTAAATACAATGAAATCGAAGATATTATTATGTTTTGTTCAGATTTAAGTTAGTGAAGTAAAAGATAAAGGGAAGAATGTCATTTTCTCATAATTTAGCCATTTATTAATCTGTCTTTTGTATAAACTAGACAGAAAACGGAAAATGAAGACGCGTTTTCGGATAACTTTTCTATCAAGGAAATTTTAAGCAAACATATTTCCGCGTTATGCGCTGAATAGTTTATATAGTCAAAAAACACATATCTGAAAACCAGCCTGATTCATATACTAGATTTGAAAAAAATTGTCTAAAAAATAGCTTTAAATTGTCGGTGCACCCCCTTAAGTCCGGGCTTCTCGTGGGCAAGTCCATGCAATTGATGCCAACGTCCTGGAAATACTCATTTACCTACTCGTAAAATTTTAGCTGTATGTGGCCTAGCGTTGTCATACATGACTATGGAATTTTCACCCATATTACCGCAATGTCGCAAGCGTGAAAAGCAGCTGACTTATCACTCAGGCTCTGCCATGCTCACTGTATTTATACTCTAACCTATATCTGCGCTATTTTGTAAAATTTCCAAAAACGGAATCGACACAAAAAATCCACCGAAAATCGTACTCACAAAATTTCACGAGAATAGGTAGAGAAATGGGTTTTATAATTGTATAAATATGTAATAAAACAGATGTGTCCAAAGCAGTATTTATTTAGCGCACCTTCTTCACAAGGTGAAGAACAATTCACTGCTCAAACTCTACATTATTTCCTGTATATTATATATTATATTATTTTAACTAATTTCTTGATTCTTTGGCCGCGTACTGGTTCCATCCCTTTGGCGTCTTCTGCTTATAGTCGGCCTTCTCGAGTGGCCTCAGATGGGCAGCCGCCACTCGGTCCCTGAAATAATACATACGTTAGCATAATGACACACTTTATCAAATTTACGCTGCCGATTTTTTTAATTAAAAACCGGACCAAGCGTGTAGGTCAGAAAATCCCGCGTCCGGCTGATTTTTATTTGTTTCCTAAATGTCTCTCCACAGGAAAAGTTGTTTGTATTGACGGATACTATACCACCTGTTAAGATGAAAAGGAATAAAATAAACACGGTGTATATGTATTATAAGTATGTTTGTGAAATTTATTTATCAATTTTCTTAGTTTACAGGCCCTGCTCTGCACCATGCAACCGATTCTGTTTAACCCAACGGTTGTCTGGTAGAGAATGCCTTTTGGCATTAAGTCCGCCGTTTGTACACTTTTGGATTGTGCAATAAAGTTTAAATAATTATCAATTTCAAACAAGACGAATCAGATGCATTTAGATGTCAAATAAAACCGAAATATATAAATCAAGTATCACATCGCAGCAACTGCACGCTTCAAACAGAAGTCCCTTGAAGCACCCGCTCAGAAAGAATACACCCATTAGCTCACAAAAGACTCGAGCTGCGTGTAACGTATCTTTTGTGGCAGTAATGTCGCGTTTAAGACGCCGAGATATTTAATGGCTACCTTCCACCCAATACTCGGTAAGAACTTACAACTTTTGGTATAATGCAGAAAAAAATGGTACCTATAGGTGAAAAACTTAAGTAAGTTAAAGCCTGTTGTATGTAGCGTATCCGTATAGGCAATTTGACGTTCCATATTAGAAAAATTACATAAGTTCCATATCAATTATGTACACTACTACATACAAGAGGGGCTTTACTTAAGTTTTTTACATAAAACATAACAGCAATGGGTGGGAGTGTTTTAAGGGTGTAATTAAACTGTCTCACTCTTTCATAGCAGATCAACGGAAAACCGTTTAGGTTCATTTCGTCCACATTCCCAATTCATTCACATTCCTACTTCGTCAGCAAATCCATTTCTTCCACAATCAATTCCCAGTTCGTCTACTTCCTATTTTGTCAACATTCCCATTTCGTCCATATTCCCATTTTGTCCACATTCCCATTTTGTCCACATTCTCATTTCGTCAACATTCCGAGCCTTAACACACAGGCAAACAACCATGTAGGTCACCACCAAACATATGAAATAATAATTTTCATTTTATTTTTGTTTTTATTTACTTCTGATTTTACTTTACGCGTGTTAGCTAAGCCCTCCGGAACCATCGGTCTACTTTCCCGATCGGTCCACTTTCGCAAACTGTCTACTTTCCCCTTTGGTCAACTTTTACAAACCGTCTATTTTCCCGATCAGTCAACTTCTCAAACCGTCTACCTTCCCAATCGGTCTACCGTTTAACCTTAAACTCCTTTGCTTCTGGTATATTCAATTATTTAAATAATAACATTCAATTCTCTTTCAAAGAAGTTTTAAGATATAAGTACTGGCCACTTAGAAAATGATTAGATTGCAGTTTGAGTACTTTTTTGTTTCAATGTCACTGTCAATTACTATATTTGGTTCTGTGCTCGGTAATTCGATAAATATTCTTTAGTTAGAATAATTTAAAATGCGTTTATTAAAACAGACAAATGGAAATGAAATTCTTTTAGAACATGGATATAGGTATAATTGCGGTAAATCTAATAAAAATAGGTCCACTCTATGGCGTTGCAGCAATCGAAGAGAATGCTCGGCGACTGTAACATTAGACATAACCAGAACAACAATATTGAGAAGGAAAGTGCATTCGTGTGCTAAGGATACTGTAAAAAATAAAGTGTTGAAAGCATTAGCCAAGTGCAAGGAAGAGTTATGTAAGGATTTCGGTCCAATCCAACCAATATACGAAAAATGTTTTGCAAAACTAAAAGAGAGAGGCGGCAGATATACAAGCGAGACTCCAACATTTTCGACGGTCAAAAATTTGCTGTACAGAGAGTGAAAAAAATACCTTTCCGTCGATAAACTAATCTTCAAAAGATTAGAAGACGTCAAGGTTCCTCCGGAACTCTGCGAAAAATTTCTTGTATGTTCGGATGGTGTTGAAGAAAAAATATTGATATTTGTAAATACTGTAGCAAAAAAATTAATAAAAGCACGAGCATCAACACCAACAACATATTTTGGCGACGGAACATTTAGTTGTGTGCCTAAACTATTTTTCCAACTTTTTACATTACACATAGACCTAAATTCGACGAAAACAAGCACTAACGTAGTTCCAGTTATATACGGTCTATTACCGAATAAAACCGAGATCACCTATACCAGATTTTTCCAGCTTGTCCGAGACTTACTCGGTGTAAACATGACAAAATATAAATGTGATTTTGAACAAGCTCAAATCAACTCCGTCAAAAATATATTTCCACAAGCACACGTGAGTGGCTGCTTCTATCATTTTAACACGGCAGTTTGGCGTAAAGCAAGGAAGCTAAAAACGAGAAAGCACAAAGAAGGCAGAAATGTAACAAAGATGTGTTCTGTCCTGCCGCTTCCGCCCCAGGAAATGAAAGAAGCTTGGTATAATATTGTTGACTCCGCTCCAAGGACACGAGAAATCCAACAATTTTTAAGATACTTTCAACAACAGAGAAACCAATATATCTGATGGCGACTGTACAGCCCAGTTGTTACACTTGGGAGAGAAATGATAAGAAGCAAGTAGACAGTTAGGGAATGTGGACAGTTTGGTAAGTAGACAGATCAGGAAAGTAGACTGATCAGGAAGTAGACGGATAAGAGAAAAGCAAGGGGCCCGATCGGGAAAGTAGACAGTTTGCGAAAGTGGACCGATCGGGAAAGTAGGCCGATGGTTCCGGAGGGTAGCTAAGCTATGAATATTGACGAAGTGGGATTGTGGACGAAATGGGAATGTTGACTAAGTAGGAATGTGGACGAAGTGGGAAAAGGACGAAATGGGAATATGGATGAAATGGAAATGTTGACGAAGTGGGATTGTGGACGAAGTAGGAATGTGAACGAAATGGGAATGTGGACGAAATGAACCTAAACGCGGAAAACGAATGAAATTTAGTTGGATCACAATCAACAGGAAAAAAAACCGGCCAATAACTTTGTCACACCAAAACGATATTTTTCGATTCGGCGACCTTCAACTGCCTTCAAGTAGTCCGTATCAGTTATTTTTTCGAAAACATCTTCCATGTACACATATTTCATTTTTACAATTTTAAAATAGTTTCGATGACCTGTACCGAATAAATGGTTATTTCAGTTTTGAAACCACAAACACACAAACAGGAGGATATTCAGGCCATGTCTGATGTCAAAAACTATTTTCTTTTTTTTCAAGAAGACTACATACATTTTACACTTTACGATATCTGCCAAACTGTATAGCAGTTTGTTGGCAGAAAACAATCTCACCCATTACAATTAAATCACTCTGTCATTGTTTTATTTTACTTTCAAAAAAGGAAGAGGGTACTCAATTCGTCGCAAAGCTTTTTGCTTGTACAGTCCGCATCAAATAGTCTGCAACAACCAAAGTGTCAAATTTGGGTTCATATATCATTGTTTACTCCTAATTAAGCTTTGCTTAGTTTGGGGCTAGATCGATTTGTGTAAGTTAGTACCTATATGTATGTATTTATTTAATGGCGTCAGGAATGCGTGATTGAAACCTTTCGGATTCGTCGCGGGCACCGTGTATATAGTCACACATTTTTGTGCCTGTAGTAATCATTAATAAAGATGCGTTGCGATATTTGACGTTTTGGGTGTTACAGGCTATTTGTTGCTGACTGCATCTACCTCGATTGCTGGAAAATTCATGGCAAAGATAAGTAATCCAAACCTTTTTACTATATCAAGTAGATTTGATGCATACATATTTTTATTATTTTTGGCATGTTTATATCTTTGCCCTTGACTGTACCCCCACCGCTGCTAGCACGTGGCGTTGCTTACGTTTTCCGCGCTAACTACTCTAAGGCCATGTCCACACTCACGCGAACTCCTCGTATGTGCGGGCGGTGTATATGGCGTCGCACTTCACCTCATTGACCCGCCAGTAGTGCCGGTCCGCCTCCAAGCTGTTCTGTAACTGTCCCTCCATCGCTGCGAAGTCCTCTATATCTAATGGCTTGTCCATTTCTCTGAGGACAAAGACTTTCATCAATTGACGACCAGTTTGGCTCAGCGGAAGTAACGTTGTCTGCGAAGCTCAAGGTCCTGTGTTCAGATCCCGGTAAGCGCAAATATTTGTATGATGAGCAAACGTCGCACTCCAGCGGGCATTTTGAGGGCACGTCAGATGGTAAGTTTCACAAATAAATCAATCAATTTTCGAGTTTTCAGAATAGGGTATTTGTAGTTAGTATTTGTTACATAGTATTAGAAATATGCAATTTCAAATTCCTTAGTAACTAATGTTATAGGATTAGTTTTAAGTAATTTGGAATTGCATATTACAAATACTATGTAATAAATACCTTATTTTGACAACTCGAAAATTGATTGATTTATTTGTGAACCTTACCATCTGACGTGCCCGCAAAATGCCCGCTGGAGTGCGACGTATGATGATGAGCATAAATATTTGTTCCCGAGTCTTGTATATTTCTATATATAAATAAATATATCTATAAAATATATCGTCGTCTAGTACCCATAACACAAGTCTTATTGAGCTTACTATGGAACTAGTTCGATTAGTGTAAAATTGTCCTGAAATACTATACTATTATCTATTCTGTGTCTGAATTTAGCACACAATTACCTACTTGGAAGATGTTTAGAGATTATTAGATACTGCTGAAAATTATTATAGACTATTTACCTACCTTTTTAAATATGAATAACTATAAATGCGAAACTAAACTTCAGTTCATCAGTCACCTTCAATATTTAGACATTGATTAAACAGTTTGAGTAGGTAGCCATGGTAACTGATTTTTATAACAGTAAGAGCGCGTTCATGTTATGAAATACAACATCGGTTTTGCTCCCGACGAAAAAAGAGAGGTTAAAGTCTGTTCGGAAAGAGAAGAGTCGTAGGATTTTAGGGCGTGCCACTGCTATTTTATGTTTTTTGCTATCCTGACAACACTGTCACGTAATTATAGTATGTCAGCATAAAATTCCTTTAAAATAGTTTGTCAGTTTTATATTCAGATCTTGAATGAACGGTATATCCTTACTTAGAGTCTGGCTACTGAAATAGATATTCCCCAAATTTTAGGCGCGAAATTCAAAAATCATGGACGGTCATACTTTGTGTAGTTCCTACCACAGCTGGTAATCTTCGTATAACAAAACCCGTACGTTAGCGCCATGTTGTTTTTAATCTTGACTGACGTTTTTCTCTGCTGTGTTTAGCTGTTGGGTTGTCAATACACTCGTCTTGTCATCTATATATTATTTATCGAAATTCATTCTGTCACTGTCACAGTAATGTGTTATCGAGTGATGTCGTCGTGTTTATCCTGTCTTGCTTTTTGAAAAATGTTTTAACAGTGCTGTGTTTGTAGAACTTTGCGAAAGGCCGCAATTTTACACCATTTGCCGTGCTCTGAGAAAATATTTAGTGGTTGAAGTGTTTAAATCGTGATGATCTTGCAAAATTATCGCCCGCAGAACTAGCAAACATTATGTGCAAGGATTCATTTTGTTTATTTGACTGCGCCGAGCACAGAACTATTCTCAGTCATTGCTCTGACTGTCCGATTTACAATTATGAATTGGTACAACACAACCAACAAAATATTAAAGGAAACAGACGTATTCATTGCAATACAGAAGAAAGCTTACGACAAATTTAAAAATAAATTGAAAAATAAATCTTTTAACAAATAATGTGTGTTTTATTTTTTTGCCACTGAGGTATAATTCTCGGCATATAATTTGATCACGTAAATACAATTACTGAAGTTACGTGTTCAAATTTACGTGCCGGGAACTATTCATACTACATATTAGACCTCATTCAATGAACCTAGACCACTTTGGCTGAATACATTACGATCCCTTGCCATATTGCAATATCGAATAGAAAAAAATGAACGTCAGTTAACACTAATCGTACAGATTAAATATATAGTTGCCTAGTGCAAATAATATTTGTTTCTGAGTTGGCAGTCTGATACGTAGTATCTCTTATTAGTCTGTGGTTCCTATTTTTTTTTTTAATGTTTTCATGACCATGGATCTGTGGTTCCTACTACACAAAGTATGACCAGCCCTTTATGGTTTTGACACTAGAAAATATTTTTGATTTTCTGTGCACACGTAAGGTACCTAAACCTAAGGAAATAAATTAAATATACGTTGACGTGCACTCAGTCAGCTCACATATAATTTCTACCACTATGTACAGTACAGTGAACGACAAACCAATATGTTTACACTTTCTCACCATATACCATTGTAACAAGGCGAAAAATGAAATGTGGTGTGTGAATAAGATCTAGCTCGATAATACCATAATATGAATCCATTGCCAAGGTCTGTGGTTAGGTTAGGTTAGGTTATTAAAGTAGGTATAGACATTGGTTAGGTTAGAGTAATGTTGTACCGGCACGATGGACCAAGTACGTGATTCCATCGACACGCTCGTTGCTCATATAATAGACATTTTTGGCCAAGATATTTTATATCAAAATTAAGTAGACCGCAGATTTCTTAAAAATTCGTTTTCATTATGTAACTCCTTACGGTCCAACGTTTTGATTTTATTGATATTTTCCAGAACTTCAATTTTTTCCGTTTCTTTACACATTTTGTCCTGTTTATGAGATTCAGGTATTAATAAATTCACGTACCTAACTATAGTTATAGGCAAATGTTAGAACTAGTACATAAAGCATCAAAATATTTATAGAGCACCAACGTACTAAATTGTTTACGACTTCTAAACATTGCAGTTTTTCGTTGTACAACGCTTCACGTCGGCTGCGCACATTGTCGTAATTATTTAAGAGCTTAAATAACGGACCTCACTCGGTATAGTCATTGTTAATATTACTTATTTATATTCTCCTTTTGCATGTAAATAAACCGCGGACTATTTGAATGAATGACATAAATTCACAACAGACTTTTAGCCGTTTTTTTAAATCATAGACAATTGGTGATACCACAAGGAAATAACTATCTACAATATTTGGTTGCCAGTCTCTATATTATCTCTCCTTACTTCCTTATCCTTGTCCTTACTATATTATAAACGTGAAAGTATGTATGTACGTTCCACTTAATCTCATAAACTCCTGGACGAATTTTTATGAAACTTTCCAGTTATATACCTTATATATCATAGGCTATAATTAATGTCAAATTTCATCCCTTTTAGGGACGAGAAAGGTTGTGAAACTTTGTAAGCTATACATTGCATCTCTACGTGGACGAAGTCGCGGGCAACAGCTAATTTATTAATATTTTGAATGGATATATGTACTTACCTTAGTTTGTGTGGACTTTTAGACTAATTCATTAATGAGTTACAATTAAATAGGTAATAAGTTAATATGTACGAAATACGACATAAATACCTACCCGTCATAGCGGACACTCGTTCTGTGATATTTCGCAAGTCGATAGTGGGGCTTTTAATCCGCTTTTGCCCGCTGACATAATGGAATAATATCACTGAAAGGAAAAATATTTTTTTGTCTGTTTCTTTGTATCATCGTGGCTTCATCACACCAAATCGGCTAAACGGAATTCAACTATGTATATCATATTAGCCACAAGATGGTTATAGAATATTTTTTACCCAACTACGCAGACGAAAAAAAGAGGGGTTATGACTTTTTTTTGCGAACGGAGTTGCGGTATCTGCCCAGCTACCCGTGTGCCAAAAACAGTTGAAATCCGTTAAGCCGTGATGAAGCAGATGATGATCGATTCAGTAATATTCAAATAGTCCGTTTCACTTTTTTTTTAGTATCTTCAATGTATAGACATTTAATTCTTACAACTTGGCAATAGTATAGATTATCCCATGATTGTATACGTATTTCAAAACATTTTCATGTCTGTCTGTGGTGTAAGGCGTGTCGCGCGTCAGCAGCTTCCTTCTCACCTCAATCAATCTCACCTCAATCTCGCCGTAACACCCCGGCAATCTTGTTAGGTTAACCGACCTATTAGTGCTTGTTGATTACACCAGACGCGAAGTTTCCATAGACTGACGACTCGTTTAACCAATAAATACAAATAAAATCCTTATCCGTACTATATTATAAACGTGAAATTATGTATGTACGTTCCACTTAATCTCGTTTTATGGACGAAAAAGGGGATGAAAAATTGTATGGACAGTAAATATTTTTTTACGCTAGGAACTTAAAATCTTGGTAATATGCTTTAAATTTAAACTTGTAAAATATCGAGTTTTGGGGAAAGACATAAGCTACTTTTTATTCCGGAAAAAATACCTTTTATCGGCGATAAACGAATCTAAGGCGGACGAAGTACTAAATAAATAAAAGCGGCCAAGTGCGAATCGGACTCGCCCATAAAGGGTTAAGCAGCCTTTTATACAAAAAATGTACAACAGATAAAAAAATACGATATAAAAAAATACACTAACAAAAGAGCGTATGTCCCCGGCACCTACGCCCTTTTGCTGAGAAGCGCAGTTTTTGGCTATAACTTAAAAACGGTATGTCCGATCATGTTGAAAATAGGTTTCGTTGGAACTATTTATAAAGCTTTATATTTGTAATTTTTTTCATATTTTTTTAACATACCGTTTAGAAAATAGAGGGGGGGCACAATTTTTGCTACTTTCGGAGCGAATATTTCGGAAAATATTCACTAAATCAAAAAAAAGTTTATGGAACCTCAAAGTGTTTTTAGAAGAACTATCGAAATACGTGCCACACGTTCATATTTTTTAAAAAACATTTTTTTCAGTTTCGGTTACATGTATGGAGTGCGCCCCCTAGAAATATATATATTTTTTATTTAACTATCAAACTAAGTAGCCGTTTACACATGACACCTATGCTCCAAATTTAATTAATGTACAGCTAATGGTTTTTGAGTTAAATGCCTGTGACATACGGACGGACAGACAGACAGACAGACATGACGAATCTATAAGGGTTCCGTTTTTGCCATTTTGGCTACGGAACCCTAAAAAGGTGTATTTCCAAATTTTTATAAATTAATTCAATAATTGTATTGATTCAGTTTCTTCATTGAAGAACAGCGCCATCTTCCTCGCTATCCTAATACTTTCTGGTGAAGCAATGGGACGCAGACGTAGCGTGATACGTATGTCTTGGGGTATGGCTAATGCGCTTAGCATTTAAAAAGAAATAAGATACAGAAGGCGCTACTTGTCCTAACTAGTGTGTTCGAAAATTTCAAGCAACGTACATAAAGCTGCGATAGCTCAGTTCGTCAGAGCACTTCTGCATTAAAGTAGAGGTCGCAGGTTCAAATCCTCCTTGCAATTGAGTAGGCTGCTTTGATTTTTTACGTTACAGTTGAACTCTGTGTTATAATACTTATTTGAATAAAAATTTTGGTATCCGCACCTATACAAATTTAATCAATATCATTAATTCAGTTTCCTCATTTATAAAAACTAGTTGACTAAGTGGCTCTGTGAGCTGTAGACCTCGCGAGTCTTTCAACCCCCATATCTCCGCCATTTTGAAAACTGCAAAATCTAAATGAATAAAAACATCTTTTACAATTATTGAACCTGCTCACAAAATTTCAAGAGAATCGGTTGAGAAATGATTCTGAGTGCAATGAACACGGAATTCTTATTTACAGACGAGAAAAATAGATATTTGTTATGTAAGTCTGCAAAGTTGTTATTAGGCGCGAATGCTTAAATTGCGAAGCGAAGGAATCTCCAATTGAACCACTAGCTTCTGAGAGTAGCGAGGCTTTCAAGGCATGAGAAGTCAAATGATTTTGCAGTCGTGCGAAACACATAACTTTTCATAATATTTTCTTCTGTTTCCGCGATTATTACTCATTTAAATAAAAAAAAATAAAAGGATTATATCACGTATATTATTGCATTTGAGTTCTCGACGTTTCGGAAGCTGTTCAGCTTTCCATGGTCTCGGGCTGACTCAGACAAGATACATTTTTCTCTGTCAAAGTTACAATCTATGCAAACTACCCACTATTTTATTTTTCTACTCCTGTACTTCTTTCTGTCATTTAAATGGTTACCAACTCTAATATAAAGACATACATTACTTAAGACTTGTAAAACTCTATAGTCTATTTCCCAGAAACGCACTGCTGAACGTGTTACAATGTCGCTATTAACCTAGGATTTGATCCTAACACAGCTGGTCATCTTCGTATAACAAAACGCGTACGTTAGCGCCATGTTGTTTTTAATGTTGACTGACGTTTTTCTCTGCTGTGATTAGCTGTTGCTTTGTCAATACACTCGTCTTGTCATCTATATAGTATATGTCGAAATTTATTCTGTCAGTAATGTGTTATCGAGTGATGTCCTTGTGTTTATCCTGTCTTGCTTTTTGCAATACAGTTGCGGAAAGCTCTCTAGTGGTTAAGAGTGCTGTGTTTGTAGAACTTTGCGAAAGGACGCTATTTTACACCATTTCCTGTGCTCTGATAAAATACTTAGTGGTTGAAGTGTATAAATCGTGATGATCTTGCAAAATTATCGCCCGCAGAACTAGCGAACATTATGTCCAAGAATTCATTTTGTTTATTTCACTGCGCCGAGCACAAAACTGTTCTCAGTAAAATAAAACAATTTAACGGATTATATCGCGTATATTATCTCATTTTAGTTCCCGACGTTTCGGAAGCTTTCCAGCTTTCCATGGTCACGGGAGGACTGAGAAACCTTTGAGGTCCTTTTCTCAGTCCTCCCGTGACCATGGAAAGCTGGAAAGCTTCCGAAACGTCGGGAACTAAAATGAGATAATATACGCGATATAATCCGTTAAATTGTTTTATTTCAATGAGTAATAATCGCGGAAACAGAAGAAAATATTATGTTCTCAGTAATTTCATTGCTCTGACTGTCCGATTTACAATTATGACTTGGTGCAACACAACCAACAAAATATTAAAGGGGACAGACGTATTACTTGCAATACAGAAGAAAGCTTACGACAAACTTAAAAAGAAATTGAATAATAGATCTTTTAACAAATTGTGTGTTTTATTTTTTGCCACTGAGGTATAATTCTCAGCATATAATTTGATCACGTAAATACAATTACTGAAGTTACATGTTCAAATTTATGTGCCGAGAACTATTCATTCTAAATATTAGACCTCATTCAATGAACCTAGACCACTTTGGCTGAATAAGTTACGATCCCTTGCCATATTGCAATCTCGAATAGAAAGAAAATTAACGTCAGTCAACACTAATCGTACAGATTAAATATAGTTGCCTAGTGCAAATAATATTTGTTTCTGAGTTGGCAGGCTGATAGGTAGTATCTCTTATTAGTCTGTGGATCCTAGCTATTAACGTATACCTTGGGGCCACAGAGTACAAAATTTCAATCAAATAATTTATATTCAGTGTGTCTCAAACTAATGTTATTTAAAATAATTTATATTAACAACTTAACAAACTGCCGAATTCATACAACTTTAAATTAAAAAATAAAAATGTACGTAAATGCATTGCTGCCAACTAAAAAAAAATTACAATTTCCGTATACATATTTTATCGCCTATTTTTTTTCAAATCATAACATGTTTTCATCACTGGCAAGTATACGGGAATTTAAAAAATAAGAAAGCCATAAATATTGACAGCTCGCTTTTTAATTTTCTTCGTGGCGCTAAATTTTATTCACCTTGAAGTTGTTGGTTGTTGTATTGTTATAAGTTGTTGAAAGTGAGAAAAATGGAGAAGACGAGCCTAATTGTACTGCCGAAGAAATTTGTGTCAAGGCGAAAGAGGTATCGAACAATTTCCTGCCAGAAAAATCTCGGCGCAAATATAAATATTTAGACTTTTTGTGTTTTATTAAAAAGTGCTTAGGGGTCATTCATTAATTAAGTATGGATCCCTGGGGTTTAAAATCTGTCGTAATTAATGAATGGCCCCTTAGTTGTAGAAAAAACTATTGTATATAGAATTTTGTTTTGAACTGAGCTAATCGGCTTAAAGAATACAATGGCCGATTCGCTCAGTTTAAAAACCAAAGACTATATGCAAAGTTGTATATTCCGGTCAAAAAACGCTCGTGGCGTCTTCCTTTGCGATACTTGCGATTGTCCTTACGTAATTAATGAATGGCCCCTTTAGTCGTAGAAAAATTCCTGTTTGCAACGTTGTATAAGTCGGTCTAAAACGCTCCTGGCGTCTTTCTTTGCGATACTCGCTTTAGTGAACGGCCCCTTAGTCGTAGAAAAGCAATTGTATGCAACGTTGTGTAATTGGGTCATAAAGCACTCGTGGCGTCTTTAATTGCGATGCTCGCCAAGGCTCGCATCACAACCCACGCCACTCGCCGTTTACGACCCCTATTAAGTATACAACAGTTGCATAAAACACTATACTAGTAAGTAGGTGGGTACATTATGGCAGAGACCAGTAAATAAGCCATACTGGTCGAGTGGACGGACCGAGTCGTGAGTCGTAGTCGGAGGCTATAATATGAGGCCAGGATGGCATTTACCGTCGTAGCGTGCATAGTAAAATATTATCTTAGAAATAGTTAGGAATAATTAATATACTAAGTAAGCCCGCCTTAATTCGTATAATTTTTTGAACCCGGATTAATGAAATTTGATATGGAGATAGTTTGAGTCCCGGGGAAGGACATAGGCTACTTTGTATCCCGAAAAATACCCTTATCCGCGATAAACGAATTTAGATAAGCTAGTATTTTTATAATCCGGGCAAAATCAGCAAAACTATCGAGTACACACAAAAATACAGTCGGATTGAGAAATTCTTCCTTTTTGTAGTTCTTCGTTGTATAAGATGTAATCGTCACAACAGAAACGAATCGCGCATGCCCAATACTAAGAACACATTATGCGGCCGTTGTCGCGTGGCGTATTTTGACAGCAGTGTTAACTGCCGACACCGGCCGCCATACAAATAAAATAATTGTGGGAAATGCTAATCGACCTATTCGGTTATTTTTTGTACGAGTAGGGCGACCCTCCATAGTCCATAGCGCTGCCCACGCTAGGCCCGAAATGACCCGCTCCCTACCCCCTACACCCCGCACTTCCCCGGGAGCGGGGACATTCGTGCAAAGCGTCGGCAGCGTGTGCCGCTATGGAGAGTCGCCCTTATTTTTATAAAAAATAGCTGCCCACCCCGGCTGCGCTCGGGTGTACTTATATATTCACTTCTTTGAGGAGAGGAGATTTTCATAGCCAAATTTTACAGTTTTCAATGCTATTTTTAGTATGTTTTACGTACACACCTTGCCAGAGAGTATTATAGTGATGGTCCAATATAAAAAGTATGCCCTTTTAGTAAGATTCGCGCAGTTCTTATTTACAAATTATAGTTCACGAGTAGAAAAAGTACTATTGTATGGCTATCGGTGGTGGACTGTTCGGTTGACAGTGCTAAAAAGATAAAAAGTAGCCTATGTCCTTCCCCGGGACTCAAACTATCTCCATACTAAATTTCATCCTAATCGGTTAAGCGGTTTAAGCGTGAAGAGGTAACATACAGACAGATAGACAAACACACTTTCGCATTGTAATATTAGTATGGCTTAATAACGAATAATATATTATAGTCAAAACTAAATCTCTAAAAATGAATTCAAGTCTATATCTTGTTTTTTAAGAAAATAAAGGCAAAACCTTTTTTAGAAAAACGTTTTTTAGAAAATAAAACTATATTTTTAAATATTTGCTGTGCAATATATGTGGGCTGACCATGTTTATAAATGTTCCACATTTCAAATGGTTAGCATAAGTAGTTTTTGAGATATGGCACTTTAATAGTCGGACAGACAGACAGTACGGAACCCTAAAAAACGTCAAAAATCAGAAAATGCAATGAATTAAGGCTTATTTAAGTGCAGGAAGCGGTCGTGGTGCAGCAGCACTGTGGCGGTGTCACACGACGCGTTTAATTATTTTCACGGCCTTATCATAGGAATCTGATTTTTAATGTTAAAAGTAGTAGAATATTTATTAACAGATACTTTTTCTAAAGAATATAAAAAATACAATCCAAAAATAGTAGCATTAAACTTGACCTGTTTCTGCCATTTTACACAGTTTAATTCTGAACTAAACGCAGCTTCTATCATTCAAGTCCAGTATCTTCGAATTTTTTTTCATTTGTTTCTGATCTTTGTTTATAATAAACGCAGCTTGTTTTTCTTTAATGTGTTTTTTTTTAAATCTTCTAACACTGTCAACCTCTTTTCATTATTTTTTTCCTAGATGTAAAATTTCAGTCTTTAATAATGAAAACAATTAGTCGTGTGCATATTATGAAGACATAACATATTTTTAAATAGTAATATATTTACTGCAGTGAAAATAACGTTTTTTAAGATGATTAGTTAATGTTTGACTTCATATATGACCTCATCGCACTCTTCGACTCCTTTCGACAGGCTGGTTTTGAGAAAAAATATAAATTCGAACTTCAAATGACTTTTCCACGCAGATTTGACGCAGTAAATGGATCTTTTTTGAGCGACTGAGGTGAAAAGAAAATTTAGTTTTACTTTTATTTGAAATCTATACTAGCCAAGGGCAAAATATATTAAGGGTCGAGCATTGAATATTTATTCCAAGCACAAGGCACAAATATAAAATTCGTATTTTTTTTCATCATTAATCCTAGATCTGTTGAAAATAAACCATTTCAATTGGTTGAAATGGTTGTAAGCGATCTTGAGAAAGCAATTAAACTCCGAGCGTTAATTTATTCGACAACTCCGTTGCACAGTGGTCCCTAATCACAAAAACTGGGTCATTGCTTATTTCGCCCCAAAAGAAATTGCATTCGATTGGGAATTCAATAAAAAAAATATGTTCAGTAGGAGGGCCAACTTCGTTCGCGGAGGAGAAAAAGCCATAACCCTCTTTTTTGTTTCAGCGTAGTCGGGTAAAAAGTATCCTATAACCATCTGTGGATACCCAGCTACTCGTGTACCAAAAATAGTTGAATTCCGAAAAGCAGTTTTGACGTGATGAAGCCACAGTGACACATGCAAACATCAAAAAAAAATCTATTCCGTTACCTTAAAATAGTCCGCATTACTTATTTTTTGAAAATATCTTCATTTTTCTTTCAACTTTATAATAGTATACTTAGCTTGTTATGTTTCGTAAGAATAGTAGTAAAAATAGATTTGCGAAAACAAATACTGACACAAAAAATATTTATTTAAACACGCATGTACGTCTTAAGAATCAAACATAATCGTTACAACGAATACACAGATGTCAAAAAACAGCAGAATGTAGGCATCAAAGAACTCATACTATGAAAATGTTCAAATTTCAACACCTTCTTGTGTTCATAAGCGCAGTGGTGTTAAGAAACAAAATATTTGGATAGTTGTATATTTGCACTTTTGTGTCTTAAAATTTGGAATACGCTTTTTTATTTACGGGAAAAAATACTCGTTTATTTTATGCATTTGTTAAAAGTTTCTTTTGACTTGCACTTTTCTTTAGAAAAATGATAACGGGCATATATTTTTTTTAATTGTTTATTTATTATTCAAAAAGTTACACAGCATTATAGTAAAAGCCAAGGTACTGTGAAGTATAAAAAACAAAAACATACAGAAAAACTTAAAACTAGTTTGATTTAGGCGACATAACCCCGTGGCTCCGTTGCGTCGTCTGATCTGGTGTAGGATTCGGCAGATTGCCCCGGAACTGCCTAAACACTACACCCGTCGGGCAGAAGTCTGCACTTGCGATGGAGTCCTACAGCGGCCGCGGCACGCGCTCCACAAATGAGCCTTTTGCCTACTATTTCGTGATTTGAGACCAGTGTGCGTCGTTTTCGTTTGCCCACAGTTGCTTTAAGTGTGCACCTGGTTTTTATGCATCGCCGTAGACTCTGGGTGCAGAATGCAAAAAGGTAGCTGATTTAGCTCAAATTTGTTAAATAAATATTGAATAGTGAAGGCGATTTGCACCAGTACGCTTTTATCGTATCCTGATGGAATTAAGGACTTTTATTTATTTATTGAAAGCAACCCATTATACAGGGTGGAACATGTATATTGGTCAGTATCCATCTCGGAAGCAATATGATATCTAGAATATTGATATTACGGACGCGTTCCTCTCTGCCAAAGTATACGCGAAAAATCAAGTCAGTCTATACGACAAACTGTCATTGTTTGTGTGCTTTTTTTTTTATTTTGGGTTATTTTTTAGGATTCCGTACCAAAAATGTACAAAAGGAACCCTTATGGTGCGACACTGTCTGTCTGTCTGTCCGACTATAAAAGCGCCATATCTCAAAAACTACTTACGCTATTTGAAATTTGGAATATTTATATACATGGTCACCTCACATGTATTGCACAGGAAATATTTAAAAATATATTTTTAATTTCTAAAAAAACGATGAGTATGAAGGGGGGTAAAAATTAAAAGTCTATAGCTACTGGGTCCAATAAGGTATCATGAAAGGGCTTGACCTGCACATTTTTGAACAATTTCTTTAATTTTTTTATTGGGATAGCTTTTTGTTTTATTGATGAAAATGTGTAAAAAAACACCATTCCTCCCTTTATCTCCGAAGTTTACCAAACAAAAGTAGTGAAATTTTCACAATTTGTATAAATAAACATAAATATTATACGAAAATTATAGCCATTATGTCTCTAAGTAGTATTTTTTTTTTTCAAAAAACCTATTGGAACAACCTGGTTGCGTTAAGTTTGCAGCTCATCGTGTGCGATTATAGAAATAAGAATATTTCATTAGTGTGCTGTACATGTTTTTCTCGCTTCCCGCTAAAAATGCAAGAAATATATGTTCGGTATTGACTCGTCTCGTCTCCAGCTGTTAGATGCTCTATGGTATGGGCAGCCACTAAAACGTTTACCTATTTCGATCAGTAACACGGCCAAAAGGTACTCAAGATCGAATCCAGGCAGAGAACAAGGGGCAGACCGCCGGCCTCTTGGTGGTCCAACGTGGAAAGAGACTTGAAATCCCAAAATATCCCACCAGTGACAACCCAAGGCAGACTATCCTGGCGCCGACGCACAAGGAGGCCCGACCCCAAATAGAACTGAGAAAAGGGCAGGGAGAAGAAAAAGAAGATCAGACTGATCTGACTCCTTGTCGCGCGACAGATGTTACTTACCTCTTTCCATTATTGAATTGTGAGTGCGACAAGTGATGATGAGTCGCACTACAAGCGAAGCGATGTGTAACCTTATATTATAGAATTTCGAAAAAATGAGGCAGCGAGAAAAACTTCCGGTTTTTCCAAAATAGTTTTAATGCCAATCTGTCTCATTTCTATAAAATAAGAGTCTTTCAGATCAACCAGGCTTTAGCGTACCAGAAAAGCCGAAAATTTAAGAAACCTTATGTCTTACAATAAGTAAAAACAAGTGCAAAATTCACAAGTCCTTAGGAAATATTGACACAACATGAAAACTTTTTTAGGGTCCCGTACTTCAAAAGGCAAAAACGGAACCCTTACTGGATCACTTTGTTGTTCGTCTGTCCGTCCGTCTGTCTATCTATCAAGACTCTTTTTCGCAGGAACACGTATGGGTATCAAGTTGAAAGTAACATCAAATACTTATATCTCCGATCCCTTGAAGCTGTATAAAAGCTTCTAAGTCAACGCAGTCCAAAGATAGATAGGTACATTAATTTAAAAAGGTGTTTCCATACAAATTGCCGTCCGTGGAAAAGCTATGGGTACTTCCCGTTGTCCTAGAAACTTGAAATTTGGTAATAAGATAGCTCTTATAGCACATCCCACGAAATATATTATTTTATGTCTGTCTGTCTATGTCAGAACTAATATAAATTCACCCCACACCGTGTACATTTTGCGTAGGAGTAGGGATCTGCTAACACTGGATTTTCATAGATACGTTTCTAGCGTGTATTTTGTATGGAGCCCTCGGTGCGTGAGTCTGACTCGCACTTGTCCGGTTTTTTTACGTTAGTATAGCATTTGACTTCAATCTCACCTGTTGGTAAGCGACGATGAAGCCACGATGGAGCATACTTACCAAGATAGCCTATTCACTCTCTTCTTGAAGAGATCGAAGTCATATTGTTCGGGGGGAACTAAACAAGAAGGGAGTGAGAGTTCCTCTCTTTAGCCGTCCTTATAGAGAATATAGAGGCAAATCGCTTTGTGAGATTCAACTTTGTGAAACTTTGGTATTATATGAACAACATAAGGATGGAACACATATCCACGTCTAGTCCCATAATGACGAAATGGAGAGGGCGGAGTCAGTTCATGCAGCCCCGCCGCACACTCTACGAAATGTGAAGTTAGTGAAGGAACGGCATTTTCAGTGGCGGCAAGGGTAGTAACTGCCCTTAATGCCCCACTTATATGTTCCACCCTGCATAACTCAGTGGCGTATCTTGCACTAAACTAGTCTATTGAGGAAACTGAATGACGTATTACTTTTTATTATTTAGTTTATTTCGCGCAAAAAACTACAGTCTGCAATAAAAACATATCTCCGAAAAATGTTTTTTGGTAATTTTAAATGTTCCGTAGTTTTACTTCTGTAATAACTAGCGCCTTAAAGCAAAGCCTCACAGTCGATTTAAATAATGAAGGTTATCTGACGCAATCACGGTTGTCTTCCTATTTGCTATGCACTATGTCATCTTTAATATCTCGTGCCACAAATACTGGAATGAAAAGCGGTGTTAATTATTTCTTCTATACTCGGTGCAAGGTCGCTGCAGAGAGAGCTGTACAATATTGTATTATTTGTGTTTCACATTAATGTACGATTCTCACTGAACGGGCATTTTACTAGTTGCCAAAGAAAATTAGAGTGAATTTACACTGCATCCTCGCGGTCTATAAAATGGTTGTCGACGCATCATCGTCCTGATGGACCGCCGTCTTCGACCGCCCTAGCGCGCCTGAGGTGCGAGTCGGCAATTTCAATTATACCGCCTGATGAAATAGTTGTCATCGCATCATCGTGGCCTGGACACTAACTGTAGCTAGCGTTTGGACCGCCCGTCTTCGACCGCCCTAGCGCGCCTGAGGTGCGAGTAGGCAATTTCAATTATACCGCCTGATGAAATAGTTGTCATCGCATCATCGTGGACTGGACACTAACTGTAGCTAGCGTTTGGACCGCCCGTCTTCGACCGCCCTAGCGCGCCTGAGGTGCGAGTCGGCAATTTCAATTATACCGCCTGATGAAATAGTTGTCATCGCATCATCGTGGACTGGACACTAACTGTAGCTAGCGTTTGGACCGCCCGTCTTCGACCGCCCTAGCGCGCCTGAGGTGCGAGTAGGCAATTTCAATTATACCGCCTGATGAAATAGTTGTCATCGCATCATCGTGGACTGGACACTAACTGTAGCTAGCGTTTGGACCGCCCGTCTTCGACCGCCCTAGCGCGCCTGAGGTGCGAGTCGGCAATTTCAATTATACCGCCTTATGAAATAGTTGTCGCCGCAATATCGTCGATTGGAATTTTCAAGGTGCCGCGCGCGCCGGCCCCGCCATTTTAATTTGCGGTACGTGTTTATTGAGCTTTTTGTGATGTTTATGCTAAATGCTGTATTGGACGGCAGGTTTGTGAGGAAGACTGACTGCAATGGTGAATGTTTTTATTCGGTAAATGCTATCCTAATATAATAATCCTGCTACTACAAGGTGTCTCGTGAGGAATTCGCAAGGTTTTAACCACGCATTTCTGAGGCGATTAGGAGTAAAAAATGTTATCAAATTCAGCAAAAAAAAACTAGTTTTGTCAATTGTGGTAAATAAAGAATAACTTTCGCTTCTCTACGAAAATTATCCCTTTTACTAAAATGGTGACTATTTTTTAAAAAGTTGGAGTTCTTTAGTGAGTGTGGTAGCTGTCACTTTGATGTCTGTCAATGGCGACGAGAACTTGGCAACATAAGGTGCGTCCACACTATCATTTGTACGTATCCGATCACCGTGGCGTGGCATGACTGCGTATTGCGCTGCTTGGACGCTCACTGTCGGCGCGGCGATCACGCCTCGCTTGTCCTATCTCAGTGTGTGATGCGCGTAGCAACATGGATTTCGAGCGATCGGATCGGCGCAACGACCAAATGCGTGATCGTGATACGCGATCATGCCACGGGACGAAGATTAGATCGGGCAAATGATACAAACGTGGACGCACCTATACGTGGCAACGTCGCGATCAAAGCTTTAATAATCACAATGAACAGTTTACATGAAAATTTACAATTTCTTCAAAAATAAGCTAGATTTGCCTGGGGTTCATACAACATTTTTTGGCCCTTATGACCTCAGGTATACGCTGGTAAATTTTTTGCGGGTTTCTCACGAGCACGTTGTATAAATTCGAATGTCAGTGAAGATGTTCAGATTCAGAACAAATTTTTCACGTAGCTTGGTTTTTTTTCGGGTGTTTACTATACAAATACCTACTCTTTATATTGCACACCTCAAATAAACAGGAATACAGATCACGAGAGTTAATAAAAAAGATCAAGCAGAGGCGTCGTAATTTTCTATTATCGACCACCTTCAAAAAAAAGCGGCCAAGTGCGAGTCCGACTCGCCCATGAAGGGCTCCGCAGCTGTTTATACAAAAAAATACACTATAGATGAAAAAAATACGATGCGAAAAAAAACACTAACAAAAGAGCGTATCGCCCCGGCACTTACGTCCTTTTGCTGAGAAACACAGTATTTTGGCAATAACTTAAAAACGGTATGTTCGATCATGTTGAAAACAATTTTCGTTGGAAGTATTTATTAAGTTTTCTATTTGTATTTTTTTTTTCACATTTTTTGAACATACCGTTTAGAAAATAGAGGGGGGGGACACAATTTTTGCTACTTTCGGAGCGGGATAATATTCACTTAATCAAAATTTTTTTTAGAAACCTCAATGTGATTTTGGAGGAACTGTCGAAATTGATATTTGCTGGGTTTTTTTTTCAGTTTCGGTTACATGTATCGAGTGCCCCCCTAGAAAAATGTATAGGTATTTTTTATTTAACTATTAAACTAAGTAGCGGTTTACACAAAACATCTATGCTCTAAATTTCATCAATGTTCATCCTATAGTTTTTGAATAAAATGCCTGTGACATACGGACGGACAGACAGACAGACAGACATGACGAATCTATAAGGGTTCCTTTTTTGCCATTTTGGCTACGGAACCCTATAAAGGAGGTTCTGAAGCTGCACAGTCGCAGGCCTTATCTATTCCTATTGACGATTGATCAATGATTATTGACCGAGCGAGCGCGAAACGTCTCCGTTTCAGCTTGGGAAAAAACGCTTTCGTATGTCTGTCTGGGTAGGACACCCAGACAGACATACTCTACTGGTCGCATACTCAATCAATTTAATAAAATCGTGTAAGCAATTCAAAGGTTCGATGATTATATGGATATTTTTAAAATGACAGAGATATGCAAATTCTTTTTTTACGAAAACGTGTCCATAGTTGTTAGAAGCGTACAGTACAAAGGAAAAATAAACTAAAAGAAACTCTAGTGTAGGTATATACTATTGCAAGTAAGTACACATTAACATAATAACAATGAGATATGGGGGTTAAAAGACTCGCGAGGTGTACCTACAGCTCACAAAGCCACTAGTTGTATCAATTGTATGTTAAGACTTGTAAGCTTGCAAGTTCATGGCAAAAACGAGCGTGAAATAACATATTTAAAGACCCCTGCATCATATGAAAGTCTTAATAACTATATTGGAAACTGCTCTCGGCGAGGACGTAATCGTAACAACTTCAAGTTAAACACTTGAAGTACTTGAACGCGCTATCGCTTGTTGACCAAACATCGCTCAAGAACTAGAAGCTGTATAAACTTATACATTAACTTTGACCGCTTTTCGAATAAACTTTATTTAATAAATTTCGACTATCACGAACTTCAGATTTTTTTAAAGTGAATATCTCCACACACATTTCTATTATTATAAAGTTGTAAAAAAAAAACTGTACATTGAACATGTTAAATAAAACTGAAGCGGACTATTTGAAGGTCACTGTACCGATATTTTTTTTGTATGTGTCGTTGGCTTCATTGCACCCAACGGATTTTGACTATTTTTTGTCCACGGCGGGGCATAGCTGGGCATCCACAGATGGTTATAGGGTATAACAGTTGTGTGCTGCGTGCTGGTATCAAAATAAACTGTCCAATGAGAAAGTGTAATTTGTTAGATAAGTCTTTTATTTTGTTTCGTTTGTTTTTGTTGTACTTTATTTAAAACAAGTAAGTACTAATCCGTGAACAGATAGGAAAACATCGAAAAATTAAGAAAATGTTGTCTTGTACCATGCCTAAGGACACTCTTGATAAAAGAAAAGAACCATCTACTTTTCAGACAAAAACGCAATACAAATCGGTCCACCCGTTGAAAGTCAAAGTCAAGTCAGTTCGACTCACAGATACACAGACTATACAACATATTATAACCTATATCACTCCCACAAGTCCCACAACCAAGGCGAATTCAACAGCACATCATATGTCCGAATCCATCAAGCCGTTTAGACTGCAGAGCGTGCCAAAGAATAAGACATTACGTACTTACATTCGAAAAACAGAACCCTCTTTCTATATATGAAAAATGTTTATCAACAGCTGTCTGGCCTGACAATGCCAGGGTCAAGGCTTGGTTATTTCGGAGGGCAAAAAACGACGGCAACTTCCTCAAGCGTTCCAAAAACCCAAACAAAGCTTAACAGATCAAAATCCACATTGAATGTCCTGTATCAGAATGTAAGGGGCCTCAACACAAAGCTGACTGACTTTAGGCTCAATTTTCTGTCCTTGGATTGTGATATTGTGGCTGTGACGGAGTCCTTCCTGACTGATGCTGTTGATGATCCTGAGCTTGTGTCCGGTGGTTGGAACGTGATGCGCCGAGACCGCGCCACCGGTTCGCGGGGCGGCGGTGTGTTATTCGCTGCACGCCCTGGTCTGGAGATGCGTCGTCGCCGGGATCTGGAGACTGCGACAGGGGAAGATTTGTGGGTCACTTTCACACTGGATGCCACTGTCTATTTTCTGTGTGTAGTTTACATTCCGCCGAGTGCCTCTGCCTCTGTTTACATGACTTGGTTCCAAACTGTAGAACTAGTCATTGAATCATTGAATGGTGTTGTGCTTGTCTTTGGTGATTTAAACTTAAATCCATTGTATACTTCTCATGACCTTTTATGTTATTACTCGTATTTTCTAACTGTGTGTGAACTATTTGACGCGAATGAAGTGACGAATGCATATGGTGGAAAGTTGGATGTTGTGCTGGTGTCGGAGCGCATTAGCGGCGTAAGCGTCCTGGAAATTGAGGGCGGAGGGGTTGTCCCTCGACGGGATGCGTATCACCCGCCGCTAGAGATATCGGTCCCTGTAATTGATGATACGCGGCAGTGTATTCCGGAACGAATCGATCCTAGTAATCTGGATATGAGACGGGATTGGAATTTCGCAAAAGGTAACTATGAACTTTTATACGCCCTTTTATCTGAAGTCAGTTGGCATGAAATTCTTCAGTTGGATAACGTAGACATTGCAGTGGAAAGCTTTTATCAAATTCTATACAATATCTTTGACTCCTGTATACCTAGGAGGATACGACCTAAGAGAGTAAGTCCACGTTACCCGGTATGGTTTACGTCAGACATCATCTCTGACTTAAAAGTAAAAGCTGAAATCCATCGGAGATGGAAAGCCACTAAAAGTTTAGATATATATAATGAGTTTGCCTTGCTTCGAAAAGACATTAAAAAACGAATAAGCTTGGCGTATGACTCTTACATTGTTCGCATCCAAGAAAATGTTAAAAATGACCCTCGGTCCTTTTGGCAGCACATGGGCAGTCTCAAATCGAAGGGCGGGTTTGTGTCCGAGGTCACGTTTGAGGGGACAAATTTCGTTGGTGCAGAGGTCGCACAGGCCTTCTCCAGGTTTTTCTCCAGTGTATTTTTACCAGACATTCCTCGGCTAGATGCTAACTCGTTTAAAGGTGTCGGCTGTAGTCAGAGAGACTCTGCCCAGTGTGTAGACATAGAACATATATCGATGAAAGATGTTGAGGCCGGCATTAAGAAACTCAAACCGAATAGCTCCTTAGGGCCCGATAATTTGCCTGCCTATGTTGTCAAAGGTTGTATGGAACACTTAAAGGTGCCTATACACTTTTTATTTAATTTAGCGCTCTCTACTGGATCATATCCGCATTTGTGGAAGATTACAAGGGTAAAACCTATCCCTAAGGGTAGCGACACTGCCAATGTCGAAAACTATAGACCTATCGCAATTCTGTCAACGCTAGCGAAAGTGTTTGAGTCCATATTGCATAAATCGATAGCCATCCAGACTAAACCCTTTTTGTGTGACTCGCAACATGGCTTTCGTGCTAAACGCTCCGTTGATACTAATCTTTTAATCCTGACTGACACCATCTCTGAGTTCCTAGACAAAGGAATCCAGGTAGATGTCATATATTTTGACTACAAAAAAGCATTCGATCGCGTCGATAATGACGTGCTATTGGAGAAGCTTGATAAAGTAGGGTTTTCTCCAAAGTTGCTTACTCTTTTTGCGAGTTATCTGCGTGATCGAATGCAGTATGTTCGGCATGGTTTTTTCGTCTCAGCGCCGTATCCTACGAGATCTGGTGTCAGTCAGGGTTCTATTTTGGGCCCGCTCCTCTTTGGGCTTATGGTCAATGATCTCGTCACTGCTGTTAATCATGCGAAGTGCCTTTTATACGCTGACGATCTTAAGCTGGTTTTTGGAGTGAAGAGCGTGACAGATGGTGATTTGCTTCAGGATGATATAGCGTCGGTTACCCAATGGAGCATAGATAACAAACTCCTATTCAATGTGTCCAAGTGTTGTGTATGCACCTTCAGTCGTGTTTCTGCCCCTTTACACGTGCAATACACACTTGGAGTAGACCTCATTAGGCGTGTTTCCTCCGTGAAAGATCTTGGTGTGGTCTTCGATTCACATCTCACATTTCATGAGCATATTCGAAGCCTCGCTGCCAGTTGCTTCCGTAGGCTGGGCTTTGTCATTCGCAACATGAGGAACTTCTATGATCTCGGGGCCATTAAGTTGGTCTTCTGTGCGTTTGTGAGAAGTAAACTGGAATCTTCAGCGATCATATGGAACCCTCACGAGTCGACATACACATTGCTTTTAGAAAAAATCCAGAAGGCTTTTCTTAGGTTTTTATATAAAAAAAGATATGGCTACTATCCTTTTCTATACCCAACTAAGTTCTTGCTTGGCTGTTTAGGGTTCAATTCACTAGAGGTGAGACGGAATAACTTTTTGCTGATCACTGCGTGTCGTATTTTACGAGGTGATTCTGACTGCCCTGAACTTGTGCAGCAGGTCGTAAGACTGTTTGTTGCGGACGTTCCGAAAATAAACCTGAGACCGCGGGTGCGCCCTCTGCTGGCCGTGCCGGCGGCTAGGACGGTGTCGCGCAGAAACTCCCCGCTACTCCGTGCGCTGGCGATGCTTAATGCTCTTCTGGCATCAGCACCTGACTGTGATTTGTTTGCATGGAGTTGGGCAGCTGTTTGCCGTGAATGTCTAAAATTCTGCGAGATGATGGATGATCGGTAGGCTAACTAGATTATAAATATGTAATAAGTAATTAATTTACCTGTTTTATACATATTATATTAAGTTAAATAAGTTTCTCGGTGCATTGGTTCTACTGTAATGCCGTGTAAACATTATTGTAAATAAATAAATAAATAATTAAATATATTTGTATAGTTTTTAGAATTCTGAAATTAGTGTAGTGCCTATAGTTGAAGTTATTGTTTTCATGCTTCTCATATTTTGTGTTTCCTTTTCTGATATCTAACGGAATGGTCTTAGCCCGATGCCCTGTATGCCGGCCAGCCGGGAGGCCGAAAATCAGCATTGCGGCCTCCCGGCTGTATCACATGCTGAGCTTGAACCTTTTTACTTGCACACTGCCGCAATTATGTTACACCTTTTGTTTTGTTTTATGTATGTGTGTATGCAAATAAATTCATTTCTTTCTTTCTTCTGGCGAAGTCAGATAAAAAATGTGACAGCCCAACACTACGCGCCACATTCGCATGAGTCATGTTACAGGCGCGCGTGCCCGCACCACGCCGCGCCGGATCTCAGTAAACCGACCGCGACTCGCCGCCATGTTGTGTAAGTTCAGTTTCAGATCGTATCCCATTAGCGGTAATACTGTACTTTAGTTTAATACGGCCGGTCACATTCAAAGTCTACACTTGAATACTATACTATACTTGAATGCTGTTTAAAAATTACCTACAGTATCCCGCATTCCCCACATTCCAAACAATGCTAAGCCAAAAAATGGAATGGGTGTAATGGGAGGGTAGGGAGAGTCGGCTGTATCAGGTTGTTGTTTGATCGTCTCTTTACGGGGAACGCAACTCCTGGTGACGCTTCTAGCTACCCATAAACTCTTCATTAGTGGCTCATCGTAGCTGCAGTGTACGCAGCGGCCACACCCCGGTAACCACGTCGATCTGTGGGCTAAACCTAATGGAGGGGTTGAAATTTTTCAACTAAAACGGGAGATCCCCCGTAAGTACACAAAGACTACTTCGGCGTAGTAGGCGAGCACCGTCGATAGGCAAATGCTACCGGTTGCTACGGCGATGCAGCAAGGTGATGTGATGTACCTCAAAGGGCGCCAGTCAGGACCTTTTAAGGCTGGGTGACCAATTTACTGCATCCTTTCTACCCCTGGTCATACCAGATCTTTGGTCCATCGGATCCCGGTAGTTTTGGGACGAGAGAGTGAGTCTGCGCCTGCGCAACCGCTTACTCACTATAAACTTCTCACGTGCCGAAGAACCCTGGCATGTCTATGTGCTGTAAACGCAAAATGCATGTAAGAAGACGTGTTTTACATTTTCTAAGGTGTGGAGTTAAGAAGTGCTGGTTAAATTAGTTCTCTGACTCACTGTGATGCAATAGTGACGTCGCCAGCTACGATAGCGAAACAATTCATACTGAGATGTATGGCAGCTCACTCACCTGGCGACCGTTTGAAGAGTGGTGACGACGTCAATATTCGTATGAAAGGAAGACGTCGCTGGCAACAGCTGGCGTCCCAGCGAGGTAGAGGCCTTAGAGTCAATTGTATAAGTCGGTATACTTATCCACGCCCCAAGAAATCTAAAACACGTATGGTTTATTTATACTTTTAAACTTTGACGGGTTATTTGGCTGCCTTATGAGACAACTATCTCCAATAAGCATTCCCTAGACTTTCCCGTTTTTAGAGTTCCGTACCTAAAGGGTAAAACGGGACCCTATTACTAAGAGTCCGGTGTCTGTCTGTCTGTCTGTCTGTCTGTTTATCTGTCTTTCTGCCTGTCTATCTGTCTGTCCGTCTGTCACCAGGCTGTATCTCATGAACCGTGATACCTAGACAGTTGACATTTTCACAGACGATGTATTTCTGTCGCCGATATAACAATAAATACTAAAAACAGCATAATTGTATGTCTCGACTAGATCCTCTGTGCATCTCGTTGAGGGCAGAGACCAATGCCTTTTTGACTTACCTTACCTTTGATGATTGATCTATGATGTTTATTGCTTTCTCAGTACTAACGCTGCTGCTTATCTGTAAACTGTGCCACTGTGAATGCTTGTCATCAATGGAAATGTTAGATGTGTTTGACGAAACCGAAGTGGACTTCGAGTCGGTGACTACCGCTATAGACAATTTGTACGGTGGTGCCATTAATAATAATGACGTTACCACGCTTGGAACAGACACTCACGTTTATAGCGCGGTGAGTTTGGTAGTTCTACCTGATTTTAAAAGGACAAGTTTGATTGCGTTATGAAACGATTTGTTTTGCTTTTTTAACTTAGTTCAAAAAGAGAAGTTGTGTGTGTTTGTTACGTTGTAAGATTGTTACTAAAAGTATTCGCCAATTGGGACGCGCAAATTTTTTAGAAGTTATGGTCATTCAAAAACCGTTTCAATGAATAGGTTTTTAATAAACCGATGGGAATTATCGGATTTGAAAAATATGACTTCCGGGTTAAGTTATTCGTGTTTTTAATTTTAACTTTTATTTGTCCTTGCCAAACCTTAGTACAGATGTCAGTCGCTAGTGACGTGACTGGAAATATCTCCTAGGTAATAAAAAAATTCAACGCACCCAAGGGGCTGTTCATAAATTACGTCATCTATTTTTGTCGATTTTTGACCCCCTCCCCCCTCCCTAAAATGTTATCAACAGTTTATTCCTTCGTCATGCTACTATTATCCGATGTCTAGATTCCGCCCCCCCCCCCAAATTTCAATTGGCGTACTTTATGAATAGCCCCCAAGTGTAAAACGTATAAAATTAGTATCTTAGAATGGCCTATTGTAACAAAAAAAAACATGAGCTTTTTTTGGCTCTTCCCAATTGTACTTTATTTAGGAATAATGGAATAATTTCTGGAGAAAAGGAGAATGATACTTTGATGGCGTTTATTATTACTTTTTGTTGTCAGATTGTAGTTCATGATTCATCATCGTATTTTTTAATTCTTCGGTGAGAACTTCGAGTATGATGCTTAAAAAAATCATGTAGGTACAACATTTAATACTTTTACTCATCATCGCTACATTTGTTCCACTCACTTGCTTCAGATTTAGGATTGAACTCTATTTATACTTGAAATAAGGCAGGTGACAGGTAACTAGAGTTACCGAACGCAAGTGAGTGGACTAAGTTCTAGTGGCAGTGTTTATAATTCAACCTTCATCCATCAGTTTACGCAATGAAATGCATTTTATATACTATTTAATACGTTAAAAAATATATTGCAAGTGGGTTGCCTAAAAAATCGTGTCAAGGTTATGATTAAAATCCAGTACCTACGTATTGTGTTAGCAGAGCCCTGGTTCTACGCAAAATGTACGCAGTGTAATTTATATTGGTCACTGACCTAATATATTCGGATCTTAGACTATAGTCTGTTATTGTCTGTCAATAATTAAAGTATGTTAAGTTAATACGATAATTTATATTTAACAGGACAATATTTCTGACGGAAACGTTGCTAAAGACGATACAAGAAAGTGGCATTTTAATACCACGTCAGTTCAAATAGAAAAATCAAATATTAGTAACAATAATGGACATACAAATAATAACTTGACTGACCAAAATAGGGATGAGATTTTGTACATCAAACTCACCAATAATGGCGCTGCAAATATTAGGACGCCTCTCATTCATACTGCATTGGAATTTAATAATACTGATACATCTGATACAGCATACAATAATGGAAATACAGACAGGAGGAAACGACTGAGAAAGTTATTTTATTATAATGTACCTCTCAATGAAGATACATTTTCTAATAGCGATAAAGGATTTATAAATGAAAATGAAAACATAAGAACACAATCTAATTATGATACAGAGTTATTAACTAATAATGATAGTGCAAGGGTAAAGTTACCTCGTAATGATGTTGTAGACTTTACTGATAATATAACAGATTATAATAACGAAAATGCAAATGTAAGCACCAATGCCCTCAATTGGTTTAATAATGCTACTAATTTATTTAAAAATAATGAAGCAAATCATAATGACAGTGCAAATATAAAGAAACCAGTCAATGACGCTATGGACTTTTCAAATAATGATACAGCATATGATAATAGAAATACATATATAAGAAAACAATCCAATAATGCTATTGCAGAGTATTTTAATGATAATAAATCATATAATAATAACAATGCAAATAATAAAGAAAAATTCAAAGTTGCTACAGATTTTTCAAGTAATAATCACAATGGACATAATACTGGCAATTCAAATAAAATGATACAAGTCTACAATAAAATCAAGTATTCAAATAATAATGAAGAAAATCTAAATGACGGAGTATATACATGGACGCCTTTCAAACCTTCCAGTTTCAGAAGTACTGTAAACAGGACATCTGAAAATGCTTATAATAAGGTAAGCTATGTCTTGATTTGATTCCCTTAATTTTAAAAGCGAAAGTGTGTTCATTGATCCTTATTTCACGCATCAGCAGAGCCACATGATACTCAAGCAAAAAGAGAGTAAAAGCTACTTGTATCCCGAAAGTGCTTTATCCTGAAGGACCTTACCACGATGAAGGCATGGGAAAATTCTTCATTCGCGAAGGAAGAAAAAGTCAGAACCTTATTTTTTGCTTCAGTGAAGTCGAGTAAGCAGTATCCCTACAACATCTGTGAATGAGCAGCTGCCCGTGTATCAAAAATAGTTAAAATCTATCCAGCCGTTTTGACGAGATTAAGCCGCAATGACACAAACATAGCCTTCTGAGGTCTAATGTACTAATACTAGTACAAATTAAATTCCGGGAGGTTCGAAATTCAAAAATACATAAATTACTCTGGGCCGTAGGAGGATAGAAAAAAATCCAAACTAAATATATTTTTATTTAGTGATCTACAAATATCCCGTTAAATATAGAAAATATTCGCTTCCAGAGTGGCACCCTACCAGCATTCAGTATCCCAGCCTCTCCCTTCTCCTGTCCTGAAGAGGAGCCGCCTTCGAACATCGGGCCCTATGAGGTGCCGACTCAAAGGGACATAATCTTGCACATGAGAAATCATTTACTGGCCATGTACCAGAGCTTCCACACGAAAGCCATGCATTTTCTTAGGGATATCAAGGAGGTAAGCTACCTACTAGAAAGTTCATAGATACTCGTAAGCACAAGTCAAATTCTTATAATTTCAATACAAAATTCATTAAATAAATAAATAAATTTTATAAGTCAATTTTTAACCAAATCGAACTAGTCTCATCTCATGGTAAGCTCAATAAGGCTTGCGTTATGAGTACTAGACTACGATATATTTAATAGATACATTTATACATAGAAAACATCCAAGACTCAGAAACAGATATTTATGTTCATCACCCAAATATTGGCCCTTACCGGGATTTGAACCCCGGATCTTCAGCTTCGCAGGCAACATTATTGCGGCTGAGTAAATCAGATCGTCAGTCGATCATTACAAGCTTTGAAATTAAATTGCGATTTAATTTACTGTTTTCTAGTTATATATTTCATATTCATTGTTATTTTGTAATAAATACTCACCGTCTATATCTAATTGAAAATGAAGATCATAAATTGGGTTCGGTTCCCAATGCCAATATCTCACAATGCCGAAATCTCAAAATGTCGAGATGTTCTACTGACGACATGCCAATTGTCAATATGCCAAGATCTCACAATCCCGAGATCTCATAATGTCTAGATCTTATATTAAAGAGATTTGGGCTTTTTGAAACCTCGACATTAGGCGATGTAGGCATTTTGAAACCTTGACATTATGCGATGGAGGCATTATGAAACCTCGTAATTTTACGATTTCTTCTTGTCACTATGAACCGGACCCCATACAGCTTCTTGGCATGTGTTTTTCTTTAGGTAAGTGTAGCAAGTTAAATTCGACCCACTTCCCGTTTTCCGATTGAGCTAATTTGGCATATATATTTGTGTAAGTTCGGTAACAATGCAAGCCGGAAGGTGGTCACAGGAACTTTGTATTCCAAGTTTGAGCTCTTTAGAATCGTTCCGATGAGTACTTGATGGATGTTCAAAGAAAAGTACAGTAGGCGATAGAAAGCTTGTGAAAAAATGAAATTTTAGAAAGAAACTTTTTTTACGAATAAATATAGTCTAAAACTAGCCCAAAAAACTCTTCAAATCTCAGGCAACCCAAGCATCGTGGTCGCGGAAGATGTTCTGTCGCAGTCCGACCGAGCTGATGCACTATCGTCGCTGCGTGCGCTGGGTGGGAGACATCAGCATCCTGACCACCAAGAGTCTGGTCACCGCCTTGGAGACCATACGGCTGGATGTAACCACCCTCATTCAGGTAAACTTTTGCAGTAGCGGAATTAGGGCTTGCGAATTATTAAAATGTCAATAGGTACCCTTTCATTTCGCAAACCAATGTTTCTCAAACTGTCTCATCATCCAGCCACCTCTCTACTCTAGCTAGCTTTCAAGTATGTAGGTGTGTCGGACTGTCGGAGTTTTTGTATAATTTCACCGTTTAACCTTTCGTCTAACATATCTGAAAGTGAACAGAAGATTTATGGTTAAACAAGCTTACGCACACGATGCATATTTACTTTAGCTTTAAAAACATGAAGGTTGTAAGCGATTAGAAACTATGACTTGTTTTATATAAATGTATGTTGCATCAAATTTACCTCTTTTCATATGTACATTCGTTAACACATGCCTCCGCAGGGAAAAATCTGCAATATTTCGTCCCTGAATATCGACCCAATCCATCTACTTAGAATTCTGGCCGCGGAGAAGGTCTCCCTGGAATTCGCGCTGCCCGACTTCCTGAGGCAACTGAACGCCTGTGCTAGGCATTGTCCGAGGTATTCAGACATTTCAATATCTTACTTAGGTTGTAGGTACAAATTAAATGTGGTTAAGTTAAGACTGACTGTAGAGTTTATGGGAGCTTTTACGATTATTGACTACTTACTTAATTTATTTTCAAGTTTTTATTCCATACTTTTATTTTTGTTTCAGCACCCAAAGATCGTTTCATGAGGAATACTTAAAATTCGCACATTTAACAGATCAAGATTTCGTATTAAGACATTATTTTACACAGCAGAATTATAATCAACAACTTAACCAGCAGTACAAATTTTAATTGCATTAATAACAAAACGCATTTATTTTGAACGCACCCACAACGATGTATCATCGAGCTTTCACAGAAAATACGCATACCGAAAACTAGGGGGCACCACCATCTTTGAACTTTTGACGTGAACTTGACTGAAAGTTTTTAGAATAACTTAACCAAAATACTTAGCTAAGCTTTTAGTGGAATGTGCATAGTGATAACCGTGGGAAGTGAACAAATACTGTAATTTAATTACAATACAATGCATGAGAAATGTCTGTGTTTTGACCCTTAGTTTAATAAAAAAAACCTAATGAAAAACATGAATCTTCGCCACCAAAAGAATTTCGTTTTACCAAGGTAAGTTATCCATGTTATTTAACATAAATATTACGTTATCTTTCCTAGTTTTATGTGCAGATCATGGTTTAGTTTACAAAATTGCACCTACATTTAGAAAAAATGCTATAAGTTGTCAGAAAGTCGAACAGACTTTCTATTTTCGCTTAGTTATTTGTAAACACGTTCGTTCTTTCTCATAGCCTACTTTACTACTATTCATGTATTGAACATATGATGTGCCCTATTCGACAAATTTTCCACGAACATCAGAAAACAAAGATCTTAGACTAAGACTTAGATTATAAACTTTAGATGATGATGCTATCATCATATAAATATGTGTCATGTTAAAAAAACGAGTATCGCGCGTTAACATGCCTACAAAATTTTTCCGAAAAATATAGTAAAATATCCTATTTTATATAAAAGGCCTGGAGTGTAATTGTAGGCCACTATTTTAACTAAGTTTTTTCATAGGATTAGTTCTCAAATAATATAAATTCACCACAGCATGTTTAGGATTTGATATTAGTATTGGCTATATAAACTGTAATATAGTATTGTCTCTGCTTTGTTAAAATATTGTATCTGCTGAATGGTCTAAAGGAAATCATGTCAACTACCTAGTAGGATGTTCATTCTTTCTGCAGACCCAGAGTATTAGAAATATTTGCTTAACATATCAAGATCATTTTTGAGCTATATCTATCTATTCTTAATTGGTTCAGAACTTGCTTTGTCACATTGAAACTATAAAGTAATTTTAAAAAAGAGATTTTCCACTACTTTTTGTTTTTATAACTATTTATTTAGAATCCCATTTTAAACAAGTAACTTGTAAAGTTTGCTAGAGAATTAGAAGTTCATTTTCATCCACTTGTGGTTAGGTAGAATTAACTTGAAATGTACAAATTTGAGTGTGGCTCATATTTTCCGAAAAACATTTTTTCTTCAAGGCAAATATTCCGTTCTCTTATTTTCCCGGTGGCATTTTTTCCCAATATTTTATTTTCTATGGGCATTTAATTCCGTTCCCATATTTTCCCAGTGACATTTGTAACCATTCGCATATTTTGCCCAATTCATATATTTGTCAGAAGCTTCATGCCTTTAAGGTGAAATAGGCAATCTTAGGATTTTTCGACCACTCGATATCCGCGGCTCGCTCGCTTCGCTCGCTCGTTAGGGTCACAACTCAACCTAACACTCCTCCTCGCTACGCTCGTCGTCGTACCTAACCTTAGCCAAGTCGGACCTGCTTTAAGGTGAAATAGGTAATATTTGGATTTTTCGACCCCTTGATATCCGGTTTTGACTTGGAAATATGAGAATGGTTACAAATGTCACTGGGAAAATATGGGAACGGAATAATTACCACCAAGAAAATAGGTGACTGGAGAAAAATGCCACCGGGAAAAAAAGAGAACGGAATTTTTGCCTCGAAGAAAAAATGATTTTCGGAAATACCCAATTTATCCCCTATAAACATATTATTAAACATAAAATTTGTTGGCAAACTACCTAAAACATAATTGTTAGTGGTAAACTATAGAAATGCATATAGTCCATATCGGAACATTTCTCATCTAAACCAAATGGTTGCAAAAATTTCTGACCCTACAATATGATAAAACATATATTTTCATTATCATCTGCCCTTATGTGGCCCACTTTTAGGCTTAGGCTTCTTACAATGTCTCCAATTAATGAAACTACATTAACTGAGCCCGCGTAGCAACAACAATTTGTAAATTAAAAACTAAATTCTATTAAAAATGTGAGTTATTTAAAATTTTTAGATGTTGGTTTCTCAATGACACATTAATTTTCAAACGGATTCAACTGAAACTTGGCATACAGATAGATCAAAGGTGTTACTCTGTTCCCTCCATCTTGCTCTCATATTAAACTGTATTTGAAGGAGTGGAATGGTGCAATATGAACTACAGAGTAGCCCCTCAGATCATGGATAAAATAATGGTCTACTTAATACAGATGAATGGCAAGAAAATGCTTGTTGTAATATGTGTAATAAATATTTATTATTGATGCTTAAAAAAATCTTATAAATTAGCACTTAGGTGCTTCTAAATATCTGTGTCAAGAGACACCTCAAAAAAATGTACATTAAAACCTAAAAATAGGAAAACCAGTGAATATTTGACAAGATGTTAAGCACGAAATTGATATCATACCACATTTTGTACATGGAGAAAAGAAACAAACAGCTAAATTAAAGTAATATTATTTATTTCATTATGACACTAGATTCAACATAGATCAATGAGGCTAATATTAGCTGAAACATTACTCAATTAATAAAAAAAAATATGTCTGTCAGCCTTTAGTTCCCAGATTATTGTTGTAACTGGAATATGCACAAACTAGCAAAGATGTATCAGCATAACCCCGGGGACTGAATACCAGCATTCTTTCCAGACAAACCTTTATTAAATTGGTAAGTGGTTAATCACTAGCTAACCACTCACAACCCTCTCAATAATAAATTCATGACATGCAAGTACAGTACCAGAAAGCACTTGAGTGGCTAAATACTCTATGATAAAATTTTAATACAATCGCGATTTAAAAAAATAACTAGAGATGTTCTATACTGCACTACAGGTCACAAAAAAACAGACATTTGAATTTGAACTATATACTTCTAATAGCATCTCATTTTACAGGGTATATCCATAAGAAGAAAATCATCTTCGTCAGATTCTCATCTCTCCCATGCCACAAGTTAGGTTTCTGCAACTTGCCCAAAATAGCCTCTTATGATATTAAGCTTCTTGGATACTATACATCGGCATAGTGTCCCTTAGATGCGGGCCCAGTATCAAAATTTGTTAAGATGCCCAAATGAAATGTAAAGATCTTCGGCCCTGGATCTGGGGCAGGGGGCCTTGTAGACTGCAAGCCTTTGATACACCTAATATGGCAGTAGTTACACCCCTTACTATACTTTCTTTGCCAGTTGATATTCCATTACATTTTTTAAGACAGTTTGAGATCAACTATCATTTCCTACTCTTTTTTTTTTCTTTATGAGACTTTTTAGATTTACTTTTCTTTGATTTTTTCTTTTTTTTCTTTCGCCTTTCCTCTTCTGAGTCAGTGCTGTCCGAATCTGAGGATGATGTAGAACTACTTGATGAAGATGAACTTGATGATCTGAAAATAAAGAGTGAATAAAAATAAATAAATATTAGCTATCAGCTTATCAGTTGCTGTTACTAAATGTAAAAGAATTTCTTAACACTTTTGCTGTCAGTACTGTTAATTAAGTGTTGTTAAGCCTACATATTTAACATTTGTGGACTACTGTCACCAAATAAGTTAAAAATAGCATTTTCTAAATGTTTTACCTTGCCCTGAGAGCAAATGGGATATTATTAACCAGGAAGGTGTATCTGCACTTGGGGTTACTATGCAGTGAAGTGGCATAGAGTGACAGATAGAAATGAAGTCACAGAGCACAGTCTCAATGGTTTTAATATCTTTATTACCCCATGATTTCTTACAGAACAGAAGAACACTATGCCATTATTTACTATTAACAAAGCACAAGGGCTTTTATATTTTTTACTGATAATGTGATATAATCAATACAAACATCAAACACATTTGAATTTGAAAAAAATTGTTCTGTACCCAAGGGGTACCAATGCAACCCTATTAAGCCTTCTTTGTCCATATGTCTGTCCCACTTTCTCACAAAATGGACAGTACTATAGTTGTTACTACTATTAATAATAAAACTGAAATAAAATAAGAAATTATAGGGCAAGCAAAATGTTTTTTGGTGTTTATTTTTTCATTGCACTTGGCTGGTTTTTTCTTTCAAATTTATTTCATCCTTGTATTGATTAAGTTACAATTTGATCCAACTAGACTCAGCCATATGAAGAGATTGTCCTTCGGTGTCATAATGCTTATTATCTAAACGATATAAAATACAAGAATGAGTATATGGCCATCTACAATATCAATATTTATAACCATACTAATGAACTGAATACATTTAAAACATACCTGGCTCTCTTCTTTTTGCTCTTTTTCTCTCGTGCCTTCTTCAGCTTCTCCTCCAGTTTCTTGCGTAACTCAACCTCTCGAAGGCTCTGCAGGGGCGTAGCATAGTCCTGCTCACTGTCACTGCTTGTACTGCTTACGTCTAGTACTATTTCTTTGTTTGGATCCACCTGAAAATAAAATAATTTTAACATAAGAAACAATTTAATAACATAATTACAATTGGCAGCAGTTGGATAGACTTGAAAATTAGTTTGGTTGGGATAGAACCGATAAAAATTAATGAAAAATTATATTGTGTAAACATCTCACAAATCTCCGTAGTCTCTGAACATTGATGATCACTAGGCAGAAATAGCAAACTCGTTTTCATCTACGATACGAGTAAATAACAATCTTGTTTGATATGCTGCCTAATTTTAAGTTTGTATTTAAATTGGTTGCAATATTAATAACAAAAAGCCAATGCTTACTTTGATAAAGTTTCTACACTGAAAAGTTAAGTGGCCTGCATAACCACACTTTTTACACGCCGCCCTTGACGAGTCTTTACCGAGTTTACCAAAATCGGGATAATTCGACATTTTTTCATACAACACTACATAAAAATACTCAAAGCTTATTTCAGTTTCACAACCATAACTTAACCCTAAATCATCGACGTCAATAATGAATGAAATAAATGATCGCTCGACTCGAAACGCGTCAGTTGCGTTTCGTTTCATTCGCTGATGGTAGATCGTATCGTTTTTATACAAGATCATTATAAATATATGGCTAGCTTTTTCAATATTTTTCATTATGGCGTATTCTTTTATTAACATTTTAGCATAACTAAAATTTTTCCATTTCACTTAACAAATTAGGTATTGAATTTTACCAAAAACAAGAGCGATAACTAAACGCATCAACCAAACGTTCCTTTTCACGCATGTTACGTTCATGTCTTTAAAGTAATGAATCCATAAATAAATTGATGCGGCATTTGTTTACAGCTAGATAATCAAGAGAAATGTTACGAAATGGCGGAGTTCCTGCCCCTCTGCGACGTGCTGTTCAACGTGATATCGCTGGCCGGCTACTTCTGCGACGTCGTTTTCGACGTTGTGATGAGCTACGCGCTACTGGAGCGCGGGTATAAGGCCACGTTCGCGGCTGCCATATCCATTGTCATCACGTCGCTTCTGATATCGCAGGTTCGTTTACAATAAGGCCTTATATGCACTAAGCTATCGGCCACACAAGCATAAGAGCAAACAACAGTTGAAAGCAGAAAATATGGCGATTACCTATATCATCATTACCATTTAGGATACATCTTTCTTAGAGCTTTTTCTGTGTCAGAAAGACATAAAAGATTTATTATTTTATTTGGTTGCCTAGAAGAGATCGCTTCTTAGCAATAAGATCGCTTGTTGGTTACCATTTCTCATCGTATTCTAGAATTAAGTTGTTTTCTTTTGCTGTGCTATAAAAAGTAATGTATTGTATTTTCTATCTCTTTTTGGCCCATATCGGGTTCTTGCTATAAAATAATATAGCATTAAAATCAGGGCCTTACTTCCGCTCAGGAATTTGCAGTTATTATAAGTATGGTTTTCCTGGTAGATGGCGCTTCATGCCATTCCAGTACTAAAAAGCTATTTAGACGTTCTTCTGTTATTTCACCGCGCTACGAAAGGTCTCACGTAACCGGTCAAAGTCCAAGTCAAAGTCAAACAATTTATTCGCTTTAAGTATATGTACATGCAAATACAATTTTATAATTGACAATTTATTATAGATTTATAAATATTACAATAGCACAATGTTATTTACTTATACTACACTAAGAATTATGTTTTAATTGTCCAGTGCATTAGCAAAATATTCATCGATTGAGTAGAATGGTCTGTTTATAAAATACTCTTTGATTTTTTTATCAAAATTTCTAAAGTTTCTACATTCCTTTATATCATCATGTAACTTATTAAACACTTTAATAGCAATGTTATTAAAACTATTATTAAAATGAGTATAATGAAATTTAGTTAGAGTTAATTTATTTTTATTTCTTAGATTAAAGTTATGGAACAGCGAGGCTGTTGGTAACTTATTTCAGTATTTAATGATATCTGGTTCCTAGGTTCTCTCCCTACGCTGGTACCTGTCCGTGTGGGGGTCGGGCGAGCGGCGCACGCGGCCCTGGCTGGTGGCGGCCCTGCACTGCTTGCAGCTGGGCGTGCTGTGGCGGTACGCGCGCCTCCTCGCGCCCATTGAGCTGCGGAGGGGGCACGTGAAGCACCAAGTCCGGGATCTTTGTGAGTACATACAACTAACTCGCCGAGTTAGGCTCTGCACCTTCGGCGATACGCTGAAACTCGGCCTTTGGCCACGCTATAGTATCGCCCGCCCTTAAATTACGGCCTTCGATCGAGCTTAAATTGCTTAGGTTACGCAGTAGTAGGTATCTGTTTAAGTTCGGCTTACTAGCCTTCGACCCTTGGGTTCGCGAAGAATGTGTTTCGGTTTGTAACGCTTCGAAAAATACTGGTCTACTATCGGGCTTCCGAAGGGGGAAACGTCACGTTAAAGAGTCCAAATATCCAACACAGACTTGACTGTTACTGGGTTGTAAGGTTTCGTACATTCGGCGCTACGCGGAAGCTCGGTCTTCCGCTTAGCAATGACGCTTGATCTTTTGGGCCGGCATTGTTTTTTTTTACTTCACGGACGAAGTTGCTTTCTTCTACTATCTATTATGATTGTGATTGTCGACAGGCATGCTTCGACTCGTCCACGCGTTCTGCGAGGCAGCCCCGATGTTGCTTCTACAGCTGCATGTGCTATTGAGGGAGGAGCCTGAACCTGAGCCGATTGACACGCCCACAGGTATTAAAGACCTACATAAATACCTACATAAAATGTGATAACTTCAAAATAGTGTATAAATAACAACAAGGTAATGTCGCAAAGCGAAGATAATATAACTTTTCGCTACTTAGTAGAACTTTCATCCTTACTCACTGTTAAACTGAAACTTCACTGCGTTTCTATAAGGTTTATATTTACCAAACACTGTTTATATAGGTTACTCTTTGTTATTGACTTTACATGTAATTTTCTAAACATACGTATAAACTTCAGTAAACAAATGTTAGCTTGTTCCTGTAAGGAACAGGGACCAGAGATGTAAAAAATACTTTATAAAAAGTATTTAAATACAAAATGCAAATCATTTTTTAGTTAACTATTTCAAATGCAAAATACAAAATAGGTATTTTCAAAATACTTTATTGAAATAAAATACTTTTTGGTGAAATTAGGTTTTTGTTTTGATCAACGTAATCGCTGATTATATTGTATTTCAACACAATAAAAAAAAAAACCTGTACATTGATATTTGAAGAATTGATTATCTGAAGGTCTTAGTCGAAAAATATAAGTATATTTCTTATGCATTTACGTATGTGTCTATAAGGCCTCATAACGTCAAAAAGGCTGAACGAATATCATCAATTTTTAGTAGGTACAATTTGTATTTTACAAATAGAAAATACGTCTCGAAAAGTATTTCAAATAAAATACAAAATAGGTATTTTGTACTTGTATTTTAAATACAAGTATTTCAAATAAGTCGCATCTCTGGCAGGGACATCTATCGCGTAATAGGGAAACATAAATAAATTGCTGTTAACGAAGACAGTTTGCAACAACTAGTACATAATTATGTAACTAAACTTTGTAATACTCAGTACCACCGGAGACATTCAGCGGTCAAACTTAACCTTTATATATGACTGAAATACATAAATATAAGTAATAAAACATACGGTTTAACACTCACCCTTAGCAAATTCACAACGAAAAATTTTCCATTCCAGCCGGCAACGCAGCGTTCGCAGAGCTAAACGTAATATCGGCCTCCCTCTCCTTGTTCTCCGTGTGCTGGGCGCTGGCCAGCTTCAGCAAGAACGTGCGCCTGCGCAACGTGCACCGCCTGGTGCTCACCTGGCTCGGCGTCATCTTCCAGGTACACCGTCAGATACAACTGTCACAGGGTTTGAAGGCTGTCCACCTACGGCGCTACACGGAAGCTCGGCCTTCCGCCTCGCGATAGTGCCGCTCGTTTCGGGCCCTCGGTGCTCACCTGGCTCGGTGTCATCTTCCAGGTACACCGTCAGACAACTGTCACAGGGTTTGAAGGCTGTCCACCTACGGCGCTTCACGGAAGCTCGGCCTTCCGCCTCGCGATAGTGCCGCTCGTTTCGGGCCCTCGGTGCTCACCTGGCTCGGTGTCATCTTCCAGGTACACCGTCAGACAACTGTCACAGGGTTTGAAGGCTGTCCACCTAAGGCGCTTCACGGAAGCTCGGCCTTCCGCCTCGCGATAGTGCCGCTCGTTTCGGGCCCTCGGTGCTCACCTGGCTCGGTGTCATCTTCCAGGTACACCGTCAGACAACTGTCACAGGGTTTGAAGGCTGTCCACCTACGGCGCTTCACGGAAGCTCGGCCTTCCGCCTCGCGATAGTGCCGCTCGTTTCGGGCCCTCGGTGCTCACCTGGCTCGGTGTCATCTTCCAGGTACACTGCTGTACGATGCAGGTACAACTGTCACCGGGTTTAGAGGTTGTACTGCTTCGGCGCTACGCGAAGCTCTGCCTTCGAGCATTGATTTTTTCCACTAGTCACTTCATTTCCTACAGGCCTTGCAGGAACTTTAGTGTTTTTTTCATAGCCACAAATGCATATACACTCAAAGTCTGGAAGAATTTTGACCCGTTTTTCTACAGTTATAGTTAAGCATGCTGTATACCATGTACAAAACCGTATATGGTCTCATATTCTTATTACTCGAATACAATAAAGCAAATAAATAAATAAATATTACGGGACAATTTGTACACAAATCGAACTAGACCCATGGTAAGCTCAATAAAGCTTGTGTTATGAGTACTAGACGACGATATATTTAAGGCGAAGAGATGGGGAAATGACCTTGCTCGTTCGGCCCGAACGTAATACTTCGAGCGCGCGCGCCATCTAGTACATATTAGTTGCTCTCTCTCGACTCGTCGTATCGCGCATTGACTAGTTGTGAACTATCGACTCCTTTTGCAGTATGGTGGCGCTTGTTTTGAAGCTACTTTATTCCAGATTATTTTTTTGACCTTGCTGCTTGCTGAAATTACGAGTATGTGTTGTGTCAATAAAGATTTTTGTTTGTGCCTATTTTAAATTATGGATTCGGAAGGATGTAAAGACCTTCCGGACTGTCAACCATTTTCCAGATTCTGATGGACCCTGGGGGTATCTACTGGTATTCAGGATTGGATGATCATTGGTGTATGGTGGTGGTGGATGGTGGTGGTGGTGATGGTGGTGATGGTGGTGATGATGGTGGTGGTTGTAATGGTGATGATTGGGATGATGGTGATGATGGTGGTGATGGTGATGATTGGGATGCTGGTGATGGTGATGATGGTGACGGTGGTAGATGGTAGTGCATGATGATGGTGGTGGTGGTGGCGTTGATGGTGATGATGGTGGTGTTGGTGGTGGTGTTGATGGTGATAATGGTGGCGATGGTGATGGTTATGGTGATAGTGATGGTGATGGTACCACTACTCCTATCCACCACCATCATCACCACCACCATCAACACCATCATCACCATCATAACCACCACCATCATTACCACCATTATCACCATCAACACCACCATCATCACCATCAACACCACCACTACCACCACCATCACCATCATCACCACCACCATCATTACCACCATTATCACCATCAACACTACCACTACCATACCACCACCGTCACTACCATCATCACCACCATCACCACCACCACCACCATCATCACCATCAACACCACCACTACCACCACCATCACCACCATCATCACCACCATCACCACCATCACCACCACCACCATCATCACCACCATCACTACCATTACCACCACCGCCACCGTTCTTGTGCCCTAGTTTTAGGGACTCAAGAATCTCTAAGTAACTACGTCGCACGGAGCGACTCACGCCGCTCAAAACACCGAGATGAATGTCAAATAACACAAACAATAACATACAAAACAACATAACAAATCCTCGAAATAAACAACGCCTCAAAGACTACCGGTTCGTAATAATAATAAACACAGAGTACCTCGATATAAAGGCATGACGACGGGGTGTGAACATCAAAATACTAATTAGTCCGTCTGTTAGATAATACAAAAATATTGGACACGTATTTTTTTGTTTTTACATAATAATAAAAAAATACTCAGATAAATCGCGTTTAAGTTTAGGAGTGGGGGCTCGTGACGTCACTCCTAAGTAAAATTTGTACTTAAGAGTGACGTCACGCGACATTTTGACTCAATTTATCGCCTTTATTTTTTGAGTAAGTAAAAAAAGAAAAAATACGTGTCCAATGTTTTTATTAATGTACAAGACGGACTAATTTTTAAAATTAAGTCATCATGCTTATTATACTGGTACTAAATCGTAAAATAGAACACATCAAAACATAACAAACGCAATCAGTTGACGGAATGAATTCAAAAACATTATCGCTATGGATAGATGGAAGCGAGCTGGCAACAGCGTAAGCGCACGCCGCGCCGCCGTGGCGGAGCGCGTCGCGAGCACGCAACGTCGCTTTCACTGCTAAAGCGCCTACGCTTTTACACTGATTAAATATTTAGTACGTTGACTTCGTAGAAATGTCGTAGGAAACAGTTGATTTTGGGTCTAAACTCAGAATTACACAAATTAGACTAAGTTTTTTCCTATCAGTTATTAGACCAAGGTTTTTAAAGTACATGTGCAAAATTTGATAATGTAGAATTGCTCACAGGCGGAAAAAAAGATGTAGATGTATGTGTTTTTAAAAACTTGCTTCTTAAATATAGTTTCTAGGCCTAGTTACATCAGATAGGAACGAACTTACTCTATTAACTCATAATTAAGTATATATGTGTCCTGAATAGTTACTTTTCAGATCTCTACATGCTACATATAATATAAAAAATTTTTCGTTAGATGGCATTTCTCGAGTAAACATGTCGGACCGACCAGTGAAAACCAAAATACAGTTTAAAATAGTATTAACTATATCATTGTGCTAGTATTCATTGCAGTTTAAACTCAGTGACTGTATTATTATGTGAAAGTAATAACCTAACTCAGTGACTTAAGTTTAAGATACAAAAACAACTTATACAGTGATTCACGTACCCACGGTGTTAAAATCCCGTTATCTGTTTGGAGTTCTGAACATTTAAACACCACAACACTCACGGTTCAATCGATTTCTTTATAAATGAACTAATTCACTATCTCGAGCAGTGCAACCAAAGTGTTAAATTCAAGATATTTTATCGTACTGACTGTCGAAAACAGCTGTATCATCGCGACATTTATAGACCACAGTGCCATCTGTGAAAGGTTCTGCAAACTGCCACGTTACTGACCCGACCGATAAACCATTCACGGCTTGGAGTAAATTTTGCTACTTGGTACCTCTGACAAGTGCAACAAGAGGGCAGCACCAGTCTTGCTGGACGCTCACGCATTGTTTACTACATTCTATTGAGATCATTACATTACATTATATAAATATGGATTGCGGGGCCCAATGTCACACAGAGATTAAGCCTTCTGATGACTCATTTAGTTGTAGTTGCTGTTCTGGGAAATACCACAGGCAATGTCTAAGTATCACAAAACACCAATGTAATTCACTACGCCCCGAGTTTATGAACTCGTGGGTTTGCCCAAGCTGTGCTAATATTAACACTCGCCGGCTGAGGTCTAATCCGGACACGCCGGTACGCACGCATCAGCTGCCCACAGGCGACCACAGCTTGGACATGTCACTGGACAGCAGCCAGCTCGCCCCCGGCGATAATCAAACAGACAGCGCTGCTGTTACGCCGGTCAACCGTCTCCGAGATAACCACGACTCTGTGACATTAGATAAAATCAGTACTTTACTGGACCAAAAAATTCAAACTTCAGTATCTAGCCTCATACAAGAGAAATTACACAGTTCATTGTCTGCCTTTATGAATACATTTCGTTCAGCAATTCATGAGGATGTTAAAAAAATTGTTCAGTCCGAAATGAAGTCTGTTATTCAAGACCTTGAAAATAACTTTACCGCGACTACCGACTTTATGTGCTCGGAACAGGAAACCCTTAAGACCCAAATTGTGGAACAAAATAACAAAATTAGGTCCCTTGAAGACGAGAATACCAAGCTTCAGACAAGCCTCCGAAACGTGACCACACGCCTATCCACTATGGAGAATATATCGCGAAATTACAATTTAGAAATTCAAGCGGTTCCTGAAAACAAGAGCGAAAATGTACTTCTTCTGTTTAAGAATCTTTGTTCCACTATCAAAATGACATTACCGGACAACAGCGTCACGGCCTGCCGTAGAGTTGCCAAAATGGATACCAAATCTAAAAGGCCTCGAAACATTCTAGTTACTTTATCGTCTCCGCTTCTTCGTGACACAGTCCTTTTGATGGTCAGCCGTTACAATAAATCGATTAGAAACTCCGAAGGAGCCGCAGCTGGTGCGTTACTCAACAGTTCCCATTTGGGAGTACCTGGCGAAAGTACACGGGTATACGTCGTAGAACATCTTTCGCCGGAATGTAAAATGTTGCACGCAGAGGCCCGGAAAATGGCTAAAGCGAAGGGGCACCAAATTGTCTGGACTCGATACGGTAAAATCTACGTGCGCAAGGACGAGGACTCTGACGCTATTCATATTAAAGACACTAACAGCCTGAAAAAAATTGTGTAACTCGGTCATTAAATAGCTTTAAGATTTTGATAATACTGTATTACTTTTATTTATATGTATAAAATGTATTACAATCATGTTAGTATACTACCAGAATGTAAATAGAATTAGAAGTAAGTTAAAAGATCTATATCTTAATATCCTAAACTGTAACTATGATATAATTTGCCTGACGGAAACAAACTTGAATGACGGTGTTCATGACGCCGAGTTCCTGGACACCCGATATAATATTTATCGCAGGGATCGTGGGTCCACGACACTCAGTAAAACTGAGGGCGGTGGCGTTGCGGTAGCAGTTAAAAAACACCTTACAGTTGAGCGCTTGCGTACTTGGGAGAGCGAGGTTGAGGATCTCTGGATCCAAGTTAATGTTACTCATAATTACACTTTAATTATATGCCTCTGTTATTTACCTCCAGACCTAGAAATAGGCAAACTTAAGTCGTTCTACTCTAATTTCCAAAGAAGAATAACACATTCAAATAAGATCGAAGTCATTTGCATAGGTGATTTTAATGCTCCTCACATTCACTTGGCAAAACTGCCTAACTCTACAAACATGTCCGCTTCGATTTCCATTCGTGACACAAAATCCGAATTATTGCTTGAAACCGTCTCCTTATGTAATCTTATACAATATAATAACGTCCCAAATAAAAACAATCGGTTCTTAAATCTTGTATTGTCAAATCTGCGCAATATTAGTGTGTATGGTGCTGCGCCGTTAAGTCGAATTGATGAACATCATCCTGCTTTGCTGATAGATGCTGATACTGCTGCCTCAGTACCTAAGGCCATTAATTCAAAACCTGACGAAAGACCTAATTTTTATAAGTGTAATTACAATGAAATTCGAAAAAATTTAGCGACAGTCGAATGGGAGCGACTCTTATCTGATCTCGATGTGGATGTTGCCGTGCGTGTATTTCATGACAAGTTAAATGAAATCATCAAAAAATATACACCTATGAAAAAAACAAGAACTGACGCATACCCGAGTTGGTTCAGTCCATTTTTGATTCGCTCTTTAAAGGAGAAATTGAAATACCACAGACGCTATAAAAAATTTGGAAACCCTCTTGACTATGACATGACACCTTTGAGCTTTTACGTGCGCGTTGTAAGAAACTTATAGAAAGTTGTTACAACGTACACATCAATTCAGTACAAAATTCTATTCAACATAACGTTAAACATTTTTGGAGATATGTTAATGATAAAAAGGCTCTAACTCTGTCCCTGTCACTATGAAGTATAACAACTTAGTGTCATCAAATCCCACAGAAGTATGTGAAATGTTTTCAAGCTATTTTGGTTCAGTTTTTGAAAAATCAACTGATTCTAGTACTTACATATCTCCCGACACACATACACTCTTACAGAACATTGGCTTATGCGATACAAATGTAAGTATTGATGACATAAGAACTAAAATACAAGGACTAGACTGTGACAAGGGTGCTGGTCCTGATGGCATACCTCCATTTTTTATAAAAACTTGTTGTGATGAACTTTGCGCGCCTCTCTCTATTATTTTTAACAAATCTATAAAGTCGGGTGTTTTTCCTACTCTCTGGAAAATTGCCCACATAATACCCATACACAAATCAGGTGACAAAAGCCAATGTCAAAATTATAGGCCTATAAGTATCTTATCGATCTTCTCGAAGTTATTTGAATCAGTTATGTACAATTGTTTTTATTCACATTTTAAAATGATGATTTCTCCCAGTCAACATGGTTTTGTTTCTAATAGGTCCGTTGTCAGTAACCTATTGGTCTACAAAAACTATCTCTGCAGTGCTTTTGCTAAAAAAACTCAAGTCGACTCAATTTATACGGATTTTTCGAAGGCTTTCGACAAAGTCGATCACACCATACTCATTAAAAAACTCCAAGGTATTCAGGGTAATTTGCTTAGATGGGTGGATTCTTTGAGTAATAGAAGTCAGCTTATTAATATTAAAGGACATCTTTCTGCGGCAATTACTATAACATCTGGTGTACCGCAAGGATCACATTTAGGACCTCTCTTGTTTGTTGTCTTTATTAACGACCTGGTTGAACGTTTGTCATGTCCTTGTTTATTGTATGCAGATGACCTTAAAATCTTTTCAATTATAAAAAATATTGAGGACTGTACAATTCTACAGAATAACCTTAATGCAGTAGCGAAATGGTGTATTGAAAACCGTATGTTTTTAAACTCTGAAAAATGCTTCATTATTTCCTTTACGTCGTCAAAACAAAAATTCTTATTCGATTATTCCCTTAACAATTACACATTAAATCGCACATCTGTTATCCGTGACCTTGGCGTTGATTTCGATGAAAAATTAACCTTCCATTTTCATTATGATAAACTAATTTCCAAAAGTATTAAACTAATCGGTTTTATATCTCGTACCACCAGAGTCTTTAAAAACGTTAATACCTTGAAATGTTTATATTATTCTCTAGTACGAAGTACCTTAGAATACGGGTGTGCGATATGGTCACCTTATTACAAATTACATATGGACCGAATTGAGAAAGTTCAAAAGCAGTTCCTCAACATCCTTTGCTATAGGCTCCAGCTCGGCCGAGAACATAGATCATATGCCAGTAGGCTTACACACTTCAACGTATCATCCCTGTCATCCCGCAGAAAATGCAATGATTTAATTATACTTTATAAAATTTTACACTCACATATTGACTGTCCTTCCCTTCTTTCTCTTCTGAACTTCATTACCCGATATAAATCACGTAACCCCTCGCGTAAATTATTCCTGCTTCAAATTTATAAAAATAACACCTCATTCTATAACCCTATTATACGAATGTGCCGATTGTATAATGAAACGGTGTCTGAACATCCTTCTTTGGACTCTCATTTAAAAACACTGTAAAAAAATATTTTAGGTCATTTAGTTTTAAGCAAATGTATAAGAGGTATAGTTTAATTAGTTAATACTGTAAACACAATGTTAAATTGTTGTTATCCCTAAATATTAAGAAATTTTATATAATTTATCTCTAGCGATTAATTTTTCACTAAATTTTATTAGTCTTTCTGTGCACACAATGTTTAGAGTTATAGTCCAGACCTTAACTTTAAGCTTTTTATGTTGATTTTTATGCGACTGTAACTTGTTGTGTGAGCCTAATAAATAAATTAATAAATAAATAAAAAAAATTGCACAAAACACCTCGATTTCAGTGATTTCCTCACCCCTTCGCCTTAATAGATAATATTTACTTATATACTTAGATCCAAGACTAAAGAACAAGTATGTTCATCACACAAGCATTTGCCCTTACCAGGATTTGAACCCAGAACCTTCAGCTTCGCAGGCAACGTTACTCCCGCTGAGCTAAGCCGGTCGTCTAATAAGACATTAATGACGATTATTTCCTCTTCAGGATGTATTTGCCGGCATATACATGTAAGTCTAACCTTGGGACTTGTTTGTTGGCAGTTCCTGTGGCGCCTGGGCACGATCTCAGCGCGTATCTGCGCGCTCACCGCCTACGCTCTAGTCTACGAATACTGGGTCTTCTTAGTTATAGGTATGGAATTCACTTCATTCTATCCTACATGTGCTAGTATCAAAAATATGCAAATAATATAGGGTATTTATTTGGATGCACTGCTCGACCTAACACCTCTACACTTGCAAGTGAGGAAAGAGGCTGAGCAGTGCATCTATAGAATCTGCAACCTTTCAAAGACGAAATGGCGCTCTCAGGCACTGCTTAAGATCAAGGATGCAGTGTTTGAAATCAAAACTTTATGCATGCCTACAGATGACATGCCCACTGAAAATAATTACACACAACTTTACTCAGTGGAAATACCCCCTAGTGACAAATGGCTAAACAATCAAATGTCTTTCAAAGAGGGGAATCACATCTGGTATACGGATGGATCCAAGAAAGGAAAAGATGTGGGATGTGGTGTCTATGGACAGAGACCAAAACTCAATGTCAGCGTCAGCATGGGTACAGAGGCCTCAATCTTTCAAGCGGAAGTCTTCGCCATAAATAAATGCGCCGAGATAAACCTTGACAAGAACCTAAGACACCATCACATTTACATCAACTCGGACAGTCAAGCTGCCCTGTTTGCACTAGAATCCCTAGAGACTAACTCGAGGCTAGTGCAAACCTGCAAAAATAACCTAAATGCCCTGGCTAATTCTAATAAAGTTATACTTAGATGGGTACCAGGACACTTCGACATTGACGAAAACGAACGAGCAGACAAACTCGCCAATAAGGGCGCGGACAAGCCCCAAGTCGGCCCAGAACCCTTTTGTGGGATCACAAAACGAAAGGCATACGTTCTGCTCAACGACTTATATAGATCTAAGGCAATCGAGGAATGGAGGCTCGTAAAAGGACAAAACCACTCGAAAACCTTAAGGGATTGAAGCAAAAGTTGTCGAAAGAGATACTACAGCTCAAAAGACCAAAAACCTGCGCAATAACAAGAATCCTGACAGGTCACTGCAAACTAAACAAGCACCTGTTTCAAATGGGTATGAAACAGGACGCAGTATGCAGATTCTGCCAAGAGACAGAGGAGACTGCAATGCATATCCTCTGCTTCTGTGGACCACTCACGAGGAAAAGAAGTACCCACCTAGGGCAACATGTCGTGCCCCCGGAAGAGGTACAACTATACTAGACTCAACGGGCCTCAGTAGTGAACTCTAATCAAGGGCTGCCACAATAGATCAAATCTAGTGGAGGCGGCATGCAGAGGGCCCACAAATCAACAATAATAATAATAAATAGGGTATTTAGCTCTGTGAGCTGTCGGCCTCGCGAGTCTTTCAAGCCCCATATCTCCTCCATTTTGAAAAAAAAAATAAGACTGAGAGTCCATACTATCGAACTTGCTCACAAAATTTGACGAGAATTGGTTAAGAAATACAACCTGCAGAGGAGAACAGCCGGACAGACATTCGCTGACATATGAAAGCATTTTTGCCCAAGCCGAAACAGATTCGCTTTCCTCGCGCTACTCGCTCGCTCGTTCAATAAGCTACTACCCTTACAAAATTGCAAATATACTCCATCCATACTAATCCTTACTATATTATAAACGTGAAAGTATGTATGTACGTTCCACTTAGTCACAAAAACTACTGGACGATTTTTTATGAAACTTTCCAGTTTACTTATATATCAGAATAGAACATAGGCTATAATGTATGTCAAATTTCATATATGGACAGTAAATATTTTTTTACGCTAGGAACTTGAAATCTTGGTAATATGCTTCACATTTAAATTAGATAAATATCGAGTTTTGGGGAAAGACATAAGCTACTTTTTATCCCGGAAAAATTACCTTTCATCTGCGATAAACGAATCTAAGGCGGAAGAAGTCGCAGGCGGCCGCTAGTATTATAAATGCGAAAGTGTGTCTGTCTGTCTGTTACCTCTTCATGCTTAAACCGCTGAACCGATTTGAATACAATTTGGTATGGAGATAGTTTGAGTCCCGGGGAAGGACATAAGCTACTTTTTATCCCGGAAAAATACCCTTATCCGCGATAAACGAATTTAAGGCGGACGAAGTCGCGGGCAGAAGCTAGTTTCTAATAGTTCATTCAAACAATCGAATATTTAATAGTTGGTGGACCTCACTCTACGGTACTATCTTTGAAGGTTGTCTGGAAGAGATCGCTATTTAGCGATAAGACCGCCTGTTGTTTACCTCGAATTGTATCTCTCATGTTTCTGTATTTCTGTGTATTAAAGGGTATTTGCATGGTATCGTATTGTCTGAATGTAGGTCTACACTGGGTGTCGATGTTCCTGTGGCTCATCTCCCCTAAGAACGTGTTCGACGGCGAGCGCGTCGGGCGCGCGCGCAAAGCAGCCCTCGCCGCGCTCATCGCCGCCGTGTACGTGCTCGCCTACGTCAACCTGCAGGAGCACCGCCACAAGCAGAAGATGGTAAGTGAACGCTTCACCGACTACAACCTTGAAGCCTTCGTGACAAAGAGCATACTCCCACCTGAAAGTCCAGCGATGCACTTGTGACTCTTCTGGTGTTACAGGTGTCTACGGGCGACAGTGATCGAAACACAATCTACATATAATAGCCGAATAGCCGTCGGCGGCGCGCCTGTCAAAGTTGTTCGGTGGCGGCGGCGTCGGCGAATCCAAGGATTTGGATTTTGTTCAGATGACTTCGATTTGTCAACAAACCCTTGGATTCTAATAAAAAAAACGGCCGAGATCACGTTGGACCATGCTCAATGTAGGGTTCCGCAACCTTTTATACAAAAAAATGCACTATAGATGAAAAAAATACGATATGAAATAAAAACACTAAGAAAAGAGCGTATCTCCCCGACACTTACGTCCTTTTGCTGAGAAGCGCAGTTTTTTGGCAATAACTTAAAAACGGTATGTCCGATTATGTTGAAAACAATTTTCGTTGGAAGTATTTATTAAGCTTTATATTTTTAATTTTTTTCATATATTTTGATTTGAACATACCGTTTAGAAAATAGAGGACACAATTTTTGCTACTTTCAGAGCGAATATTTCCGAAATTATTCACTAAATATTTTTTTTTTATAAACCTCTAAATGTTTTTAGAAGAACTGTCGAATGAGGTGCCACACATTGATATTTGCTGAAAAAATTTTTTTCACTTTCGGTTACATGTATCGAGTGCTCCCACAACAATATATATATATATATATATATATTTTATTTAACTATCAAACTAAGTAGCGGCTTACACAAGAAACCTAAATTCCAAATTTTATCAATATACATTTTATAGTTTTTGAGTAAAATGCCTGTGACATACGGATGGACGGACGGACATGACGAAACTATAAGGGTTCCGTTTTTGCCATTTTGGCTACGGAACCCTAGAAACATCTCAAACCAAAATTTTATACAAAAACGCGTATACTATGAAACTAAAGACGATTCAACGACTATTATTATTTAGTAATCAACAGAAAACGTACAGAAATGCCTATTTTGCCTGACCTGAACCTGACGTTGAACTGGGTTGATTTAGCTCGGTCTCCTTACCAGTAAATCTATTTAGTGAAGAGAGTGCAAGCCCACGAACGGAAATACTACCGCGGCAAATCAATTCGAGTAGGGTGGAATATCATAAAGACTGCAAACGTGGGTTTAATCGGTTAAAGCTGACTAGGGTGTGGGTGAAAGAATTGCACGTAGGGAAGACTACGAAACTATGGCCTGGTCGTCCTCGCCAGCGGGGTTGACATCGTCCGAGTAGCCATCCTTTCACGTCATTCACGTCATCCGGGTGAATCTGAGGAACGTGTTCCTAGGATACCAGTGTGCCTACCATGAGCTGAGTTTATGATCGGCGCTAGCGATTATCTCGTATCGAGAATCAGTGCACCTCTCTCGCGTTAATAGTGCGAAAGAGATAGACCGTCATCGAGCTATCGATACTCGCTCGTGCCGAACGCATGGTAGGCGCACAGGTAATCTGACCTCTTAGTATGTGGCTTTGATGGTGTGGATCCTCTCAGGGTTCGGGAATCATTGGAAGGTGGTCAGCTGCCTTCCTGACTAGACGGTTCTCGTGGCATCGTTCGACGCCATTTTAAGAAAATTTCCATGTCCTGGTGAAGTCCACACGGTGTAAGTTTGGCCGACTTGAACGAAAATGGCCATCACAATCGCGCAAAAGAATTTGAATCGGCGCGCGCCGCGTCGGCGACGGCGGCGCCTTATTTTAGCCGGCGGCGGCGCTCATAGATAACCCAATCGGCGTCCGTATAAAACATAAACAAAAGCGGCAGGCGTCACTCTCCCGACTCTAATAAATCTAGATGCAAAAAAAAACAACAAGCTATAAACAAATCAACAAACACACGTTCACATTTATATCATTAGTAAGAATTTACAATCTTGGATAAATGCAAAGTTTTGGAAGAAGATGCAAAACATCTTGATCATGCGGGCGGAACCGCGAGAAGAAACTACTGTAATGTATTTAATCATTACGGTAATGTCATTTTGATATGGATTTCTTGATAGACGGTCAGCGATCTCACAACTAACGTGGTTGCAGGTGACGTTCTACATAGTGATGTTCGTGGAGAACGCGTTGCTGCTGTCGGCGTGGTGGTGGACGGCGCGCGCGCGCGCGGGGCCCGGCGCCGCGCCCGCCGCCGTGCTGGGCGCCGCCGCCGCCGCCTACGTCGCGGGGCTGGCCTGCATGCTGCTGTACTACAGGTGAGGGACTACAGCGTGCTGCTCGTGGTGAGCTCTGTATGGGTAGTAGGGGCGTGGTGGTGGACGGCGCCGCCGCCGCCGCCTACGTCGCGGGGCTGGCCTGCATGCTGCTGTACTACAGGTGAGGGACTACAGCGTGCTGCTCGTGGTGAGCTCTGTATGGGTAGTAGGGGCGTGGTGGTGGACGGCGCCGCCGCCGCCGCCTACGTCGCGGGGCTGGCCTGCATGCTGCTGTACTACAGGTGAGGGACTACAGCGTGCTGCTCGTGGTGAGCTCTGTATGGGTAGTAGGGACGTGGTGGTGGACGGCGCCGCCGCCGCCGCCTACGTCGCGGGGCTGGCCTGCATGCTGCTGTACTACAGGTGAGGGACTACAGCGTGCTGCTCGTGGTGAGCTCTGTATGGGTAGTAGGGGCGTGGTGGTGGACGGCGCCGCCGCCGCCGCCTACGTCGCGGGGCTGGCCTGCATGCTGCTGTACTACAGGTGAGGGACTACAGCGTGCTGCTCGTGGTGAGCTCTGTATGGGTAGTAGGGGCGTGGTGGTGGACGGCGCCGCCGCCGCCGCCTACGTCGCGGGGCTGGCCTGCATGCTGCTGTACTACAGGTGAGGGACTACAGCGTGCTGCTCGTGGTGAGCTCTGTATGGGTAGTAGGGGCGTGGTGGTGGACGGCGCCGCCGCCGCCGCCTACGTCGCGGGGCTGGCCTGCATGCTGCTGTACTACAGGTGAGGGACTACAGCGTGCTGCTCGTGGTGAGCTCTGTATGGGTAGTAGGGGCGTGGTGGTGGACGGCGCCGCCGCCGCCGCCTACGTCGCGGGGCTGGCCTGCATGCTGCTGTACTACAGGTGAGGGACTACAGCGTGCTGCTCGTGGTGAGCTCTGTATGGGTAGTAGGGGCGTGGTGGTGGACGGCGCCGCCGCCGCCGCCTACGTCGCGGGGCTGGCCTGCATGCTGCTGTACTACAGGTGAGGGACTACAGCGTGCTGCTCGTGGTGAGCTCTGTATGGGTAGTAGGGGCGTGGTGGTGGACGGCGCCGCCGCCGCCGCCTACGTCGCGGGGCTGGCCTGCATGCTGCTGTACTACAGGTGAGGGACTACAGCGTGCTGCTCGTGGTGAGCTCTGTATGGGTAGTAGGGGCGTGGTGGTGGACGGCGCCGCCGCCGCCGCCTACGTCGCGGGGCTGGCCTGCATGCTGCTGTACTACAGGTGAGGGACTACATTGTGCTGCTCGTGGTGAGCTCTGTATGGGTAGTAGGGGCGTGGTGGTGGACGGCGCCGCCGCCGCCGCCTACGTCGCGGGGCTGGCCTGCATGCTGCTGTACTACAGGTGAGGGACTACAGCGTGCTGCTCGTGGTGAGCTCTGTATGGGTAGTAGGGGCGTGGTGGTGGACGGCGCCGCCGCCGCCGCCTACGTCGCGGGGCTGGCCTGCATGCTGCTGTACTACAGGTGAGGGACTACAGCGTGCTGCTCGTGGTGAGCTCTGTATGGGTAGTAGGGGCGTGGTGGTGGACGGCGCCGCCGCCGCCGCCTACGTCGCGGGGCTGGCCTGCATGCTGCTGTACTACAGGTGAGGGACTACAGCGTGCTGCTCGTGGTGAGCTCTGTATGGGTAGTAGGGGCGTGGTGGTGGACGGCGCCGCCGCCGCCGCCTACGTCGCGGGGCTGGCCTGCATGCTGCTGTACTACAGGTGAGGGACTACAGCGTGCTGCTCGTGGTGAGCTCTGTATGGGTAGTAGGGGCGTGGTGGTGGACGGCGCCGCCGCCGCCGCCTACGTCGCGGGGCTGGCCTGCATGCTGCTGTACTACAGGTGAGGGACTACAGCGTGCTGCTCGTGGTGAGCTCTGTATGGGTAGTAGGGGCGTGGTGGTGGACGGCGCCGCCGCCGCCGCCTACGTCGCGGGGCTGGCCTGCATGCTGCTGTACTACAGGTGAGGGACTACAGCGTGCTGCTCGTGGTGAGCTCTGTATGGGTAGTAGGGGCGTGGTGGTGGACGGCGCCGCCGCCGCCGCCTACGTCGCGGGGCTGGCCTGCATGCTGCTGTACTACAGGTGAGGGACTACAGCGTGCTGCTCGTGGTGAGCTCTGTATGGGTAGTAGGGGCGTGGTGGTGGACGGCGCCGCCGCCGCCGCCTACGTCGCGGGGCTGGCCTGCATGCTGCTGTACTACAGGTGAGGGACTACAGCGTGCTGCTCGTGGTGAGCTCTGTATGGGTAGTAGGGGCGTGGTGGTGGACGGCGCCGCCGCCGCCGCCTACGTCGCGGGGCTGGCCTGCATGCTGCTGTACTACAGGTGAGGGACTACAGCGTGCTGCTCGTGGTGAGCTCTGTATGGGTAGTAGGGGCGTGGTGGTGGACGGCGCCGCCGCCGCCGCCTACGTCGCGGGGCTGGCCTGCATGCTGCTGTACTACAGGTGAGGGACTACAGCGTGCTGCTCGTGGTGAGCTCTGTATGGGTAGTAGGGGCGTGGTGGTGGACGGCGCCGCCGCCGCCGCCTACGTCGCGGGGCTGGCCTGCATGCTGCTGTACTACAGGTGAGGGACTACAGCGTGCTGCTCGTGGTGAGCTCTGTATGGGTAGTAGGGGCGTGGTGGTGGACGGCGCCGCCGCCGCCGCCTACGTCGCGGGGCTGGCCTGCATGCTGCTGTACTACAGGTGAGGGACTACAGCGTGCTGCTCGTGGTGAGCTCTGTATGGGTAGTAGGGGCGTGGTGGTGGACGGCGCCGCCGCCGCCGCCTACGTCGCGGGGCTGGCCTGCATGCTGCTGTACTACAGGTGAGGGACTACAGCGTGCTGCTCGTGGTGAGCTCTGTATGGGTAGTAGGGGCGTGGTGGTGGACGGCGCCGCCGCCGCCGCCTACGTCGCGGGGCTGGCCTGCATGCTGCTGTACTACAGGTGAGGGACTACAGCGTGCTGCTCGTGGTGAGCTCTGTATGGGTAGTAGGGGCGTGGTGGTGGACGGCGCCGCCGCCGCCGCCTACGTCGCGGGGCTGGCCTGCATGCTGCTGTACTACAGGTGAGGGACTACAGCGTGCTGCTCGTGGTGAGCTCTGTATGGGTAGTAGGGGCGAGGTGGTGGACGGCGCCGCCGCCGCCGCCTACGTCGCGGGGCTGGCCTGCATGCTGCTGTACTACAGGTGAGGGACTACAGCGTGCTGCTCGTGGTGAGCTCTGTATGGGTAGTAGGGGCGTGGTGGTGGACGGCGCCGCCGCCGCCGCCTACGTCGCGGGGCTGGCCTGCATGCTGCTGTACTACAGGTGAGGGACTACAGCGTGCTGCTCGTGGTGAGCTCTGTATGGGTAGTAGGGGCGTGGTGGTGGACGGCGCCGCCGCCGCCGCCTACGTCGCGGGGCTGGCCTGCATGCTGCTGTACTACAGGTGAGGGACTACAGCGTGCTGCTCGTGGTGAGCTCTGTATGGGTAGTAGGGGCGTGGTGGTGGACGGCGCGCGCACGCCGCCGTGCTGGGCCGATGTCTGAAAATGGGTAACTCGGTGGGAATCGAGCGTCTATGGACGCCACGCCACTGATGGGTAGTGATATTCGGGTGATGTCGGCGCCGCCGTCTAAGGTTCGGCGGGCTGTATGTTGCTCTATTATAAGTGAGTGATGCTCGCGTGCTGTCAACATGATATCGGCGCTGCCGTCTAAGGTTCCGTCAGCTGTATGTTGCTCTATTAGAAGTGAGTGATGCTCGCGTGCTATCAACATGATATCGGCGCTGCCGTCTAAGGTTCCGTCAGCTGTATGTTGCTCTATTAGAAGTGAGTGATGCTCGCGTGCTGTCAACATGATATCGGCGCTGCCGTCTAAGGTTCCGTCAGCTGTAGGTTGCTCTATTAGAAGTCAGTGATGCTCGCGTGCTGTCAACATGATATCGGCGCTGCCGTCTAAGGTTCCGTCAGCTGTATGTTGCTCTATTAGAAGTGAGTGATGCTCGCGTGCTGTCAACATGATATCGGCGCTGCCGTCTAAGGTTCCGTCAGCTGTATGTTGCTCTATTATAAGTGAGTGATGCTCGCTTGCTGCATATCCTTGTTCTTTATAAATCCGTGGTAAACAACGTGCGGATCAAGCGTTGAAAATTAATCTCTTCCAGACAATCTATCTTACATTTGTTTGTAATCTTTCAGGTATTTCCACGTACGGAGGCTGGGTTACATGCTAGGAGAGAACCAGCAAGGCACCAATAGTACAAATGCATCGTCACAAAATAAAAACGGTAAATATTCCGGTTGATTTAACAGGATAATTTTATATACTTATAGTATATTTATCTACTCGCTAACTATAATCTGTGAATAAGAACTCCGTAAATCATACTAAAAAGGCATTTTTTTTAGATTGTACCATCACTCTTTACTCTATGGTTTATATTATATGTCACTGATCTTAAGGCGGACGAAGTCGCGGGCAGAAGCTAGTAATATTATAAATGCGAAAGTGTGTCTGTCTGTCTGTCTGTTACCTCTTCACGCTTAAACCGCTGAACCGATTTGGATGAAAATTGGTATGGAGATAATTTGAGTCCCGGGGAAGGACATAGGCTACTTTTTATCCCGGAAAATACCCTTAACCGAATTTAAGGCGGACGAAGTCGCGGGCAGAAGCTAGTTATACCTACTAATTTCAAAAAAAGAACGCATTGTTTTTGTTATTATTTTTTAGCTTCGTTTCATTTATGGTTATGGGTTACTCGTAGAAAAAGTATTGTATACAATAGTTTTATATAATTAGCTTCTTAAGTCTCGAATCTCCTCTCCAGTCCCTCACAAAGGATACTTTGTACCACTTTCATGTTTACCAACTAGTTGTCAAATTGTTTTTTATGTCCTTTGTGAGGTTAAATAAATGATATCTTAATTAAGCCAATCAGCAAGCTTCGAGGCCTAAATGCGGTACTCGACTGAGAAAGCATAACGATTGCAATATACTATATTCTGTTTTTTCATTTTTTTTTCAGGAAAGCAGTCCAACTCTTCCGACAACGCTGTCATACCGGGCGTGTTCAACTGTCGTTTTACAAACCCGGTGAACAGCAGGTACCTTTTTCATATTACAGCATAGACACTCGTTGAAAATAATAACATGTGTTCCAAAATGTTGGGAAAGTTTTTTTTAATTACCATGAATTGTAACTTTGCCTTAACGATTTTTCGGTTGTGTAGACTGCTTTGTGAGTGGACTGTCAATTGCCATACAAAAAGCCGTTCCCCGATATTTACAACGCCATCTATGTATACGAATGATTAATTTCAATAATTCACCATTGCTAACGTGGTAACAGTATTTCACTATTGTAGCTGTTTACGAGCTAATTGTTATTGTACTCTGTATCTTTATTGACTACACTTTTAAAATGCAATCTACTTTTAACATATGCTCTTGCAGTCTGCACACGATACAAAGATTAAAATTCAAATTCAAAATTTATTTATTTGCTGGAATACGGTTAAAATACCAAGATCTTAAATCTAGAACAGTTCATGCGTATTCAACCTGCATACAGGTGTGCAAATTTCCATCAGTCACTTTTTATCCATTTTAAATTTGTTCTGAATATGTTTTCCTAAATTAATGGAAGCCAACTGTATTTACAATGTTAAATATTCTTTTATATTATAAAAACAATTTTCCTATAGCCATTTAGTCAATTTACTTTTAAATAATATCTTATTTTCTAGTTTAATATCTACAGGCAATTTATTATACAGGACTATACACATATTAAAGCAGTTTTTCTTATAAATAAAAGTGTGGCATGGAGGCTGATATAAGAGGTCCTAGTATTGTGCTCGGGTGTGTCTTGCACTGGTGTCACTAGGCTGTGTGAAGTAGAGTGGGTTGTCCTGGACCAGGAGACACGCTTCTTTTATATACATCCACGGAAGTGGGAGTATTTTAAACTTTTTGAATAAGGGTTAGCAGCTTTCAATAAACCATGCATTGTCCAAAGCACGAATATACCTCTTTTGAAGTATGAAAATTATCTCTATGTCTACTGAATTTCCCCATAACAGAAGTCCAAAGCTTAGAACTGAGGAAACGTATTAGCCATTGTCCGTCCACTTGTTTTATTTCTTAATGTTTTAATATTATAACGTTAGTTGTGTATGTAATACAGCGCGGCGCAGCGGAAGAAGAAGAAGCCGACGACGTTCGTGCTGCCGGCGACCACTCCGGCAGCGCCCGCGCCCGCCTTCTGGCGCCGCCCGCTGCCGCACAACCACCACGTGAGACCACTCTCGCTTCCTTATTATATACTTCGTTCGTGAACAAAGTACAGCGCAAGAAGAAGCCGACGACGTTCGTGCTTCTGGCGCCGCCTGCTGCCGCACAACCACCACGTGAGACCACTCTCGCTTCCTTATTATATACTTAGTTCGTGAACAAAGTACAGCGCAAGAAGAAGCCGACGACGTTCGTGCTGCCGGCGACCACTCCGGCAGCGCCCGCGCCCGCCTTCTGGCGCCGCCCGCTGCCGCACAACCACCACGTGAGACCACTCTCGCTTCCTTATTATATACTTCGTTCGTGAACAAAGTACAGCGCAAGAAGAAGCCGACGACGTTCGTGCTTCTGGCGCCGCCTGCTGCCGCACAACCACCACGTGAGACCACTCTCGCTTCCTTATTATATACTTAGTTCGTGAACAAAGTACAGCGCAAGAAGAAGCCGACGACGTTCGTGCTTCTGGCGCCGCCTGCTGCCGCACAACCACCAAGTGAGACCACTCTCGCTTCCTTATTATATACTTCGTTCGTGAACAAAGTACAGCGCAAGAAGAAGCCGACGACGTTCGTGCTTCTGGCGCCGCCTGCTGCCGCACAACCACCACGTGAGACCACTCTCGCTTCCTTATTATATACTTAGTTCGTGAACAAAGTACAGCGCAAGAAGAAGCCGACGACGTTCGTGCTGCCGGCGACCACTCCGGCAGCGCCCGCGCCCGCCTTCTGGCGCCGCCCGCTGCCGCACAACCACCACGTGAGACCACTCTCGCTTCCTTATTATATACTTCGTTCGTGAACAAAGTACAGCGCAAGAAGAAGCCGACGACGTTCGTGCTTCTGGCGCCGCCTGCTGCCGCACAACCACCACGTGAGACCACTCTCGCTTCCTTATTATATACTTAGTTCGTGAACAAAGTACAGCGCAAGAAGAAGCCGACGACGTTCGTGCTTCTGGCGCCGCCCGCTGCCGCACAACCACCACGTGAGACCACTCTCGCTTCCTTATTATATACTTAGTTCGTGAACAAAGTACAGCGCAAGAAGAAGCCGACGACGTTCGTGCTGCCGGCGACCACTCCGGCAGCGCCCGCGCCCGCCTTCTGGCGCCGCCCGCTGCCGCACAACCACCACGTGAGACCACTCTCGCTTCCTTATTATATACTTCGTTCGTGAACAAAGTACAGCGCAAGAAGAAGCCGACGACTTTCGTGCTTCTGGCGCCGCCCGCTGCCGCACAACCACCACGTGAGACCACGCTCGCTTCCTTATTATATACTTAGTTCGTGAACAAAGTACAGCGCAAGAAGAAGCCGACGACGTTCGTGCTTCTGGCGCCGCCCGCTGCCGCACAACCACCACGTGAGACCACTCTCGCTTCCTTATTATATACTTAGTTCGTGAACAAAGTACAGCGCAAGAAGAAGCCGACGACGTTCGTGCTTCTGGCGCCGCCCGCTGCCGCACAACCACCACGTGAGACCACGCTCGCTTCCTTACTATATACTTAGTTCGTGAACAAAGTACAGCGCAAGAAGAAGCCGACGACGTTCGTGCTTCTGGCGCCGCCTGCTGCCGCACAACCACCAAGTGAGACCACGCTCGCTTCCTTATTATATACTTAGTTCGTGAACAAAGTACAGCGCAAGAAGAAGCCGACGACGTTCGTGCTTCTGGCGCCGCCTGCTGCCGCACAACCACCAAGTGAGACCACGCTCGCTTCCTTATTATATACTTAGTTCGTGAACAAAGTACAGCGCAAGAAGAAGCCGACGACGTTCGTGCTTCTGGCGCCGCCTGCTGCCGCACAACCACCAAGTGAGACCACTCTCGCTTCCTTATTATATACTTCGTTCGTGAACAAAGTACAGCGCAAGAAGAAGCCGACGACGTTCGTGCTTCTGGCGCCGCCCGCTGCCGCACAACCACCACGTGAGACCTCACTCACTTCCTTATTATATACTACGTTCGGGAACAAAACAATCCATACATACTCAGCTATCCATAAATGGCAAAAATTCATCGAGCCGTTTCGACAACACAAATGCAAAGGAACATACGCATCTGCGGGGCGATGGGCGAACGTCACTCACTTGTTATTTGTTTATAATTGTTATATCTGCATCTGTGTCTGCTGTACTACGTGTTATTGTTTGTCTTATTGTATGAAATTCACAGTGCCTTCGTATTATGCTGTAATACTGTGTAATTTAAATAAATAAATAAATAATACACAAAAATATTTATTTAGTATGGAATACCGCAAAGTAACGCCTGAATCTATCAATCATTTTTTTTTCAGTGACGTAGTAGACTATTTCACTTGTTTTGTTGAAAAGAGAGAGATGTTATGGTGGAAATAGCGCTTGAACAGATGGAACGACTTTGATTTAGTTTGAAAGGTGACTCAATCGAAAGTATTCTTAGAAGAAAATCGGTTCAGCCGTTTGAAAATTGAGAGCATTTTTCTAGACGGTCGTAGGTTTTTTTATTAATGCGCAGATTACTTATTACTAACCACTCAAGTGCTTTCCTGAACTGTAGTTGCATGTCACCATTCTTTTCAAGTATAAATAGAGTTCAAACCAAGATGACGAACACGGGAGTGGCTATGAAGTCTTTCGTGTACCGACGTTTCTACGAAGTTTCATAAAACTGGAGATGAAACTCGCTGACTCAGTAGCAGCTTATATACTCTCTTCTTGAAGGGACTTAAATAAAAATACTAAGTATATGTATTGCTAAACGTTTGATTCCTTGCACCACTTTTTACAGATAAACAGCAATGCAATGTCGTATATTTTTAATTAAATTAACTATGTTAGTTTAATAAGCCCTGCAATTGTTAAACGAAGCTTGCCAGCAAGATATGGATTCCATATTATTAAGAAATAATTCACATTCCTTTGCAATAACTTGCTATCCATTTCCTTCAGGGCGGTTCGTCAGAGAACGAAGGCTCCAGCGTCGGCTCTCGCGTCAACATCCAACAGAAACTCCAAGAGAAGAAGCAAAAGCAACTCGCGGAGCTACGCGTCATCGAAGAAGAGATCAAGCAAGGAAAGCTTGCCAAAACCACCCCCGTCGCCGCCGAAGAAATATACAGCAGCCTACAAAGACAGCCCATACCGCGAGCAAAAACACACGCGGAACCCCCCGCCTGGCCTAGTATAGAAATGACCCACTCATATCAAAATTACCCTGTACCTCACACATGCAACATATACCCAACTTACACAGAAATCAAAGGCTACCCACCCTTCCAGAACAACAACACAGACCTCAGCGACCTTAAGATACACAGACGCTACGACGACAGAACATTTTACGAAAACCCAAACATATCCAGACCTATACATTCACCAAATTACTTAGCTTTAGCTGAGAATAGAAGCTACGATACAAATGGATGCAGCAGTCCGCGAAACGTCATCAATAATAGCCCTAGAAATTACATCGACTCAAACTACGAAGTGTCTTTAGATAAGCCTAGAATACCTAACAACATATACAACGACACTACCCCAGAGTATTCAGGGTATCCTGAGAATCAGAATTACAGTAAAGACGAGTACGTGTCGAATTTGTTGAACAATGTCCAAAGCATAGATGTTAGGTACGAGTGTTACGGGCAGAACTGCGAGCGGTTTCCGTTTCCGCTGAAGAAGGGGGAAGAGAGACGGAAGATGCAGCGGTGCAGGACGCCGGAGATACTGCTCGCACCGCACTACCTTGAGGGGTGCAATAGACAAGTCTGCTGTCATTGGGGCGCTCCCTATCCGTGAGTATCTTTGTTTACAAGTTACATTCTTATAAAAGACTCCCTATCAGTGGCGTGGCGTCCATATAAACCGGGTTGCCCAAGGAAAGGCTTTCAACCACCTTTTCTTTAAATATGAGTAAGAGTAATAAGAATCTATATATGTAATAAGAAAATGAGAATCTTATAAGAAGACTAGCAGGTGCAAACTTCGTTCGCGAAGGAGAAAAAGTCATAACCCCTTTTTTTCTTTGGCATAGTCAGGTAAAAAGTATTCTATAACCATCTGGAAAACCCAGCTACCCGTGTACCAAAAATATTTGAAATCCGTTGAGCCGATTTAGCGTGATGAAGCCACAACGAGACATACAAACATTTTATTTTTACAGCTTTATAATAGTATAGAAGTTTAATTTTCGTGGGATTACATTCAGGTGAAGCTTATTATTTAGATTTGTCATCAAATCTTGCAAGCCAAACTTTAAACTCTTGACCGCCAAGCAGCGAAGTAATACGACGTAACTGAGACGCCACAGAAAGAAGAAAAAAACCTTAAAAATTAAATAGTGTGCAGAACGAGGCGTTGCATATCGTATTCAATCTTTGAACAATTAAATTTGGTAGGTATATGTCGACACTGGCGTCAGTTGTACAAAATTTATTTTTTTATTTTATTTTAAAAAATTACCACCAATGTATAAAATCAGTTTTTACAACAAATAAAAAACCCATGACAATGTACAGGTTCTGGCGAAACGACTCACAGACATTGACGTTAGATTTGTTCTCACACAGAAGCAGGAAGAAGGAGGAGGGCGCGCCCAGCAGCGGCGACGACTCCGGAGCGCGCGACACGCCGCGCGCGCCCAGCGACATCGACAGCCAGGCGAGTGCCCTCACTAGTTTTCATCTCCTGTTCGGAAAGTTTAATTTTCATGGGTAGAGAGCCGGGTGGAAAATTGCTTTTCTCAAACATGCAATGAAATATTTACGTTGTGTTCCTTGTAATAGATCGTTCCGAGGGGCACATAATGATAGTTACATACGAAATTGCGGGCCAAGGCCAGCAAAGCGACCGTCTTTTGTGTCAATTCGCTTCGAGCGCCGCTGCGGCGCGGCATAAAGAACGATACACTATGTATATTAAAATAAATCAAATCAAATCAAATCAAAATATTCTTTATTCAAGTAGGCCTAGTTACAAGCACTTTCGAAATGTCAGTTATATGAGAGTGAATGTTTGCTGGGAGAAATACAATATGATCCAACATTTGCTGCAAGGATTAGGGAAACCCAGAAAAACCTAATCAGATCATTTAACTTAAGTGTAATATTATTGATAAAATCATCATTTTTAAAATTAAAATAATCAATAAGATAAATCCCAAAAGGATTGTCAATAAAAAATAAATAATCTAGAATGTGTCTAGAATAAAATTCTAAATGTCAGAGTATATAAAACAATTAAGATTAAAATAATAATAATACCTTAGGTATTCGTTAAAATAATTATTCATATACCTACATGACGCTATAATTTACATTAATCCCACGCGGCTTCATCATTCATGTAGTCTTGTGTGCTATAATAAGCTTTAGAAAATAATTTTCGTTTCACAATATTTTTGAATTTACCAATAGACAACTCAGTTATGCTGCTAGGAAGTTTATTATAAAATCTCACACAGTTACCCATGAATGATCTCCTTATTTTATGGAGCCTAGTAGCAGGCACTGCGAGCTTATGCTTATTTCTATTATTAATATTATGTATATCACAGTTCTTCTTAAAGTCGGTAATATTTTTATGTACATACATAATATTCTCATAAATGTATTGACAATGCACTGTCATTATATTAATGTCCTTAAACTTATCTCTAAGCGACTCTCTATAGTTAATTTTATATATCGCACGAACAGCCCGCTTCTGCAGAACAAATATAGTATTAATGTCGGAAGCACTGCCCCATAGTAAGATGCCATACGACATAATACTGTGGAAATAACTGAAATACACTAATCGAGCCGTTATCACGTCTGTTAATTGACGAATCTTACTTACTGCAAAAGCTGCAGAACTCAGTCTATTCGAGAGATTAGCAATATGGGGACCCCATTGGAGCTTAGAATCTAATGTTATACCGAGAAAGACTGTACTATTAACTAGTTCCAGTTCCTCACCTTTAACCATAACGCTTGCTTGCTCGTGTTTTACGTTACTCGTGACAAACTTAACACATTTAGTTTTTTTCTCATTCAACAATAAATTAGTTATATTAAACCAATTTACTACTTCACAGATAGCATTGTTTACGTCATTGTAGGATCGTTGATTTCGTATGACTTTGAAAATTAGAGACGTATCATCTGCAAACAAAACTATCTCATGGTGGGTCTGTACGAGGTGTGGCAAGTCGTTTATATAGATAAGGAACAGGAAAGGTCCCAATATTGATCTCTGCGGCACACCCATAGAGACTAATGACCCCGGTGAACGCTTTCCATTCACGTCAACCCTTTGTATTCTACCATTTAAATAAGACTGTAATAAATTTAGTGCTAATCCTTTAACTCCGTAGTGGTGTAGCTTCCTGATCAGTGTCTCATGATTAACGCAATCGAAGGCCTTAGATAAATCACAGAAGATGCCTAAAGCATCTCGCGATTCCTCCCAGGCATCGAAAATGTGTTTTACGAGCTCAACTCCGGCGTTGGATGTGCGACCCCGCGTAAAACCGAATTGCTTACTATGCATCAAATTATTCAAATTAAAATGTTTTAACAATTGATATAGAATTAGCTTTTCAAATATTTTACTAAATGTAGGTAGTACAGATATTGGTCTAAAGTTAGTGGGGTCAGAGGTACTACCTGATTTAAATAAAGGAGTTATTTTGCTATGTTTCATCAGATCAGGAAACTCACCGCAGTCAACACTGTTATTGAATATATCTGCCAAGTCAGGCGCTATTACTTCTATTAGGGATTTGACAGCATGGACTGAGACCCCCCATAGGTCATTGCTTTTTTGACATTAATTGATTTAAATGCCTTTACTACATCTGAAGGACTGACATGTTCAAAATAGAAGTCCTTACTACATTCTGGTACGTTTTCTTTTAACAACAAAACGGCAGACGAAGGTGATGAATTTAAACACTTTGTTGTGGATACTGGTATATCGGTGAAGAAATTTTCAAATTCTGTTGCTACATCTAAACTAGAATCTATAATTTTGCCATCAATTTTTAATTGTAGATCACTAATTGCGTGCCTTGATCTGCCAGTCTCCACTTAATATAATAACTTAGTTTTAGTGGAAAAATATTTATTATATAAAAAGTATTGGTTTTTATTTCATTGCATGTTTGAGAAAAGCACTATGCAAGCCTCGGCGCGAACAGGGATTGTCGGCCTCGTATCTCTAGATGGCCTCGTTAACTATAACTACTCGGCCGGCAATCCCCTATTTCGCAGCCTCTGCAGTAATGTACTATTTCATCCCTAGGATGGAAGGTATTTTTTTTATTGATACGATTAGTTACGCAGTCGAAGATAATTGAGTTTCGTCATATTATGAAAATAAAAGCTTTTCATATTATACATTAAATGACGTGTTTATTAATTACTATGTATAGGTTGATATCAATAGTAGATTTGGGCTGAAAATGACCAATTTCACCCGAGTTATTTCTGGCCTAATAGTTCGAGGGTGAAATGGGTAATTAAAACACTACTTTTCATTTCACTGTGAGGAAAATAAAAAAAATGATCACTATCATCATCATCATCGTCGTCTTTATCTTCATCGTCATTATCATCGTAATCGCGATATGAAAAGCTTTTATTTTAATAATATGACGTAACTCAATTAGATTAATGGATTATAGGTCCTATGCTTTTCCGAGAAATTGTGTCTTGGTTGCACATGCGCATATTTTCATGCAGTTTCCTGAAAAGATACGCATGCAAATACAATAAACCACCACCAAACAGTATAATGTATGTATGTATGTATGTATGTATGTAAACACTTTATTGTACATAGTAACCAGTTACAAAAGCAATAAACTTAAAAGATATAAGTACAAATATTTATTATTGCCTATTGTTTACCTATTTTATGTTAAGGCTCTATTGTATTGCTTCTATTGTTGGTGTGCAATAAAGAATTGTTGTTGTTGTTGTTGTTGTACAAAGGAGAACTTATCCCTATTAGGGATCTCTTCCAGTTAACCTTTGAGCAAGTGAGTGAAGATATAAGGAAGATAGACAAACTAACACATGAATAAAAAATATAAATAAATAGATATATATCTACATAATATATAACAAAATAAAATATAACAATAATATTTAATAAATATAATTAATATTCAACCATTTTACAAATCACTGGAAAGCCACAACTTATACTTTATCTCTTTTTTTATACTTTATTTTAAACATAATCCTCTAAGAGGATTATATTTTTGCGCATGCGTATTTTTTTTTGTGGAAACTGCATGAAAATATGCGCATGGTGGGCACAATTTATTGTCACATCTAACCAAGACAATATTTGCGGGAAAGCAAAGGAACTAATATCTAGTATGGAATTCCGAGAAGTAACGCCTGAATCTATCAATTATGTAACTCAATTACTTTCCACCCCAGCGATGGAAAAGCTATTTTCCACCCGACTGAACAGGAGAGATGAAAAATAATTTTACAGTTAGTCTATTTTTTCCACAATATATGAACATCAACATTTTAAATCATTCTCCTATTCTGTCCGCCATGCCATGATAGCATGCCATTTTCTTTCACATTTCGGCATGGCCATCTAGATGCACGTCGTGACCTGAGAGCATTTAACTAGGTACTGGAGACAAGCCGTGTCAAATACCTACAAACGAAAAAACAACCACACGCACACACACTAACAATTTATTGTATAAACCGACCCGCGATTGCGCCAACATGTAGTTTTAAAATGAGAACGAAACTCCGTTTGTATGGGAAGGTGAAATTCGGCCGAGCTTACCCACTCTTAAATGCTCTAAGGTCGTGACCAACTCGATTACAGTCGAGTCGGTAGTGGCAAGTGGCCAGTGCGAAAAGTTTGTAATCGATTAGTATGTAATCGTTGAACGTGTTCAGATCTCGCTGCCGCGCTCGTACACGCTGCCGCGTGAGTTCCGCTACTGGCGGCGCCGCACGCGCCTGCGCGACGCGCGCGCGCCCAGCAACAACAGCAGCGACGGTAAAGTTCTAATTCTAATACATTTATTTATCGAGGGCTTCGGTTTGACGACCGGTTTGGCTCAGCGGGAGTAACGTTGCCTGCGAAGCTGGAGGTCCTGGGTTTAAATCCCGGTAAGGGCAAATATTTGTGAGATGAGCATCCATAGATGGCGCTGTAAATATAGGGGAACGGCTTTTTGTATGGCGATGGATAGTTCTCTTGATTTAATGGTCCTTGCTATCATAAAACCATCTGATATATATAAACTAAACCTGCCAAGGGCAGGTGGCGGCGAAGGTTCAAAATGATGTAGGCGACAACGAATTCAATTTAACAAACTGTTTAATGCTGATATTAAAGAATATCTACAAAACAATCGAATAGGTAAGTACTAAGTGAGTAGTTGTCGGCGCGCGCGCGTCGCGGTGTCCGTCGGAGGAATGCCGGGAGCTCGGAGCGGCGGTGTGCCGGGGCAGCGGGCGGGGTAGCTCCGGAGCATGACGGCGGGGATTTTTAGGGTTCGCTGGGCAGCGCGTTAACAGGCTGGGCCCCTTGGAACAGGTCCCTCTGGTCCAATCTGGTGGGTAGTGGGCATAGCCTATTGTAGGCCCTTCTCAGGGTGCCCGTGGTGGTTGTGATGTCGACGACGCGGTTCACTCCATCGCGGCCTGGGTAGACGGCGGCCACTCGTCCCAACAGCCATCTGCTAGGCGGCAGGCGGTCGTCCTTCACCAGTACCATCTCGTCTCTCTGCAGCTGGCCTCCATCTCTGCGCCATTTGCTGCGGATCTGCAGTTCTGAAACGTACTCCTTATAAAAACGGTTCCAGAAATGTGTCTTTAGTGCCTCGACTCTCTTATATCTCGTAAGCAGATGGATCCTTTCTTCGTTGACCTGGGGAGCAGGAATCATTGTGAAAGTTCGACCAATCAAGAAATGCGCAGGAGTTAATGGGACCAAATCTGATGGATCAGATGAAAGGGGGGTCAATGGCCTAGAATTAAGAATGGCTTCTATCTGAATCAGTACCGTGTTCATTTCCTCGTAATCTAAGTGAGCCATCATTAACGTACGCCTTAAATGATGCTTGACTTGCTTGACTGAGCTCTCGGCTAAGCCATTAAAATGTGGACTATAAGCTGGACTGAATTTAAATTCTATTTCCTTCTCTGCTGCACGAGATATTAAATTGTTCGAATTATGTTTAAGAAATTTAGTTAATTCATTGCAAGCCCCAACAAAATTAGTCGCATTGTCTGATAAAATTGAGGCTGGTTTGCCTCTGCGAGCTATGAATCTATTTAGCGCAGCCATAAAGCCCTCGGTAGTTAAGTCAGTGACGAGCTCTAAGTGGACTGCCCTCACTGCCAGACATACAAAAATCGCTATGTATGCCTTTTTTAGCTGACAACCGCGACCTTTTCTGCTCGCTATCAAGACTGGGCCGGCGTAGTCGCACGCCGTATTGGCAAACACGTATTCAGGCTGCAACCTTTGTAGTGGTAAGTTAGCCATTATAGGTTGATAGGTTTTTCCTGAAAATCTAAGACACGTTATACAATCTTGTGAGGTTTTCCTACAAAGGTTGCGACCGCCAATGATCCAATACTTATGCCGTAACGTCGATAACATTAACTGTGGTCCAGCATGTAAAAATGTTCGATGATAATAATGGACCAATATTTTAGTAATGTGGTGTGACGCGTGTAATAATATGGGGTGTTTTGTATTGTAGTCATAGTAAGAATTTGAAAGCCTGCCTCCAACTCGCAGAAGGCCTGCGCTATCCATGAAAGGATTTAATTTTAGGAGTTGATCTTTTGGTGAAAGTGGGCGTTTGTGTGATAAAATTGAGCGTTGCTTGCCAAATATCTCACTTTGCACCAGCATGCATAAAGTTTGCAATGATAACTTGAGCTCTGTTAAGGTTAATGACCCTGTATTTTTATTGTTAGTATTTTTACAATTGTTGGCAAATCTATGTAAGTATGCTATGACTCGCTGCAATTTACAAAAATTTGAATATTTATAAACAAAGTTAGTCTCTGGATGACTAGCTGAAACATGACATTGCAATTTGACTTCTGGTAACTGTTCAGTCTGTATGCTCTGAGGTTGTGGGGGTCGGTGGATTTCCGTTTGGTGCAGGAAAGGGGGTCCTTCCCACCACAAAAGTGATCCTTTAAGCTGTGCCGCATTCAAACCTCTGGAGCCAATGTCCGCAGGGTTCAGGTTAGTAGGTACATGATTCCAGTCAGTAGGGTTAGAATTTTTAGTAATTTCGTTTATACGATTTGCAACGAATTGTTTTAATTTTTGTGTGCAAGTTTTGATCCAGCACAGCACGATCGTCGAGTCACACCAAAAGAACCGAGAGTCGATTTTTGATCGTAGCGAATTAGTCACCTTTTGTGCTAACTGGGTTGCTAGAAGTGCGCCAAGCAGTTCTAACCTTGGAATTGTAAATTTTTGTTTGATTGAGTTTACTTTGCTTTTAGATAGTAGTAGGTGTACATTTACCTTACCACTGTTTGACACTGTGCGTACATACAGGCCGCGTATGCTTTGTTAGAAGCATCGCTAAATGAATGTAGCTCAACCTTTACATAATGGTCGCCCAAGACTCTGCGAGGAATTCGAATTTCTGCTATTTCTGGTAAATGTTTAGTAAAATCGTTCCACTGTGACTCGACTTCGGCTGGTACCGGACCGTCCCATGATATGTTTCTGGCCCATAAAGTCTGCAAAATTAGTTTAGCCTTTAGCAAACATGGGTTAATTAGGCCGAAGGGGTCGAAAATAGCAGCGATGATGGATAGAATCATGCGTTTAGTTATGTGTTTGTTTTGAAAACTGTTAGTTACTGAAAACAACAAATCATCTGTTTTGTATGACCATATTAAACCTAATGTTTTTGCGTAATCATCCTTGTTAAGTTTCAGAAATTCATCGCTGTTGTTTTCTGTAACCAAGCTGTCTAGTATAGATGGTTTGTTAGAACGCCACTTACGAAGATGAAAATGAGCGCTCTCTAGTGTTTGGATGACGCCCTTGCAAGTATGAATCAAGGTAGCCTCGTCATCATTTCCTGCAATGTAGTCGTCTACATAAAAATCGTGTAAGATTGTTTCACTTACATCTTTATCCATACAATCTTGGCCCAACTGTACTAAACACCTAGTGGCTAGGAATGGCGCTGATGCCGTTCCATACGTAACTGTATTGAGCTTGTATTGTTTTATGGGCTCCGCGGGGTCTGAGCGCCAAAATATTTGTTGTAAGCTCCGTTGATTACTGTTTACATAAATTTGTCGATACATTTTTTCAATGTCTGCGCTCACGATGAACTTGTGCTGACGGAACCGAATTAAAATACTGAGTAAGTCGTCTTGTACAGTCGGCCCAATATGTTGGATACAGTTAAATGACTTCCCGGAGCTTGTCACAGCGGAACAATCAAAAACAGTACGCTGCTTTGTCGTGAGACTACCTTCACGACATACCGCATGATGGGGCATAAAGTAGGATATTTCGTCTGTGTGTGTGTCTGTGTTTTCAGACATATGACCTAAAGCCAAATATTCATGCATGAATTCTGTGTATTTTTGCTTATATTCTGGGTTACGTTTAAATTTACGTTCCAGTGATTGAAATCTTAGTAATGCTTGTGTTTTAGAGTCGCCTAAACATTCGGGTGACTCTTTCAGAGGTATTGTGACAACGAACTTGCCATCTGGGTGACGAGTCGTCGATTCAGTGAATATGCGTTCACACTCACTCTCACCTTTAGTGTGGGGTTGTTGAGTGAGTGGCACGGTTTCTAGCTCAAAAAACTTGTCTAATTTCGTATCTAGCTCAATGTTGTTGATAAAATTGCAGTGGACTGTATAGGTATGCTTTTGTGATTTTTGTTGTAAATTTGTTTGTATGGAACCCGTGACAAGCCACCCTAGTGTTGTTTCAACTAGGGTTGGTTTGTTCTTGCCCATGGTTATATGATTGTTTGTAAGAACCTCCCAAAAGAGATCCGCGCCCAGCAGCATCTGCACCTCGGACGGCTCTGAATAGGTTGAGTCCGCCAAGTGGATGTGAGGGGGAATATTGAATGAGTCACAATTGATTTTTGTGGTAGGAATCATCTGGGTGATTTGTGGCACAACAAAACAGTTGACGTCTGTTGTGTACTTACTTGGTGTGAGTGACGATATGATCACGTCACACCTCTTTGTAATTTTAGACATTTGTTTATTAAGCCCTTGAACAAATATGCTAGTGGAGTACGTAGCCAGATTTAATTTCGATGCAAGGGATTCATTTATGAAACTGGAAGTACTCCCGTTATCTAAGAGAACTCTAACTTGATGTGGATGTCCATCACAATCATTAATGTTGATGATGGCTGTGGATAAAAGCACCTGACTGCTGTGAGTGGAGGACAATGTGACATTATTACTTTCTTTGTGCACTTGTGTCTGCTCCTTTACAGCAGGCAACACGACACAATCCCTCGAGGTGGCAGGTGTGCTAGGTTTGGGCTCTGTGGGTTTGTGATTGATGTGTAACATGCTATTGTGACGTAGTGTACAGAAACGGCAGGAGCTTAGCCTACAATGTTGCTCGTCATGTCCTGAACGCAAGCAATTTGTGCAGAGATTTAATTGTTTGACTTTATTGATTCTGGTTTCAATTGGCATTGACTTAAACTTTAAACACTGGTAAATGGAATGGTTATTTTTGCAAACAGGACATGGATATTTATACTGCGATTGGTTTTGTAAATTGTTGACGATGAATGCTTTAGGGCGATTATATGTGACGTCACTGAATCTACGTGGTTTGTTTGAAGCTTGCGTTTCTTCCATGGTCTCTAGCAAGTCCGCGCGATTTTTTAAGAAATTATTGAATTCGTCTAAAGTCGGAAGATCCTTTAGGTTGTGGCGCTCGGATTCCCAGTCTCGTACTGTAGCCGAGTCCAGCTTGCTAGTTACCATGTGTATGACAAGAATGTCCCAGTGCTCTGTGGGTAACTTCAGAGTTTTCAAAGCCCTCAGGTTTTTGTTAATCGCATCAATTGTGTTTCTTAAGGCCTTTGAAGACTCTTGGAGCACAGGAGTCATGTTAAACAATGCGTGTAAATGGTTATTCACTAAAATTCTATTGTTATTATAACGGTCACAAAGCAAATCCCACGCGACGTCATAATTATCAGAAGAGAATTCTAATGATTTTATCACAAGTGAAGCACCGTCTTTTAAAGAATTTCGCAGATAATGAAATTTATGAATATTTGGAATAGATGGATTGTCGTGGATAAGTGATTTATATGTATCGTGATACTCTAACCAGTCTTGAGAGCGTCCAGAAAAGTTGGGTAAATGAATCGTAGGTAATTTAATGTTTGGCCCACCTGTGAGAGCAGTAACGTAATTAGGCCCCGTTACCGAATTGCCATCTAGCGACGCAGAGGCGGCACCAGCCGCGGCGTGCCTGCTGAGCAGCTCCTGCGCAGCAGCCACGGCGCCGAAGTAGTTTGTCTCGAAAGTTTCCCGTTCCACGTGCTCGTCACCTGGAATTTCCGTTGTATTTTCTATGTCAGTTTGATTTGAATCGAAATCATTGTACATATCTTGTATTTTGCTTAATCGGGCAGTTAATTCGTGAATTTGCAAATTATTTAAGACTCTGCTAGGCAAAAGCGTGTCTAAATAGCTTTTAAACATGGTAAGTTTTGATTTAAAGGAGGCTCGATTCCTCTTTAATGCCTTTAAATCCATCGTGACCTGCAATGAATCAAGCTAAAAAGAGAGATGATAGAAAATAACCTCCTTTTATGAAGTCGGTTTAGCAACAAAGGGTGGTTTTTTTTTTTGCAATTTTAGGCAAGAAGCATGAGATGGAAAGAAACTTATATCCTTTAGCTGTAAAAACAAATTAATTAATCTTTAAAAAATGGAAAAGGTGAACGATACGTAAATTTTAAATGCGTGCGGGTGTGCGACGGCCTTAGGCAAGCAGAGAAAGTCAGGCAAGCAAGCGCAAACAAGATGGAGGCGTGCACGTGTGCGCGCCACGAAGCCCGGGCCCCCCGCACCGGTCACGTACGCAACGGTTCCTGGAATGTTCGAAATTAATATTAGAAACGAAAGAAATAAATGCACGGCACCGATCCAGACAGATAAGCACCGTAATTAAGTCCCTTTGTTTGCAATACAAAGTGGAAGAAAAAATAACAATTTTGTGAAAAATATTTAAATATGAGCGGAAATTAAACCTTTAGTAGGTAAACTTTAGGTAAGAAAAGGTTATTTGAATAAAACTTAATAATTGCGTTAGATGGAAATAGATTCACTTTAGGTGACGTGAAACGGAAAATAAATTTTATGGAAAATAAACAAATTGATATGAAGGTGGATTAAATTGCGTTTGCTCAAATTACTATTGTGATTTTACACTAATGATTGGAACGAACTCACAAATACTCGCTGCAAACCCCTTTTCCTGGTTTCTCGAACTGGTTAGGTACGTTTCTTGATGTAGAAATTGTAGAATGCGTTCTTGATACGCTTAATTGATGCGATGAATTTTGAATTTTGAAGTGGTGATTCCTCCGACGTAGCTGGATGATAAGCTTGATACGATGCAAAAGTTAATACCGGACGCGCGTCTTGAATTTATGGTTAACTTGACCTCGCCTATACGTTCTTTTTCTTTGTTCGAAACTGATGCTTCTGGAATCTTCTTAAGTACGTATCCGGCTCGAATCTTGGCGGCGAAGGTTCAAAATGATGTAGGCGACAACGAATTCAATTTAACAAACTGTTTAATGCTGATATTAAAGAATATCTACAAAACAATCGAATAGGTAAGTACTAAGTGAGTAGTTGTCGGCGCGCGCGCGTCGCGGTGTCCGTCGGAGGAATGCCGGGAGCTCGGAGCGGCGGTGTGCCGGGGCAGCGGGCGGGGTAGCTCCGGAGCATGACGGCGGGGATTTTTAGGGTTCGCTGGGCAGCGCGTTAACAGCAGGTTTCGTACAAAATAGATATGTAAATAGACACGGGAATCGAAGTGTCAAAATACACATTAAAAACGGCCATATCTATGAAAGTTTAGTCTTAGAGCCCTGCTCCAAAGCAAAATGTACGCTGTGTGGGGTCATTTTATATTGGTTACTGACATAGAGATATAAATATTTCAAGTTTCTAGGACAACTGGAAGTACCGTTTAGTTTTTAATTCCACGCCAGGATTTTGATTGTGTAGAAGTTTGATTTTTTCACGACTTCAAGGCATTGTAGATGTAGACTTGAGTATTGGATATTAATTTCAGCTCGATTCCTCCACGCGTTTCTGAGAAAACGGATAACAAAGTATTCCTATAAGAATTTGCGTTTTTTCCTTTTGGCGATATCAGTTGAGCTGTTAAGATTTTCCTTAAAATCATGTTCCCGGACATCTAGATTCTATAATAGTAGAGATACAGATATTTGCTTTTTATTCCGCAGGCGACGTGGACAGCGGCGACAACGACAGCGACCGCCGCTCCGACTGTTCCACCCGATCCCAACAGCCCGCCTACTGCGAGCTGCTCGCGCTCGACTACGGCCGCCGGCGCAAGCAGCCCAAGCCCGAGACCGAGCTGTAGTCACTGGACGGGATAACCGCGTGTTGCGACAGAACGACAACGACAGCGACACTTCGACTGTCCCACTCGGTCGCAGCAGCCCAAGCCAAAGACCGAGGGGTAATCGCTACGCGTTCTTAGACCGCGTGTTGTAGCGACAGAACGATAACGACAGCGACTGTCCCACTCGATCGCAGCAGCTGAAGACAGAGCTGTAGTCGCTGCACGTGCTTGGACTGTTATTGCTACAGAACGACAGCGACTGTCCAACTCGATCAAAGCAGCCTAAGTCAAAGATCGAGCTGTAATCGCTGCGCGGGCTTAGACTGCGTGTTGTAGCGACAGAACGACAATGACAGCGACTGTCCCACTCGATCAAAGCAGCCCTAGTCAAAGATCGAGCTGTAATCGCTGCGCGTGCTTAGACCGCGTGTTGTAGCGACAGAACGACAATGACAGCGACTGTCCCACTCGATCAAAGCAGCCTAAGTCAAAGATCGAGCTGTAATCGCTGCGCGGGCTTAGACTGCGTGTTGTAGCGACAGAACGACAATGACAGCGACTGTCCCACTCGATCAAAGCAGCCCTAGTCAAAGATCGAGCTGTAATCGCTGCGCGTGCTTAGACCGCGTGTTGTAGCGACAGAACGTCAGCGACTGTCCCACTCGAACGAAGCAGCCCAAGCCGAAGACAGAGCTATAGTCACTGCGCGTCATGATAGCCATAACGACACCGACCACCGGTTCTGCGGAGATTTGGCAATACCTGACAACTTTTTCGACACAACGTTAAATGCAAAGGTAGTAGTCACATAGCATCATTGTGTAAGAACGGAAGTTAAGAGTCAACCGAAGCTTCTTCATTCTTCACTGAATTTTAATTGGCCCTATTTCTGTATCATTAAAACATTAGTGATGCGTTTTGCGTCTAAGGGTGTTTTTAACTTTACTCACCAGCAATATGATACATTCGCTGGGATGCACAGTAACTCGTATTTTACATATTTAGTGTGTAAAGAATGGCAACGGTCAAGTCACAAAATGCCTTGTTAGTTATGTTTAATTAAGATACTAAACTCACTTAAATTGTATGTATGTAATGTACTTAACTCGAATCTGAGAATCCGTCCGCTATAACTTTGTATAATGCCATTTATGTCAAGTAGTTAAGCTATGTAAAATGTAAATTATATTATAGCCATATAAGAAGATATTGTATATTTTTATACAGAAGGAAATGACGTGAGGATGGAAATAAAAGAGACATATCAAACTTTTTATTTACTTTATTATCTATAATCCAATTGTAAAAGGGAACCAGTCGCTCGCTCACACCGTGTCACTACTGCGCTACATATCAGCCATTTACACAAAGAAACGTCAACCAAAATAAGGTTAAAAATTCACAGTTACACATTTAATGTTGTTTACAGCTAGCTTAAAATAAGGGCGCGGACGCGACAGGAGGCGGGGTAAAAAGTAACAAAAGAAAGGACATATAACCCTGAGGGGCTATCCGATGCATCGTGGTACAGAGAACGATTTAATCAGACTGGAAAAAAGCCAATGGAGCGTGAGAATGTGCATTAATCATTGAAGATAAACTAGTTTTACTTCTAGACGACTTTTTTAAATAATTGCATAATCTATTGTTATTTTTCACGGTGTCCTACTACCGGTATCATCATCTACAATGTCGATTTGTAAACGAACAGCTCAGTTTTTGGCATCTATGGTCAAATTTGGTTGCAGTTCAGGTAATCTTGCAAAAAATATATGAAAAAAGGATGTTTGTTTAGAAGCAAATCTTGATGTATTCAATATTTAGTATACTTTCATGTCCCATTGATTGTTTCCATCCCATTTGATGGAACGCACCTCTGTAACGCCATGCACCTGCGTCTTGGCGCGCCCGCGCCGTCCTCCCGCGGAGCGACCGTCGGCCACACACATCTACAGCCTGTGAGAGCACCCAAACGAAGCGAGACCTGGGTACACCGTCGTGTACATGAAGGCGATTACAACATCCATGGGGAACAGGGGACTCGGCAAAACAAGTATGCATACAGATTGTATATCGTTTAGTGAAGTGCCGCGCCCCCATTTCGTTTACAAGTTTCTACTTATATTATTGTACTAATTATTTGACAAACTTAAATAAATCATATTGCAAATTTGAAATGCACGTCAACACTATTCCATAGACAGTTATTATTAACCGGCGCATACATGATCGAGAATCGAAACGGGACTCAAGCATACATTCTTATTAATATCTTAAACTGTATTGTTATAATTTTGTCTCTAGACCGATGAAATTTCAGGTAAAGTCAAGGCCAAACGTTCGACTTTTATCCAATATAGCGAGTTCCTCTTAGATATGACTACTACATTCAGATTACATAGTATATTTTAGTCACACGTCCCAAACCATTGTGTATATTTACACATACTAAAAGTACACTTAATCAATTCTTAGCCCAAATAGTTTTACTTTTGCGATAGTGTGAGACTGCGAGAAATTCCGGCATTAATTCTACGTCCGTATTAAAAAAATAAACTTACATTCCGAGACATTACTTTTTTCATAAAAACCAATCAACAACATTTAACTTAATTTAGTCAAATTGGGATTCCAGAACTTTGTACAATGTTTTCGATGTTGGAAAATAAACTAAATCATCGACTAAGAAACGGCTCGCGATGTCAGTAACACAAAATGGTCCCAGCATGCTCTTTTTCGTGTGGAGTTGGTTAAAATACCGATATTATTGGATGGAACTTAGAGGGGCAGTGTCCACTTAAAACGACAAAACAAACCATAGGCGTATCCGACGCCACCATAATGTTACAGGAGCCAGGGAAAACAAGATGTAAAAACTTACAGCTGCTTACTTCGTTATCCTTAACTCTAGTGGAAATTATTCTACAACATAAAATTATATAGGCCCGCGCCGCGACGCTGCCCGTGCGACGAACGCGGGTGTCCGTGGAGAAAATTGAACGGAGACCAGAACTAGGAAGCTAATTCAGTATCCCCACTGATATAGCTTTTGATGACAGTAAAATCCATTAATAACGCCAATAAAGATTAATACTTAATTGATTGATGTCATTACAAATTGATTTAACTAGACCATTATGCCGTATATGATTCTGATATTATCAGTGCAGATATTTGAATATTGGGCATGTGTTGCATTGTGAACAATCGGGCAAAGACGAAGTTAATATACTTCAATAATTTACCCCAAACTAAATATCATGATCAGGAAAAGACGTCCACTGCTGGACATAGGCCCTTTCGAGAGAAAGTCATGACAGATTTTTTGTCAATTACAAATAGTATTTTAGCGTCAAAAAACTTGTCAGAGTATACTCAGAAATAGTTATATTATTAGAACAGTCCGTAGAGGGCGGGGCCGCGGCGCGGATAATAGTCTAAGTTAAGTGGTGTATCTTAATCTATGAATGTGTTTGCGGCCGAGTCGTCACTGCTCACGACGAGATGAGCTGAAAGACAAATATTAGGATAAATCTTTCGTAATATACATTCATGTCAAATTTTACCCATATATATGTTGTATTACTAACTTTCGTTACACAAAGAAATCGACTAGAAATGTATTTGAAATAGACGAGTTTGGCATTTAAGATACAAAAAAAGAAATGAAGAACATCTAATTGCGTACGTCATTTGAATTTTATAAGGATACCAGTACAATTAAGACTTAACACTAAATATTAAACGTCTAATTGTTTTGGTTTCAACTGGATTTACTTTTAGCTAGGTATGTATCTCCCAGACAAAGATCTCTAGTAGAATGAAAAGATGGCAAAATAAATCAAACATGCAGAAAAAAATAAAACAAAGCAAAGTCTACCTTTTATAAAAGCGGGTGTTCCACTGCCTCAGATATTTATTTTTCATAATATATTATTATTGTAATAATATATAACTATGTCCTTTTATAAACTATAGGTATACTATGAAGACATCTACACTCCGCCTTAACTCCTAACATCTTAAATACACTGCAACAAAACAAAAAAAAAACAATCAAAATAAATAAAGAGCATTCATTATCATATAAAACAAAACATCTACTATCGCGCGAACTTCAATTTCTTGAGTTACCACACGTTATCTACGAAAAGCTAAGAGCACTCTTGATAAAATCGCCATTCAGAAAAAAAAAATCAAATTCAGTTTATCCGTTTAGGAGCTGCGATGCCACAGACAGACCTCGTTTTTCGTCGGGGGCTAATAAGCGAGAGTAAGTAAACCTTCGCGTTCGTAAAAAAAAGTTCACGCGACGTATATATGTATTTAATACACAACTCTTATTAAAAATAAGCTGGGTCCGCTGCGTCATGTTGCGAACAAAGTATTGTTTTGCTGACATGTTAGTAAAGTTATCCATTCGACTCGGCAAACAAAAAGTTTTGCACCATTTGGTTATAATAACACGTTATTGTTAGAAAAACGCGATGACGTGGCACATCGGACCCGTATTTTAAAAAAACGGGATAATATTACAGGGTTCTATGTTTCTCAATTTATCGAATTGAATTTGAACATAGTTATAGTGACAGAAAAGCCTCATTTTATCTCACTGAAAATGTAACAGGACCCTGTAACAGTAACATTGAACCAGCAAAATAATTAACAAAGACAAGAAAATGTGGTATAAATGCACTTTTGAACTTCATACATGTCTCTCGTTCAAGTTTCCCTCCCTCGGCTTTAGGGATTTTCCAGTCAATGTTTCCCATTCAACCATAATAATAATTTGGACTTAGTATGAGGATTTTTTGGTTTGCTGTAACGCATCAACGGAACAAGAAATCGATGTGATTTTTTCATAAAGAGGCTACGTGACAACGGCAAAAGACAAACGTTTCTTATAAAGGAGGAGTCAAATATACTTAAGAAAACCGTTAAGTAGACCGATTTTTATCCCACTATGAGGGGCGCAGGGCGAGAGCCACAAAAGGCGACAAGCCTTACTTATAAGCAGAGCCCGGAATTCTCTTAGAACTTTTATCTGTCTGAGTTCTCACTTAATGTACGTACATAAAACTTCAATATAGACTAATTAGTTACATATCGTGTCGGGTAAGTACTGGCAATTTTATTTTAATGAAATGAAATAATGATCTTTATTCTGTAAGGGCACTTTTAAAAGTCTGACTCTACGGCGTTTCCCAAGAGGAGACCACTGAAGAGAAGAAAGCCGAAACAAACTCAACAGTCAGTAATTTTTTCGAAATAACTCTTATATCTATTACAATATTTGTACTTAGCCTATCCTAAATATATGTTTTGAGTATATAAATTCAATGCGTAGTTCTTCAAAAAAACATATCAAAACTTAGAAAATTAAAAAAAAAGTATAATATAAAAAAGCACAATAGTGATTTTTATTTAAAACAACTTACATACGTTTGATATGCCACCTTATAAGAACCGTGTCCCGATAAAAGTAAATTATTTGGTTTCTGTTTTGGGCCATGCATTTTTGTCTGTTAAATAGTCCTCTACCCTACAATAAGCCTTTGCCATTAGGGACTCTTTTAAGTACTTTTTGAGAGCTGGAAACGATAATTTTTAAGCATCATCTGGTAGCTTATTATAAAAATGTATACATTGGCCTACGAATGATTTGGCTATTTTACGAACGCGGAACTTTCTAATAGCGATTTTGTTTTTATTTATAGTATTAAAATTGTGGATATCTGAATTCTTAGTAAAAGACTCTAGGTACTTAATAACATAAATAATATACGGTCTACGGTTAATACGTTGATGTCTTTAAAAAGGTCTCTTAAGGAGTCACGGGAGTTCAGGTTATATATAGAACGAATCGCTCTTTTTTGTAACACAAATATAGTCTGTATGTCAACTGCTTTGCCCCAAACCAGAATACCGTATGACATGATACTATGAAAAAAAGTATGATATACTAAGGGAGCAGTATCAACATTGGTCATTGTCTAATTTTTCTAATAGCGTAAGCTGCTGAACTTAATTTACCTGCAAGTACTGCTAAATGGGGACTCCATTGCAAGTTCTTGTCCAGTGTTACACCTAACAATAATGCCCTATCCACCATTTCTAAACATTCACCATTGAGCGATATAGTAGAATCCACTGCTCTAACATTCGGTAAAGCAAATCTAACACATTTCGTTTTCTTAGCATTCAATAGCAGATTATTAATATTAAACCAGTCAAGTCCTTTAACTAGTACACTATTAATTTCAGCATAGGCTGTTGCTTTCCGGTCCAATTTGAAAATTAATTATGTATCATCAGCAAATAGTACTATATCACAAAGATTTTCTACTATACATGGTAAGTCATTTATATAAACCAAAAATAGAAATGGCCCTAAAATAGAGCCCTGTGGCACTGCTAGCTTAACTGCAGCTCCACTGGATTGGGTTCCATTTAAACAACTGTTTGTGTTCTATTGCTGAGATATGAAGACATAAGGCTTAAGGCATTTATGGACAGGCCATAATGTTCTAATTTCAAAATGAGTGTTCCATGATCAACGCAATCAAATGCCTTAGAAAGGTCACAAAAAAACTCCAATTGCATCACAAGATTTCTCCCAGATGTTGTAAATATGTTTAATGAGTACAGATGCTGCATCAGTCGTGGAACGTCCTCTTGTAAAACCGAACTGTTTACTACTAAGCAGTTTATTTCTATTGAAGTGTCCCAGCAGATCCATCAACATTAACTTTTCGAAAACTTTACTTAATACAGATAGTATAGATATCGGACGGAAATTAGTCAAGTCACTCAAGTCATCTGATTTAAAAAGAGGTATGACTTTACTAAGTTTCATAAGCTCTGGAAACACGCCCTCTGATATGCAATTATTATAAATGAAGGCTAGATAGGGTGCAATTGAATCTATGATATGATGAACAATTTTTACTGAAGTTCCCCATAAATCCTCTGTTTTCTTTAAATGCAGTGACTTAAATGTTTTAATAACTTCTATTGAATTTACTTGACTAAATTCAAAGCTTACATTGCATTTGCTAAAATTAACATTAAGTAACAAATGGGCTTCGGTCGCAGATGATTGAAGATATCTTGTAGTATTCATTGCAATGTTGGAAAAATAATCCTCGAATGCCGAGGCAACATCGTGGTTCGACATAATCTGAGACCATTTCCTGTCATAATGTTGACTTGACTATTGCGAGTTTTTGTTTTACCAGTTTCCCTATTAATAATATTCCAAACAGTTTTCACTTTATTATCAGACATTTTGAGTTTAGAACTAATATAATTTGCCTTAGCGGCTATGCACACTTTCTTAAACATTTTTGAATAATTCTTGACATAGTCCAGGAAATCAGTATTCTTGTTTACCTCTTTCCCTCCATATAATTCATAAAGCCTATTTCTACTTCTATGAATGCCGACAGTAGCCCATTCACTAAACTTCATTTTTGACCCAGAAATAGTTTTCATTTTGAAATGAGTATTAAAATTATTTATAATTATGCCAAATATTTTTTTATAAAAACAATTTAGTTCATCATGTGAAAGGGATAACATACATAGATCATTATGAACTTCATTTTTGAATAATTCTAAACGATAACTAGTTATGGGTCTGTATGTTATAGTTTGTGGTATTTCTTGAAAAGTATTTGGGAAAGATGCTCTCTGACCTCTATGATCTGAACTAAAGGACTTAAATATTGCCTTATCCAAGCATTTACAATCACAAAAAATATTATCTAGACAGGTTTCACTACTAATTCCCACGCGGGTTGGCTCAAGAAACAAATTGACCAAGTTAAAAGATTTAAACAAACTTAACAACTTAACAGTGTTACTATTCGATTCAAGTAAATTAACGTTGAAGTCTCCACATACTATAACATGTTTTTTGCCTTTACAAGCTATTTTTAAGACATTTTCCATAGTGCATTCAAATGTATGGAAATCAGCAGAAGGTGGTCTGTAAATACATATAAATTAATAAGTCTAATTCTACACAACTAATTTCTATAATCCGTTCTAGTGATAATCGAACAATATCTTCTCGCTCTTTGGATTTCATGGAACTTTTAACAATTATAAGAAAACCCCCATGAATGGCTAATTTTCTAGCAAAGAAACTTACTAACTTAAAGTTAATAAAATCAAAAAGTAATTGTTCCTGTTTTAGTCAGTGTTCAGTAATACACATAACTTCAAGATTATTATTATCTAAAAATAAACCTTTTTCTAATTCCTTGCTGGAAAAACCCTGAATATTCTGGTGAATAATGTTAATATTCAAAGGTGTTTCCGCTGTCTTACAATTTAGTTTAAATGTGGCATGGATCTATTACCACTATGGGCATACTGGGGACTAGCCAATGTGGTATTATATTTATTCGGTTCTATGTTGAATGCATTTTGATGTGATGACCTTTAATTAGTAGTCTTATGACTACTAATTAAAGGTCATCACACTCAGTACTCATAAGACTACTATGTTGAATGCATTTTGATGTAGATGTGATGACCTTTAATTAGTAGTCTTATGAGTACTAATTAAAGGTCATCACATCAAAATGCATTCAACATAGAACCGAATAAATATAATACCACATTGGCTAGTCCCCAGTATGCCCATAGTGGTAATAGATGTCACTATGTCAATGCTAATAATAAATGTATTGACTATTTGGCGATAAGGTTGTCTGTTGTTTCCCTCTAATTTTAATCATCTTTTAAAATGTGTGTTCTGTTTTGTATTTTATCGATCATATTTTCGATCGAAGACGATAAGTGATTACTCGCTAATAACAGAGAAAGTGCTACAAGAATTTCGGGCTCTGCTTATAACCTTGCCTGCAACCTGTTGTTGCGTATACATAGAAGATAAACACGTCCTCGAACAGTAGGTGACAGCGTGTGAATAAAAAAAACTACGCAAAAGCTATAGAGCATCCGTGTCCACGATAATGTTAAGGTGGTTGCGTACTGACCGACTTGACTGTGGCCTTGATGAAGTCCTTCTTGTGCGCGAGGTCAAAGTCGGGGTAGTGGCTGTACACCTGCTTGCACACGGTCTTCATCGTGATCTGCTCAAGGTTGGCGCCCTCGAGGATCTGCTTCACGTACTTCTTGATCTCGTCGTCCTGTCACAATAATAATCATAGTACTTTATAATTTTAACGAGCTATTCTTTTTAAGCAATCTAGGGTGTTGATCTTCGAAAAACTAAAAATCGTGCACTCACTGAGCAAAACTCGGGCACCCAGGTTCGTTTTGCAAGCTTTAATTTAACTTGCAATGTTTGTATGCATGTTCGGGTCAAATCTTCGACCCACTTCCCGGATTCCGATTGAGTTAAAATTTGGCATACTAATGTATTAGGTGACAATTCAATAATATGACACCATCGTGCTGATCTGATGATGGAGCCGGAAGGTGGCCATAGAAACTTTGTAATAAAATAACGTAATCCTACAAAGTTTGGGCTCTTTAGAATCATTGAGGCACACGAGTCGACAGCGCCTTTTTCATACCATAGATTAACGTGCGTATCGTGTTTGTATCGTTACAAAGAAAGACTACTGACCGTTGGCGGGCGCTTCTTCTTGTCGACGGGCGCGTCGCTGTCGCCGCCGCTCTCGTCCTCGCTGCCCTCCTCCTCCTCCTCGCTGCCCTCACCAGACTCCTCCTCGGACGACGCGGCTTTCTTGCCAGCTGGCTTCTTGGCCGGCCGGCCTGCCGCCTTGCCCACTGGCTTCTTTTTGGCTAAGAGAACAGTTACTAATTTACATTTTCACTGCAATATATTTGATATACTAATACTTATTTACACAAACTGTGTGGACGATGTTATTTCCATAGGAATGATCATACTGACTGACTTCCAATAATGTATTTATTTTCGGAAGTGCCTTTTAAGCGCGCTTTCAGATACTGTTAAAACGTGTTTTAACAATTAATAACTTAAATACCGTCATATTACAGAATGGAAGAGAGTGCTAGAGAGAGAACAAGATAAACACCTTGAAGTTGTAAAATAGTTAAGTAGATGTTAGTTAAGTTTTAGGTAAGCTTAAGAATCCATGTAAGGTTTTGGTGTTAAACTGTCATGTTGCATTTTATGTGATTCGATAAAATAAATAAATAAATATGGTATAACCATGAAAAAAATCCCAAACTTTTACACTCCATATAATAACAACAGTTTGAAATTAAGTGTGGGCTGTTCATTATTTCGACAAATCGATCAATCGGCTACTGCATCAACAAGATTATCTATCTTAAAATTGCTCCCTAATTTCGCTGAGTTTCAACGATATTGCTTAGAGAAGTTAGAGCATTTGATGTGGACGAGCTCCTAGAAAAGAAAATGAACTCTTACGAAAAATTTACCTGGTGGCGTAGGCGCTTTTCGTTTGACTGGCGTGGCCTTGGCGTTCTTTGCGACGACTGCCTTGCGACCCTTGACTGCCGGCCGCCCGCGCTTGGACTTGGGCTCCTGTATAACATAAATATATAACATTAACTTTAGTGTATCGTTATCTTTGTTGTCGTTCATAGTACGAGATTGTGATAGAAGCAAATTAGGATTTTAAACTGTTTTGCCGTCACTTTGAATAAGAAAATAATCAATAAGGTCACAATCACACCTCTTGTATGTAGTAGTATAGTATCCGTATAAACAATTTGACGTTCCATATTAGAAAAATGTCATAAGTTCCATATCAATTCTGTGCACTACCACATGCAAGATGAGCCCTTCATCGGACGCGCATAAAACACGTATTTTTCAAAACAGCAAAGCGCTGAAGACGATTAGTTTTATAGTCAACCTCCGTTATGCAAGGGAAGTGATAATTGTAAATTTCGTATGCAAGCAACTAAATTCAAAGAAACTGAACCTCTTACTTGGGAAATTCTTGTGTAACGTCGTTCATTCTATTCACGGCTTATGTGTATGTATAGATCAGTGTTTTTCAACCAGTGTCGTGACCCCTTAGGAACTCTTACATTACACTTTTTACACATTACATTTACGTTACATTAATTCAGGTTCAATATTTGTTACAATTTATAACACATGTTAGAATCGACACAGAAGAGAGGGTCACGAAATATTTTGAAGGTCACGTCATCAAAAAGGTTTTAAAAACACTGGTATAGATTATTTTACTAAAAGTCGGAGTCAACTCACATCAGACTCCTCTCCGTCGCTGCCGCCGCCTGATTCTGACTCGTTCTCACTCTCGGACTTCTCGCTCTCCTCTTCGCTCTCGGAGCGCGCCTTCTTAGCCCCGCGACCTTTCTTGCCACCCTAGTAAATGTAACAATTCATTAATATACAAATACCTGAAATAAATATTACAGGGTAGTTTTACATAAATCGACCAGGTTCCAACTTAAGTTCGAAATGTTAAAAGTAGTAATTCTCTTTTTAATTAAGATCGTTACATAGAATTCAATAAGCCACTGAATTGCTTATCGGATATTATTCCACCAGTCCAGAGCTTTTAACAGCAAAACATCAAGTAAGGTGTAAGGTATTTTGTAAGAGTAATTAGGTATTCTGTGATCACATGGCCTATAAATTGTGTAGAAACCCTAAAATATATAAATTAACTGACCACCTGTAAACCTCATTACAATGAGATAAGATCACCCAGGGCCCTTTCATTGCTTACCCAGTCCCACTTTTTTGCGCATTGATGTTATATTCATTTTAATTTCTATATATCACCTGAACACGATGATGCCGGCACATGAATTAACATATACAAGTAATGTAAGTCATAGAACTGATGATAGGTGGAGCCGCAAGGTCTCCGAATGGAGATCTAGGCAGAGATGTCGAAACGTGGCGCCACAGCCAGTCACGTGGGCTGATGACAGCCAAATCGGTCGAAAGAAATTGGCTACAAAGAGCTCACAACCGTGAAGAGTGTAAATGAGGTATATGCTCAACAGTGGGTGGCAATAGGTTGAAGAAGTATAGTACATTACTTACCTGGCTGTAAAAGAAAGAAAGCCCGAAATCGCAGGTATTTGTGACCCGAGCCGCAGGCGAGTGTTGTAAAAATGCGATAGAGGGCTTGTTTTTTACTGCCCTTGGTGAGTACACAATTTTACGTCTTCATCTGGGCATAATGCGAATTATGTACGTATTTTAGTACGCGTAACGTGCGGTAAACCTCACATTATGGCCAGATGTGACGTAAATGTATGAGCATGTACCTTGGGTTTGCCGCCCTTGGCCCGCTTGCCGCGCTTGCCGGGCTTGCCGGCGGAGCGCCTACGGCCGGAGCTCTTGCGCTTGCGCGTGGCCGTGCCCGCGGTCTCGCCGCCCTCCGGGTCGAAGTCCGAGTCCGCCTCCTCCGACCCAGAAGGGTTAAAGGAACCCTGGGAAACGAGTACCAATATTACAAACTAGCTGATTCCCGCAAATTTGTTCGCAAAGGGGGAAAGCCTTTCCTCCCTTTGCTTTAGTATAGTTGGGTGAAATATTCTAAGCCTTGCTAAGAGTAAGCTTGCCTGTCTGATTGTGTATATCGTTATATGTCTATTTTTATAATATAAATAACATTATAAGTTGTAAACTTGTACCTACTGTAAAAAAAATGTTTGCATGCCAGTTTCTGGTAAAGTGTGTGAAACATATACATTGACGCCATCTTTTGTACCACATTTTATGCACAAATAAAGATATTCTATTCTATTCTATAACAGTCCTCGGATGTCCAAGGAACTTAGTACCAAAAATTTTGGACATCAGCCTCATTAGGGTTTCAGTCTCAATTCAAACAATTTTTAACAACTTTCGTCAAATATTGTAGGAAAAAAAAACTTTGAGTTTCCGGTATTTTTAACAGAATAATATAGATGAGAAGAAATCTTTAGTATATTATATACTTACGTCTGAATCTTCTGAGCCATCCTTAGCAGGTTTGGGACCCTTGACTTTTGTTTCTGGATCAGTTTCGTATTCCTCATCAGAGTAACCTAAACAAGAAAGTACTGTAAGACTACGAAATTAATATCTATAAAAGTTAAACGCTAACTTTAGGGTTACGGGTTGAACAAAAATTCAGTCAGACGCTCAACTTGCAGGTTACGTAATTGAACGTGGTTATATCATTAGTATATTGTGTTGCCACTATTTATAAGTTATACCGAGAGTGGGCCACAGGCCACGACGCGGACCACACGGCTGCAGGAGCCACTAGGGTACAAGCGGGGGTACCTCTGTTGTGCACTTTGACGGCGGCGGAGCGGCGCGGGCGCCCCCCCGGCGCGGCGGCGGCGGCGGGCGGCGCGCGCGCCACGCCCCGCGCGTGCGGCGAGTTGGCCACGGGCTGCTGCAGGAACCCCACCAGCCGCGCCGCCAGGTCGGACGTCGAGCCTGCACGGGTACAAATACGTTAACGGCCGTCCTTAACACCCCCTAACACTCACAAATAAACTTGACGCGTTGTAAGGAAATGGTTAACGTTGTAAAGTCAAAACAGGCGCTATCAACTGTCTCCTATAGAAAAAAATCAGGTATCTCATACTACAAACGGTTTGATTACACTGACTGCTAGTTTAAAATGCTCCTGCTAATTACTACTCATTAAGTCGTGGTTCTACGTACATGGAAATCGAAATGACACCGTTGTCCAGCAATGACTTTTAAATACAGTAATTTACTAACGAAAACAAATATTCATAGACTCAAATAAACTTTCGAAGCATTAAAGTAGTCAATATTCATCTACATATTCTGTTCTGTCATTATCAGTTTTCCAGGTATAGCACCAACCTGGCACATGGTCCGGATCTGCTTGGGCTCCATCTTGGTGGTGGTCTCCTCGAGCTTGGGCTCGTACTCGGACAGAAACACCCACTAACCGCCTTGACGTCTCCCGTGACTGTAGCCATACCTTTCTTGTCCAGATCCAGCATCTCGCACATGGTCCGGATCTGCTTGGGCTCCATTTTGGTGGTCTCCTCGAGCTTGGCCTTGTAATCGGACGAGCCGATCGCCCACTCGTAGCCGCGGAACTTCTTGATATTGCGCTTTACGTTGCGATCGAGGCATAGTTGCTGCGAAAGAAAACTATATTTACCAACCATAGAAAAACTTACATAAAAAATCCTTTTCTTGCATTTAGTTCGCAAATCAGAATTAATCCTCGCCATTATTTTATTTACACCACCTGTGAACAACATCAGCCCGTATGTTTTCAACCTGAGTGCCACGCTTACTCGTTTTTAAAAGGACCCCATATCGTAACTTCCCCGGAGTCCCCGGTAAGCTCGGTTCTCCATACAAACGTAGTTACGCTCTCATTTTAAAACGACTAGCTAGTTTGCTCTGAATCTACCAAGAATAAGTTAATGTATATGCAGGCTGTAATTAGTTTATGTAGCTTCAGATACCAAAGTAAAAAGAATATAGCGAATTTAAGTTTTCATACAAAACTTGTTTTTGCTGTATTTCGTCTGTTTTATAAACTGGAGCCATATAAACTAATTACAAGCCTACCTCATGTATGCAAAGTTTCGTTACAATGCAACACATAGTTTTAAAATGAGAACGAAACTCCGTTTGTATGGGAACGTGAAATTCGGCCGAGCTTCCCGGAGGACTCACAGGTACAGCTTAGGAAAGTAGAATCGTTGAAAGTTATGTATGATCCTTGTCAGGTACAATCGGCCAAGGAATGAGGTACAAGACTGCAGTGAAAACGATCTCCCAAATATGTCTATGTAACTGGGTCCATAGCTCAATCTTTGGCCCACTGTACTGTCGCACAAAAAATCGTCTTTCCCTGGCCAGGAGGTGGAACGTGTGTCGCCATACATACGACTTACCCAAACATCCCGAACCTTAGGACTTGCCCTATGTTCAGTAATAAACTTAGAAAATGATTAATGTAAGTACATGCTCACCCCATATAGGAACTGGTGCAGAATCTTCTGATCCTGGGTCTTGAAGCGCGACAACGAAATCTCAACATTGCTGATGTGACCCAGTGGGATGCCCTTGCCGGCCGGTAGCGGCACTGGCGGTTCCGTGGGCTATATAATAAAAAAACATGTAATTATTTCACAACCAGAAGCCGCCCGCCACTTCTTTAGTAAAAAAGTAATAATACTTGTTTACTTCAACGTAGTTGGTTTAAAAGTATAATTTAACTATCCTCGGATGTTCAGCTATCTGTGTACCAATTTTTTTCCCACCGTTTGGACGTGACGAACACAAAGACACACACGTAACCAAAAACTTCGTTTCGCGACCATAATCGGTTAGCGAATTTCAAAACTTATTGACGATGCAACTAAGAACTTGACTTTTTGTCTTTGGCACAAGAGGCACATTAGGTGCTGTCATCCTATTATGACTATGGTGGTAAATATGATAAATAATCTCTTAATCATCATTTGTAATACGAAATGTATCGGGCGTATTCCCAATCTTTATCAGATTAATAACACTTTCACTTCTGTTTCCGCGATTATTACTCATTGAAATAAAACAATTTAACGGATTATATCGCGTATATTATCTCATTTTAGTTCCCGACGTTTCGGAAGCTTTCCAGCTTTCCATGGTCACGGGAGGACTGACTTTCTTTGCAGCGTTTCTTTTCTCCTCAGTACGCCTCATTTGTGAAATGCTGCTTGGTAAATTATTAGAATAAAATAATTAAGCCCTTCTGGCACATGTGTAACTGTCTTTACAGCTTAGGCCCATCTGGCATGTATGTACACCTTTATTTGTGTTTTTTCAAAAAATGGGTATTTTGCACAAATTGTAACTTTGACAGAGGAAAATACATCTTTTCTCAGTCCTCCCGTGACCATGGAAAGCTGGAAAGCTTCCGAAACGTCGGGAACTAAAATGAGATAATATACGCGATATAATCCGTTAAATTGTTTTATTTCAACACTTTCACTGCCAGATTTTCGTAACGATACGCGCGCAGCTGATAACAGGAAGATATAGGTGAAAAACATAAGTAAGTCACCTGTTGCATGTAGTAGTAGCGAATCCGTATAGGCAATTTGATGTTCCATATTAGAACAATGACATAAGTTCCATATCAATTTTGTACATTACTACATACAACAGGTGACTTACTTAAGTTTTTCACCTACGTATGCGGAGAAAACTTGCTGCGAGAGTGCCCGCCTAGCGGTTCCTAGTGGTCAAAGTGATCTGTAAATAAATGGTTACCTCTTTTTTGGGCTTAGGTTTAGGCGCTTCCTCCTCTTCCTCCTCCTCCTCTTCTTCCTCTTCGCCCTCCTCGTCGCCTTCATCCTCGTCACCCTCATCATCGCCATCTTTGGCTTTCTTTGCTGTTTTCTTTACTCTGATACAAAAATATTACAATGTATACATATTTTAACGGAAAATGGGCAACAAAATTGGCTAAACAGCAATATATTTTTTTTTACACATTAATGGGTCTTCCTCAAATAGTCACTTGTATACAAAGTAGTGTTTATATACAAAGTTACAAACCAAAAACTTGACAAGAACAGCTAATTTATAAATAAGTATTAGAATATATGTATTTAACTCTCTTAACTTTTGCACGGTCGAGACTAATCACATTAACTATTTGAGAATCACCCTAATGTCAACGCATGTGAAAGTCTAAGCCCAAGTAAATTAGAAACCAAACGAAATTTGAGTTTTTCAAGCGAAAAGATAAATATACTTCAAACTGACAAACCAAATTTGAATGACTTGGTTGACTTTGATAGGCATCGACAAATTAATGCCTATGAGAGTTGAGTGTGTATTCAGCCTGTTACGTGCCAGAGTCCATAAGAATTTCTATGAAACACAATTTGTTGTGTTTCTGTGTTTTTAATGTAGGAAAACTAACACCGCATTACCATAATTATAATACCTTTCAAAAATAAAATAGGCATATGGGTTAAACCGGATGGATAAATTCGAGGCGATTGCCACAGTGCTTGCTGGTGGAGGGGTTGACACGCTCGACGCCTAATCGAGAGGTACCGGGTTCGAGTTCTGGTGTGACCACGTGCGAGAGCAATCGTATTTTTCTTTGCGCTTTTTGTATTAAATATGGTAGTAATAATTTGTCAGCACAATTATACTTGGTCAAAATGCAAAATGGTCAATTCAAGTAGACCATTTTCCATTTGTACTTAATGACAATAAATCATTCGGTTGTATCTCTAAATCATGATACTGTATTGTTTTTTAAGATCTGTATAACTCATGACCATACAATAAATATTATTTGAATCGAGAGGTACCGGGTTCGAGTCCTGGTGTGACCACGTGCGAGAGCAATCGTTTTTTTCTTTGCGCTTTGACTTGTATATATGTCACAATGATAAGTCCATAAGAGTTTCAAAGTCGGTTCAATATGAAAATTTAGACTTACTTTTCTTTTGGCTTTTTCTCTTCTTCCTCCCCCTCTTCGTCACCTTCCTCTCCCTCTTCATCCTCCTCCTCTTCTTCGTCCTCTTCATCCTCGTCTTCTTCCTCTGTGTCCTACATTAAATATATTCATGTTATTAGGGATCATTTATATTACTGGTTTTCATCAGCATTATTGCAACGACAAACGTGATCTGTTGAACTTTAAAAACTAGAATGAAGTTAAATTTATAAAATTATTTTCCGTATCCCGTATCATAAGAGAAATAACCAGCCAAGACAACGTGAGAAAGTGCACCAGCAAAAGAGCGTTACTTCATATCACTTACGTCCTTTTGCTGTGAAGCGCAGTTTCTCGGCAATAACTTAAAAACGGAAACCTTAGTGTTTTAAAATAACTGTTCGAATATATGCCACACGTTGATGTGTGCTCCATGTTTTTTGGAGGTTAAGATAGATAAATGACCTAAAAGTGACCCTTTCTACTTTTTTCCGGATAAAATCCACTCTTCCCAAAGCATTAACAAATTATAGGGCGAAGGCCATCGAACAACCTAGTGATTCAATCATACACATATAAGGGTATGTGCAGTATGGGGGTACCTCTTTCTTGGCCTTCTTTTTGGCGGGTGGTTTCTTGGTCTTGGTCTCCTTTACGTCATCTTTTTCATCATCATCGTGAGTTTCTCCATTTTCCTCCTGCAATAAAAGTTCAATTTAAACACCAACAATACTAAATAATAGGGAACATTAAATTCCCAGAAGTCTACTTTTTTCGACGGTATACTTTTTGGGGACTCAGAACCTACAAGTTTTTTTTTGTCTTATTGCTTTTTTTACATCACCGCCCAAGTGCGAGTCGGACTCGCGCACCGAGCGTTCCGTACAAAATATGCGCTAAAATGGTTGGGCTAAAGTGCAACAAATTTAAATTGCAAGATTTAATTACAGACACTGAGACAGGCGAAACTAAATTTGAAAGCTTCTAACAAACAAGTATTTTGATATTTTATCCCGGAAAAACTCCCATACTACTATCCCATACACATCCCTATTTCAACTACAACATGGAGCCGCGTTTTTTGTCGTTAAATAATTAGCGAATAATAGAAATACACTACACACATTTACAATTTTTTGTCGCCTTTGAGATTCGGATTTTCGTGTTTCTTAATTTAAGAGATATGATAAAAAAATGGTAACTAAAAGATTGAGTAGATAGTACAATTCGGGGTGAATGGCCTTAAGCATTGATAATAATTAAGCCTTTCACACAAATGTGCGTTTTTAAACAATAGGCCAGGTATCCATGTACACACCTGTATTTGTTTCGATTTTTCAAGCGGGTAGTTTCCACAAATGTGACTGACAGAGAAAAAATGTTTCCCGACGCCACGCCTCCGGTACACTGTCCCTTACACCTTGTAGGGTAAATTGCCAATAACTGGCCACAACTCCTGCGGCGTTTACTATGTGATTTGTAGTTTAAAGTCTAATTAAAGTACATATCCTTCATCTAGACTCTGGCTATATAACATATCATTGCGACTTGGCCAGTAATAGGAAGTTCGACTCTAAATTATAAGTCAAATCAGAAAAATGCCAATTTTAAATACGTCAACAAGGAATATTGTCCAATCATAATATCATCGAAAAAAGAATCATGTCCTGTGGTAAAATTGTCAAATTTGATATACATAGTTTGAAAGAAATAATGACCTTTTGTATTAAATTTGGTAGTAATAATTTTTCAGCACAATTATAGCTATTTGGTCTAAAATTTAATTTGAGCCATATTATTTTTGGTCAAAATTCAAAATGGTCAATTCAAGTAGACGATTTTTCGCTGTATCTCTAAATTATGATTCTGTATTAATTTTGTTAAGATCACTCATCACTCATGATGATAGAATAAACATTAATTGAAATTGAATGTTGACTAATCCTTAAATATTGTTTTATTGTATCGGTACCTTTTTTGCGTCGCCCTCGGCTTTTGCATCTCTTTTGTCGTCCTTGGAGTCATCTGCGCCGGCGTCGTCCTCCTTGCCGTTGGCCGTTGTGCTTTTGGCGTCGCCTGTGGATAAAGAAAATATCGTAAGAAAAAAAGAGTTACCACAAAGAATAGAAATTAAATACCCTTTGGCACTATTCACCTATCTTTTCTAGATAGGTCTATTATAATCTGCTCTTTGAAACGTTGTAAAAATGAACTGTCTATACCTTGAAGATATTCTCATAAATATTTAAGTTTTTTTTGGATGTATCTTTTCGGCCTGCTCATGTCGAAAGTACTGAACGGACCTCAACAATTTTTGGTGCAAGACTAACGAACCATCCGAGGATGGTAATGGGACAGTTTCTACCCGACTACGCTGAAATAATAAATAGGGTTATAAGATGATTGTATCAGGCTATTTGGAGGTCACCGAAACGAAAAATATATTTTTTGGATCTTTGTATGTGTGGGGCCTCATCACGCCAAAACAGCTAAGCGTATTTCAACTATTTTTGGTACACGGGTAGCTGCGTGTCCACAGATGGTTAAAGGATATTTTTTACGCAACTACGTTGACAAAGAATACAGGGGTTATGACGTTTTCTCCTCCGCGAACGAAGTTGCGGGCACCTCTTCTAATAAAGTTGTAAAAATGAAATTTCTGTCGATTGAAGATTGTACGGTTTCGCCGCCGTGGTTACTTGTAGCCTACTTGGGTTACGCGGCAATACGTATTCTAATAACATTATTAAAATAGTTAACAAAATTATGTTATTACAAATAATAAGATCTTTATTGGAAATAATTGGACGAATGTTAGGTCATCTCATCTCTTACGACATGATAATTACATTAAAACTATAATACAAGGAAAAAAAGAAGGGAAAAGGGGAAGACCAAGAAGGAATATATGGAGCATATAAAAGAAAAAAATTATGTTTCATCATATGCAGAAGTAAAAGAAAAAGCGGAATGTAGAATAAGCTGGAAATTACTCCACCGACAAGACCTAAGCAAGCTCAAGCTAACTCTGAAATATGTATATGATGATAATATTTCGACCAAATTGCTAGAACATCCGAACATCAAGAGAAAACATCAATAATAACTATTTTCACTTCTGCTCAAAAAGTACGTCATATTAGCTTCGCGAAGCGAGACTAAAATAGTACATTTAGCCCCTAGGGTTTAAAAAAAAGCCATATAATCCCATACAAATTTCTATGACACTGAAAAAAAAAACTTGCGGCCAGCTACATACTCCTTACGAATAATTAAAAACAAACAAACCAGATCTCTTTCAAATCCTATGAAACACTTTCCAGATTATTAAGTATGCAAAATATACTGTAATTATACGTTGTACTCAGAAAACATCCAAGTCTCAGGAACATTCGTGCTCATCACACAAAAACTTCCCTGGCTGGGATTCGAACCCGGGACCGCCAGTTTTGTTGGCCGTTGTGCAACCAACTCAGCCAGACGTGACATCACTTTATTTATAAATTTGAATGAAGAGCAAAAGTTAGGGTTGTTATGATCGAAGATAAAAACATCAACAATTTCACTCTAATTGGTATCCAATTAACAGTTTCAGTCAATTAATGTTATTATTTTAAGTATCGTATTCAAGTTAATGGTTTATTTATTCACTATATATTTACTATTACTTTTTGGAGTCGGTTTAAAATGAAATGTCTGTACATTGAAGATATTTTCAAAAACTAAGTGATACGGATTAATTGAAAGTCACTGAATCGAAAAATAATTATGTTTATTTTTTGTATGTTTGTATGTGTCTTTGTGGTTTCATCACGCCAAAACGCCTTAACCGATTTCAGCTATTTTTGGTTCACGGGTACCTGGGTATGGGAAGGTTTTAGGATAGATTTTACCCGACTACGCAGAAGTAAGAGAGGGTTTTTATTTTTTCTCTTCCGCGAACGATGTTGCGACCACTTTCTAGTATTTATATGTTAATAGTATAACGCTATATGATTAATCTTCTAAGACAATCACTTACTGATATAAGTTATTGTCCTAGTGCGTATATAGTTAACGTATACTGCTCTTTTTTGAAGTCGATTAAAAGTTATTGAGCATTCTCCGCACACGTCATTTAGAACAATTAGGTATCGACGGTTTTATATTCGTCACGCGATTGCCACAAACCACAATACAGCCAAGCTTAATGAATAATGATGTATGTTACATGGGGCTATTATGCAGTTGGGACCTTTTTAAACTGATAACGTTGGATGAACGATTCATTCATGCAATATGTTCGACATACCTATAGCAGTTTGGACGTAATGGCAACGCTTCATTTGGTTTAGCTCAATCGCCCTTTCGCTCACAGAAGATTCAAGTCGCTCAGTATCTCATCTATATCAGTACTAGTTTCTTCCTGCGACTTCGTCCGCCTTAACTTTGTTTATCGCGGATAAGGGTTTATTTCAGGATAAAAGTAGCCTATGTCTTTCCCCGGGACTCAAACTATCTCCATACCAAATTTCATCCAAATCGGTTCAGCGGTTTAAGCGTGAAGAGGTAACAGACAGACAGACAGACACACTTTCGCATTTATAATATTACTAGCTTCTGCCCGCGACTTCGTCCGCCTTAAATTCCTTTATCGCGGATAAGGGTATTTTTCCGGGATAAAAAGTAGCCTATGTCCTTCCCCGGAACTCAAACATCTCCATACCAAATTTCATCCAAATCGGTTCAGCTGTTTAAGCGTGAAGAGGTAACAGACAGACACACTTTCGCATTTATAATATTAGTATGGATATGGATAGTATGGATAGTATATGTATGGAAGTGTGGATTACTTGCTCTCGTTCATGATTCAAATGAATGTGACGAGTCAGCCGAGCTACACAAAAGAGACAAGGAGACTCAATTAATATCTTTACAATGTATTATAAAGTTGTAAAAATGAAATGTCTGTACATTAAAGATATTTAAAAAAAAACGATTGTAAGGGACTATTTGGAGGTCCAGTGACAACCGAAGCGAAAAAAATTTTTTTTTTTTTTTGTGTCGTTATGGCTTCATCACGCAAAATCGGCTAAACGGATTTCAACTATTTTTGGTACACGGGTAGCCGGGTATCTGCAGATGGTTATAAGATACTTTTTACCCGACTACGCTAAAGAAAAAAGAGGCGTTATGACTTTTCTCCTCCGCGAACGAATTTGCGGGCGCCATCTAGTATGTTATAATTTTATTATCTAACTGGAAAACCTAAAGGGTTATTCCTGCCTGTCTGTCCGTCTGTCACCAGGCTGTATCTCATGAACCGTGATAGCTAGACACTTGAAATTTTCACAGATGATGAATTTCTTTTGCGACTATAACAACAAATACTAAAAAAGTATAATTGGGTGGATCAACTTTTTGTTGCTGTTATTCTGTCCCGTGACTCGGGAGAAAATAATGACGAGTTACTTAAAAAAAATGCAAATAATCTAGACTATTAACATACTGACGCGATGGGCCCTTGAAAAATGGACCTATATTGGCTAGAAAAAACATTTTTCTTGCCATTATATCGTTTAAAACCGTAGTTTTAAAGCGTGACCCAGGAGACGTAACCATGGCAACGACGTGCAGAAAAATGTTGATTGACCCAATTTTATGTCTGTCTGACTATGTCGGTAACCAATATAAAATGATCGAACACCGCGTACATTTTGCTTAGTAGTATTTAGTATCTCTGCTAACACAAAATTTTCATACATACGGCCGTTTGTAGCGTATATTTTGTACTGAACCCACGGTGCGCGAGTCAACTCGCACTTGTTATATGACCAGTAAAAATAAAAATATAAGACTGCTTTTAACAGTATGGTTGTGAACCTTAGCCGGAACCCAAAACGATACCGACGCTGTGTGCAACGCTGTGGGTCTCATCATCATCACCGCCAGGGACGGCCTTAATCTTTGCTAGTCTCTGGGCGGGTAGATAGGGTTGCCAACCGTCCCGCGAGGCGGGACGTCCCGTTTATAGGGCCTCAGGTGCATTCCACCAGAATGTCGGGTACGTGACGCCATTCTTTTCATACTTCTAAGAAAGTTACGAAGTAAATTTTTGGTATGTCAATATTTTATATCTTGGCTTTTGTATTGGTAGTGAATTCTTGGACTTTTTATATGATTTTAAGGTAGCTGTCATAACCGTCACGTGCCCGACAAACGACGTTCTGGTGGAACGCACCCTTATAAGATGCGTCCCGCGAAGGACACTTGCGGGACACCGTTTTCCCATTTTCGTTTAATTTTTTTATCGTTAACTGACGTAAGATATACGCAAATGTTTTGGTTTATACGAGTAAAAATCGCGCCTTCATAAAACTTACCGCGAACACTGTGTTCACTCTATCGCTCGACTCAACCTTGCCTCTCCCTCGCTACCGGCGCTTGCTTGGCTACCGTTTAGAAATTAGTAACGTTTACAAATATGATGACTTTAATTTCCCATATTTCCTGTCTACCTCCTGTCTAGTTCCTGACTTTGACGGCTGATTAAGTAAAGTTGGATGCACGGTCCCGCTTTTTAGGGAGTTCGAATACAAATGTTCCGCAAACCTGCGCGCAGCGGTTGGCATGGCAACCCTACGAGAAGATTTATTCGCGTTCCTTGTCTTTGTGGAATGAGTTTTAACCCATTCAGGGCCAGTGACTCAGCCTATGGGTCATCTACGAACCACTAGGCCAGTTTTTGGCAAGCGAGTCATGAATAAATCCTTATTTAAAAATTAACAAATTGTAATATCATGTAATCTATTGGTATTAAATAAAGCTTATATTCGTATTTACAAGTTATGTTAGGATAAAAAAATATGAAACCGCTTTTTTATCAATACAGGGCCTAAAAGTTTAAAAGCTTCACAAGAAATGCAGTAACGCGCCAAATTAAAAAAAAAACACTAGTACTATTACTATTAGTATCCTTAGAGTCCTAACTCATTATTACCAAACTAATTATTCATGCATTTTAGTGGGGGCGAGGTAAATACGTACACTACACTTCGGAAATATTCCTACAAACAAACCCACCCGCTGATTTTTACCGTATACTTAAATAAAGTGACCGGCGATTTCGCGATTACTTTGGCAGAGAGAAATGTATCCGTATGGCATCTCCAGTGCTTAAATGCTCTAAGATACTCCCTTTAATAATTATAAACTGATTCATAAACTTTCATTTATTACCAGGAACTTTACTTTTATTACCAGGAACCCGCTAAGTGAGCGCTCTGCTCGTAGCACGTTTTCTCCACATACGCATTTTCCTGTTACTGTTATTGGCTACAAGCGTAGCGCTAAGAAAACATTATAGTGGGTGTTTCCTTTAGGAACCGTTCATGTTTTAGGATAAAACACGACACGCCGAATTTGAGAAAAAACTACTATCTGAGGAATACTCATTCGGAGAATTATTTGTATGACGTTTAATATACTTCTAATTTAGTTTTTTTTTCTGCTTTTTCTTAAGTCTGCCAGGCTGTCAATGCCTTATGGCATTAAGTCAGCTTTTTGTACGACAAGTTTTCTTTTGTGCAATAAAGATTCAATAAATACAAGTAAGTACCGTTCTCGATTTCAATGGTACAATTTTTCCAAATGTAGAGACTTACAGTCATTGGTTTCCAAGCGACTAGAAACGAACTTAGAAACATCAAAATTTTGACTTCTTATTTATACAAACTAGTATAGTCAAAGCATACATTTTAGCCACTTTATAGGTATGTGTTTATAGACGGTGCCCGCGTGCAATGTAAAAGATTCTAACCACGCATTCCTGAGGACATTAGGAGTAAAAAAAAATACACCTATGATCCAAGCGAAATTCAGCGAAAAAACCTAGTTATTACTATTTTTGTACATACAAAAAGAAAAATAGGGATGATGACAACTTTTTTCCGTGGTACGTTATAGAATGACCTTTCAATAATAAACATACTGGTGAAAAAACTACTTCAATATCATAAAAACTCCACGAGATACAACAAGTTTAGAATCACACTTTTGGACTCTCCCAAAAACGCTCCATACTAAACAACTCCCAACCAAGGTATGACGTCACACCTTCCTACCTTGTATGGGGAAATTAAGAACTTAAACAATAATTCCGCAGCTATGTTAAAACTTGCGTTTATCGAAACGGTTTCATAACAAAAGTTACCATATATTTCATGAGTTATTCAATGGTATTATTATTTATTAATATTTTCATACTTTAAAAATGGACTCTCCTACCCAACTTTAAAGGTTCATAAAACGAGCTACATGTAAGGTATCGAATTCAAATTTGTTTTTTAGGATTTGTATCATAAAAACCACCATTTCGCATCAAAATTGCATTATTATTTGAGTACAGTCATCATCCCTATTTTCGCTTCTCTATGAAAAATATCCTGTCTAATAAAACGGTAACAATAACTTTTTAAAAGGAACAGTTTAGTGAGTGGCAGCTGTAACTTTGATATCTGTCAATAGCGACGCGAAACTTGGCAAAATACGTGGCAACGTCACGATCAAGAGCTTAATGCACTTTATTAATCAAAATACGTTTACATAAAAATGTATGTATTTATTTATTAATAGGTTTGCCAACAGATACAACACAGAATAAAATTACACTAATATCATATGGACATAAAGACAAGAGTGTTTATCCAATTACAGGCAAACACAGCATGCTTTTTCTATAAGCTAGCTAAACAATGTGAAGTGACTGCTAGTACTTATTATACTATAAATAATATTATACTAACTGTATGATATTAAATCATAGTTCTGAAGGAACTTCTTAAATTTATTAAGTGACATTGCCAATAAGTCTACCCTAGTGTTCTTATACATTCTATTATGCTCCTTACATATTCTAGGGATGACACTATGAGATCCAAGATTGGTATATCTTCAAAACTAAGCGGAATTTGACCGTGGTTCACATACATTTTTTTGCTTGTAATGACGTGATTGCGTAGTTAAAATCTTTCGAGTTCCTCGCGGAAACTGTGTAAAGAAGTATTGTATCAAGCATCACTACAAAATGAAGTGACAAAATACCATGTCAATTATTCAAGCGGTTAACTGAAGTGATTGTACTGATATAATACTTGTTTTGTGATGTTAGTATTTATGTCATGGCCGCTCCACATTCGCGCGCGAACGCTCGATAACAATGCGCGAACGCGTGAAAGCGGGAATGTGGATCCTTGTTAAACTTTTTGTCGGTTTTTGGCCCGCGTCAAAGAGCCTGCAAAAGCGGGAAAGCTCCGTAGACACAACAGACTCCACATTCGCGCGTTACTTAAGTTGCGTGCAGCTCAATACTGTATAAAACATTACAAACCTTGTTGAATACTCGTCATCCACCATCTTCTTTTCCTCCATTTCTTTTTAATTTGTTTTTACTTTTAATGTAGACATAATTATAGTACGCAAATGCACACAGCACTAGGCCTGTCGAAGCAAAAACTTCGTCCATATTCGTCGAGCACGCGTACTATACAGTGAGCACATTTGAGATTACTGCGAATGTGTAGCCAAGAAGAGTTCACGCGCGATTCACACCCGCGAATCGCGCGCGAATGTGCGCCCATCACAAAATGGACTTATCTCTCGAGCGTGCCGTTATCGTATAGGAGATTAATTCCATTTGCAAAAATATGATTAATATTGTGTAATAATTGATAGGCATGGCGCTACTGTAACTGACCTGAAATTTTAGGCGATAACTAGCTGTCTTACAGATTAATTTTAATTAACAGAGTTCAACAAGGAGGTTCTCAAGTCGACTTTTTGTTCCGTGATTGTTATTTGCCAATAATGTTAAAATTTTATGTCTCTTAATTGATGGTGTTGAATATGGTTGAATTTAACCTTTCGACACATACCTAAATGATATGTATTACCGAAGTAAATATAACGTGAAGTGGTCGCTTCTGTCGTAATTATATTTTTTTCTATATAAAGGACTAGACGGCGCCCGCAACTTCGTTCGCGGAAGAGAAAAAGTAACCCCTCTTTTTTTCTTTAGCATAGTCGGGTAAAAAGTATCCCACCAAAAACATTCTGTAAAAAACTAGCCAAGTCTCGATGGAGCTGCTTGTTTATTTTTAAAAAGTAATGAAATCTAGACAAAGACGTGCCGAGTCTAAGGTTCTTTACTGCGATTTTTTATCATTATAGTTAATGTTGTGTGACTTGGCCGTTGAAGGGTACACAAGGGTACAAAACCAGGTGCACCTGAATATATATGAGATTAAAAAAAAATGCCATTATTATTAAATCTAAAATCGACGCCATGGTTCCTAAAAACAGATTTCGCTATCTCTCATACTTTCTGACTTCTCCATACTGACCCATTTGGATTGATCACCCTGTAATCAAGCTTTTGATATATATCAGTGATATCAGATATACTGATGTGCAAATATCGGAAACTTTCGAAAATGCTTAAAAAAGGTCTGAAGTCTAGTGCTAACTTTCATGTTTATTCGACCTTTTTTAAGCATTTTTTTGTATATAAAAGGTCTTAAGTCTAGTGTTAACTTACCTATTTAATAGTAGATTGTTTGACAAGGGGCTAAAATAAGCCATTATGACACGAAGTGATTATTTGGACGAGCTCACGAAGTGAGCGAGGACAAATATGTCCGAGTGTCATAATGGCTTTTAGGCACGTGTTATACATTCTGCTTTTCACTTCGACTGCAAGAAAATAAAAAAAGACTTAACATTAAAATTGTATATTTCATGAAAAACTAAAAGTACACTTTGAGCAATTCTATCAGAAAGTTTGGCCAATCTGATCAGGTCGGTTTGTTTGTTTTTAATTATTCGTAAGGAGTATGTAGCTGGCCGCAAGTTTTTTTTTTTTTTTTTTTCAATGTCAAATTTCTATGTATGGAATTATATGGCTTTCTTTTACACCCTAGGGGCTAAATGTACTATTTTAGTCTCGCTTCGCGAAGCTAATATGACGTACTTTTTGAGCAGGAGAAGTGAAAAAGACCTTTTTTAAGCATTTTGGAAAGTTTCCGCAATTTGCACATCAGTAATAAGATATATATCATAATTCATAAATATCCGATATTTTGATATTTATAATAACTATCGGATATTTTCGAAACCTGTTTTTTTTCTACTTGATGTATCACCTACCATACTGATTGGCATGCCACAAGTGTAACTTTGAGTCTTATTAATACTATTAGGTACTTACCTGGTGTTTATTATTTACGTTAATTTTAAGGGAGCATTCTTGAAATCAAATCAAGAAATTTTTATTTTTTTAACAAATTTATCTAATATTTTACTGTAATGATGATACATTCAGTATGCAATATGATGAAGTTAACATAACAACTTCCTATATATACCACTCACCAGTTTATTTTTTCTTTTCCGATGTGCCTAGGTACTAAATAGACAATACAACACACAAAAAAATGAAAATGAGCCCAATTAGTATCCCAAACAGGTTAGATGCAATGTAGATGAACGGACCAACCCATAACATTATGTCTCTGACCTTCATCATTTGGTTTGGGATGAGGTGCTTCACTCGGTTGATCTACATCGTTACCTGCCAGGGCCTGGTCATTGGACCGGCACTCACCCTTGGAGTCCTGGGATGACTCGTCTTCTGTTGTCTGCCCATCACCGGCAGTGGATTTCTTGTCTTCATCCTGCATAAATAAAGTTTTGTTAGTTTGAAACTGAATTGTATTTTCCCTGATAACATTTCACTTACCAATTTGCTATGGGTATACAATTTTGTTTTGAAGTCATACACCTGTCATTCTTAGGCTATATAAAAGGTTTCTAAATTGTTAACAAGCACTGGTATAATAATATAAGTTATTTATTTATATACATACAAACTTTTGGAACATTTTATCTATACCTTGTTATATTTCTATTTAAGTCTACACTTCGAAATAACTTGTTATATTGCATTTTTTTAATATAAAGTTAGGTATTTTCATAGTTAGGTATTTTATAAAATATATTTTACACCTTTATTAAATTTGAAAAACAAGTAGTTGAAAATGGGCAGACTCCATGTATAATTTACTTACTTATTGTTTTAGTGTTTTGCTTAACAACTTTAATTCATTGCAATACAGGTGAAACATTGTAACAATTGCTCAAATTATGGTCTCAAACATTGAGAAGTCTACCTTAAATCATTGTGTTTTTTATTGTTATGTATGACAATTTATAAACGGTAAAAGTATACCTAGTATGATAAAAATTCATCCAGTTTGATCACATTTTTGACAAATATACATCATTCATACATGATTTTGTATTAAGTATTAAAAGTATATTTTAAATGCAAAGAATATGAATATTTGGTAATAAGGTAGGTCTTCAAATTACAAATGGAATACTTTTTTATTTCACTGGATTTCTGTACTGTCTTTATTACACATATACTTTTTTTAGTACCACTGTAAATGTTTTTGTTTCTTAGTAGAAGGCATTACAGGCAACAGTTTCTATTATTGTCGTCAGTGTAGCATGCATTAGGATTTTTGCTTTTATCTGCTTTTACTTAAACAAATAAAATTATAAGATTTTGCTTAAAGAGTTAGTACAGTACAAGTTAATATACCTACATACATAAGTACATATGAATTCACTCATAACCTATATCATTGAAGGGTGAAGAATATCTAAATGCAATGTCTCATGGATACTTATAACAAATTTCGACACAAAAACTCAATCCTCAATCAATAATTATAGTTAAAACTCAAAGATTTCAGTTTGCAATCCTTATGATATCTGCACCTGAATTTCCAAGCGTCCGTTTCAATTTCCCGCCATTTGAGATTAAACCTTATTGCACACGCGCAAGGCACATACTGCAATACAGACTACCAAACTTACAGCTATACATCTTGAAATATACAGCTGTGTACATATAGCAACTATATGTGTGAATATAAATTATTACATCTTGTCTTCACTTTAGGGTCAATCGACCTCAAGTCGTTAAGCATTATCGAAAACGATAGTCAAATATGACTTGAGCATAATAACGAGTAATTCAGTGCGAAAATTGACCGAGGTCAGCAATAAATGCTCGAAGGAAACCATGTTTATTTACATCGACGGCCCAGTTCCGCAACGAAATAGCGAAGCGCGAAGCAACCAGGCATTGGAATGACAACATAATCACTCTACGTCTAAAAAAATAATCGCAAAAAACCAAATACCAAGGTCATGCGGATTTCCTATCAATGTCATTATGTACATATATCGCGGTACATTAACAAAGGCCTGCACCTAATGCAAAGGGGCGGGGGTGGCAAAAATATGCGAAAACGGGAAAATAATCCCATTGAAATCAGTTTCGATAACTGATCACGATGGCATTCACAGTTTTTCTTGCGAAATATTGACTAATATCACAACCCTCCGTGGCGCAGTTCCCGCGTTTAGCGGGAAGCGAACGTTCTGTCAGCCATGTTGAGACGCAGACAAACATTAGTGATATAACACGGAAATAACATCACTTCACCACTATTAATACTCTTAATAGACGCGCACCACTGCATAGAAATATAATACTAAAACATATTTCACAACTATACCTGATTGTCACTGATTTTCGCTTTATCGGTATCACCCGACATTTTTCCTACGAAGAAATTGAAAGCGAATTCAAAGCGTCTTCAAACACCGGACAACACAAATGCACGCACCCATTAAAAAAAGTTTTTGCGTTTAGTTTCGATTTTGACACTTATCCTTCTATTTCTATTTGGCGGCATTTCCTGGTTTTGAATAAATATTATGATTTATACATATTAGTCCAATCATAATAATGTAAGAATAATAATTTTAGATACTTTTGGTCAAATCTAAAAACGACATTCTATAAATATGGTTCTGACATAAAATATAACTTTACTAATTGCGGAAAAATTGTCAAGTAAGTCTAAAATCGAACCAATCCAAACAACTTATTTATAAATCCTGTTACAGTAATAACATTTTAATACTTGAGTTATTGATACTAAATAGTTTTTTTTTCTTATTTACACTTCCAATTAAAGTAATATGTATATGTTTCACTGTTTTAGTTCAAATTAGTTAAATGTAAATGTACTCAGGAAATTGTATTGCAAGCAAAGTTATTTATAATTGTTTTGCTAATTAAAAGTTTTTTACTTGATGTTTAAAGTATGTATTTTTTAAATATTAAATTATGTTATTATTCCAAATTTCTACATAATATGTAAGTGCAAACACTAAACGGTTATTGAAAAATACCATAGACAAAATCTTTATTAGGTTATTTATAGGTCTAAAGCATTCGTTCATTTTTTTGTTACTTTAGTCGTTCTGTACAAACTTGTTAGTGGTTTCAGTGGAGAATATTTGATTTTATCGTTTATATCAAAGGAAAAAATACTTAAAATAATAGTATTTATAATTTCCTATGACTATATTTTGCTGTAACCTGCGCTAACGCCCACGTTGTAGTTGCTGTATAAAATACTCATATCTAGACTATTCGTGTCTATGATTCGCCGCGTCTTTTCTCGCGACGCGAGTTGCGACAAGCGAATACATTTATTTTGGGTTATTTGATCCTTTTTAATGGCTGCCGTATAACGACTGAATGTGTACTTAAATCAAACATGAGTGATTATTCTTCTATGGCTACGCTTCAAAACAATAGCCAACCGGCGGGATTTGCGGCTGCTCTACAACGTGCTAAATTGGTGAGACTAACTGCTGTACCTACTTATTTATCGGTATATTGGCAACGATCGCATAGTTAATAAAAAAATGTCTGTTTACCTCCTTTATTCGCAACTAATAATGTCTCTATCTGACATAATCCACCCTCTTTTCATTGGCGGTAAATTTTTGTAGCAGTTAAAAAACGTTAAATCATCTATAACCTACTTAAAATTATGAACTTTCTCGTGGTGTTTTTACTTCCTTTAAAACAATGAAGGATGTTGAAACGTCTAGTTTACGCAAATTAATGTCATTCTTGTGTAATTTAGGTAATTTCATGTTTCAATGAGTAGATTTTAAGGAAATCGGCTTATTTTAGGTTGCTGCTAAAATCGAGGGTGGTGGTAGCAAGAGGCCTTTAGAAGACGGAACTGAACCGAGTGCAAAGAAATTAGCTGCAGTTGATCCCGCATACCAACAACAACACGCAGCAATGAGGTAAGACCGCAAACAGACCATAATAATAGATTTTTAAGAAATGTCCCTTCTTCTTTTTGATAAATTGGAAGGTAAAGCAAATATCTGGAACACTATCTGAATAAAAAAAAAGAACAAACAAATGTGTTGATAACTAAAGTACTTATTTAGTTGAGACATTTGACAAGATGACATTGAACTTGGCCAGAAGCACATAGTTGCCTACAATCATAGACATTAAAATATATTGGTTCTTGCTGTTTATAGATAATTTTATGCAGTATATTTAGAATAGTGTATTGCATATTTATACCTATAGACTCAAAGGCCATAGCACCATATAAATCTATGGCGGATACATCTTTTGAATCTAAAGGTACCAATATGTTAACACTGAAAAGAGTCTGCTAGGTGGATTAAATTTGTTTGGTAATTGGGAAGAACACTGATATTTAACACTGAATCGGTTGAAACTCTGATTTTGCGTACTAAAAATGACTGATTTCGTTCCATATATAAAATCCTGCAATAGCAGAAATAAAAAATACATGCAGTCATTTTGTTTGGTTTGTGTTAGACAGGCACTGTATTAATGGACATCAAAGTTGCCTATCCACTTAAATTAGTACTGGAATTCAAATATTTTAAAATACACGTATCAAGCCAAATTTATAAGGACTTGATTTAGATATGCATAATTTTTTAAAATATTGGTTCTGATTTCTTATTTCAACCTATGGAACCCAGTTTCGTGATGACAACATGAGCTTATCACCCACTTTTTTGAAGCTTTTGCTTAGATTCACAGGCAAATTAATGTCAGAAAGCCTGTTGAAACTTGCTAATGGAATATGCTGTTGTGATGTTGAGGACATGGTGCACTTTAAATTGAACTTAAAATGAAGGGTGCTTTTCCTCACCATAGTTCTGTGCAGAACATTTCAAGAACATTTAGTGTAGAACTCAAATAGTGCCCACTCTGATTTGCATATTGATATTAAGTGTATCCACCATTGAATTGTGTGCCATTTACACACTTTGTGTCTAAAGGTATTGATATGTCAAGCTCTATTTAACTTTAAACATAGGTACAGTACATGAACATGTTCACCAATGTGTGTGTGAGTTTAACAAATGTACCTGGCAATGTGTGTCAAGCACAGAGATGCACAGTACCATACTATGGTGGAATTGCAACTTAACCCTTTCAACGCCAAGACAACCTAAAGGTGTCGTGTCTGCCACGCCAGCAACGCCTAAAGGTGTCGTTAATCGTAATCGATAATTGCTTGGCGTGTGACTGACAACGTCATTCAAATATAAAAGCGTGGAAAGGGTTAACAAAACTTGTTTGGGCATATCTAGCAGCGCTAGTTCCGCGGCGGCTGCTGCTGTGGCAGCGGCGGCGGCGGCAGCGCGCATCGCGGCCAGCAACCCCGCGCCGCCCGCGCCCGCGCCGCCCGGGCTCCTGCAGGACCAGACCCTGAACGAGTACATCCGTGTGCCTGACAAGATGGTCGGATTGAGTGAGTAATATTATTGATATACTAGAAGGTGCCTGCAACTTCTGTTGTGGAGGAGAATAGAGTTGTAACATTTTTAAATACCTGTTCGCCATGGGTACCAACCTTAGCATATGCTGGCCTTACATCCAGCGCTGATTTTGAGTTTGGCCCGTTTATAGGACAGGTTGTAGCAGTAGGTACAAACTTTAGCTCAGTATAATTGGGAAAAAAGTACAGTATTACCATCTTGTGGATGCCCAAGTTACTTGTTTAGCAAAATGGTTGGAATCTACCCAGCTGTTATGAGGTAGCAAACATTCTTCTTCTTCATTGGTTTCATTCTTTGCAGAGTGGTCGTGGACATTAATTAAGGTCTTTGTGGCAAGCCTCACTATTCTTTGATGGCCGCCTTCCGCGTGCATTTGTGTAGTGATGATGAGCCATTTAAATGTAAATGACTGCAAAGAGATACATGTAAACAAACTTTGATTCAGTGACCTTCATATAGCCCCTTTCACTTTCTTTTAAACTATCCTCTATGGATATTCTAGGCATGTCATTTTCACAACTGGTACTGTAGAAGTCTAGGTATTAATATCGCATTACAGAATGTTTATTGCCTCGGAGCAGCCCTAAGATATGCAGTACTGGGTATAAGGTGGTACCGTAAGAGGTGTGATGATATGAGGTCAATCTTCTATAGATTGACCTCATTCAACGAAGAGCGACTCGTATCGTCGGTTGCCAGCGTATTTCAGATCAGCTTGACTCCTTGGCACTGCATAGAGATGTAGCCTCACTCTGCATTTTCTATCTCTTTTATAAAGGGGAGTGCTCCGAGGAATTGTTCAGGTTGATCCCAGCTGCATCCTTCCGCCATCATCCTACGCGACAATATTTCCACCCTCACCACTTAGATGGTTGGCAGTCCACAACTGTGTTTTTCTAGAAATTTCCTACCTCGCACGACTGAACTGTGGAATAAATTGCCGCCTGCAGTATTTTCGGACCGATGCGACCTTCAAGCCTTCAAGAAAAGAGCGTACTCCCACCTGAAAGGTCGGCAACGCACTTGTGACTCCTCTGGTGATGCAAGTGTCTATGGGCGACGGTGATCGCTTACCATCAGGCGACCCGTCTGCTCGTTCTCTTCAAGAGAAACGAGATACTATGAGAACTATCAAAATAATAGCGCATACTCAGCGGCCGCGTTTTTAGAACGACTGTGTTCCTGTTTCTAACTTACACACATTTAAACTGTCATAGCATCATTCATTATCGTTACATAATTACGACAAGGTACTAAAACGATCACGCAACATTGATTTACATGCATGGATAAAATGATTTTTTTCAGACAGATGTCTAATGAGACTCATTTTCTCTACTTCTGGAAGTTTGCCATAAACCTAGACCAGTTTGGTATTACAAAGTCCAGTTATTCATTAAATATTTATTGATTTTCTTACTTGTTTAAACCATTTTTTTTTATGGTGTTGATATCGTGCCTCTTTATACTAGTTGGAGATTTGCATTAGGTATAAATATCGATATCAAATACCATGCTCCGCGTGAGCACACGTATGACCATGATAAATTATTTAATTAGTATCCAAATTAATAGTCGAAAAATCGTATTGACCTCGCATACTCCGACCATGGAAGATCAGATCACCTTAAAAGCTTGTAGACATGCCTTTTTGCCATGTGTCAAAGAAAATCACTTCAAGAGCGCGCATTTTTTTCAATATGCCGAAGATATGGTTGATAGGCTCGCGAGGTCTCCGAGCTGTAGACCATCCACTAGTTGTAAAAGTATAAGTTTCAGTACACATATAAGTGACTATGGGAGCTTTCAAGTATTACGTAAGGCAATTTTTGGAGATTTTTTGACCCTCCCTCCTCCCTATGTAACGCGCAACCACCAAGTGACCGTTTTTACCTAAAATAGTCATTCCATTTAAAATTTTGAGGAGAAAAAAAAGTTAAAAAATGCGTGAGAGAATCTCTGAACGCGACTGTTCTGAAGGGTTGAAAGAGATACAATGTTACGTAACGCTCAGTTCAACACCCCCTCCCGCCCCTGTAACGCATCGTAACGTTTTACAAGACTCCCCCCTCCCCCCAAATTCGCTATGTAATACTTGAACGCTCCCTAAGTTGAGCCTAACACATATTTGTCCGTAGTCATCGGCCGCGGCGGTGAGCAGATCACCCGTCTCCAAGCCGAGTCTGGCTGCAAGATCCAGATGGCGCCCGGCTCCGGGGGCCAGCCGGACCGCGTGTGCACTCTCACTGGCTCCAGGGAGGCTATCAATCGCGCCAGGTTAGTTAACACAAATATAATGTCGTTGTCTAATTATAACTAGACTGGGTATTGGCTAAGACGAAGTGAAGAAAAAAATTAAATAAAGTAAGAAAAGTGATAACAATATCACAGATTGCAATTTATAAAAAAGTTTGTATATATATTTGTGTAGCAGTGTTCATTTACACAAAAACCGTATTCATATTTTGTTACCAAATTTTTCAATAATAAAAAAAAAAAAAATTAGATATATTTATTTATTTATTTAATCTTTATTGCACAAAAGAAAACTTATTGTACAAAAGGCGAACTTAATGCCATAAGGCATTCCCTACCAGTCAACCTTAGGGCAAAGCAGAAAAATTTTAGGCGGTGCTGAGGCTTGTGTAATTACAAAAACACATATTTATATACTTTAAATACATGAATAACAAAATTTATATAATAAATACACAAATATATATAAGGTTAATAAATATATAACATATATATATATATAGCGATGAAACGAATTAAGCAGATAAACTAAGAGTCTTCGGTTCTGCCAGCAAAGAAGTTGCTCACGGACTTTTTGAATGCAAACTTATATATGTATTTTGGTAAGTACTGGCGGGAATGCGCTCAATAGAGATGACTGGCGAAAATGAGGGGTCTTTGCCTAGCAGTAAGACACTTCAACAGGCTATTAAGAAAAACTATTTACCCGTCAACTTTCCTACATTGTAATTTATTCTCAACTTAAACCCGCTAGGTCGGTGCTCTGCTCGTAGCCCGTTTAGTTACATTTTCCTATGTTATAAGTTATGCACTCATCGCTACAATAGATAATCTTGGTTGTTCAAGTGTTAAATATATTTTTTCTCATTTTGTTATCTTTTCTGTAATCAACTGTATATTTTCTTAATTATGAAATAAATCGATAAACCATCAATCAAGAATAAATAATCATTGAAGTGTTGGTGACAAAATAGAAAAAAAAAACAAGATGAAGGAAGAATGATTGATGTACAAACTTTTTTAGAAATGCACATTAGTAGCATGGTATCAAACCAATTCGCTAAGCTAAAGCAGTTTAGCTTTTCCTTCTAGAGCTAGGAGATAAAGTGTCCAAAGATCTTAAAATAGGTAATCGAGGAAAAATAAGGTTTTATGACCAGTATGAACGCCACGCTACTGATTCAGGATCACAGGTAAGAAGATTGATTAATGCGACGTGTGGTGAACTTGATACCAAATAGTTTAAGTACTGAAATATCTACTCACTAAACACGATACCATCGTAAAATTTTTACGACAATCGGCGACGTCACACAACAGGATACGATTAGGACCTTATTTATACTGTCATGTATAGGAATCGGAAATTCGGATAGATATTTACCTAAAGTTTGCATAATCCCGAAAAAATCTAAGCAAATATGGAGCTGGCTTCTTATAAACATTATTTCTATAATATATGTTCAGTGACCCCGCGTTTCTACAAAAACTTTACGAGAATGTTATCAACTCGTTGTTTTTTAACAGTTGTAAGCTATAACTTCTTCATCATTATTTCATCTTATAAGATATATAATACAATTTACATTAAGTATATATCAGTATGAATGCATTGAGTAATTACTTTAAATATCTTACTGTATTAAACTATTTATAGATACGTTCAAGATATACGTAAGATTCTACTATTTTACGAATATAAATGAGTTGATAAAAATCAAACTCTATGTATATTAGTAACACAGTTTGAAAAATTCAAAATCCGTTGCTAATTTACGTAGACATATGAGGTTGATATTTATCAACTTAAATATACAGATAAACCTTTTCTCAATTTCACTACCTGCAAGTTTCTATTTCACTCACTCTTACCTTACCTTTGTATGACACACTTTGTTTAAACGATAAACATTTTAAACTTAAATAAAATTGAGTCCTGTTCCATACAACTTAACAACGCTGCCGCCAAAGTTTAGGTAAATATCTACCCGAATTTCCGATCCCTCGTCACGTTTTAGTTCCTCAAACTGGGCCCCCTAAAAGGTTGTCATGACCCCCCCAATTCTCGCTTATCTGGACACTTTGGTGTTAAAACCTCGATAGTCTTCACTACGTTTGAAACGTTTTACTGAATTTACAATAGTCCATATAATCTGAGACTCCTTTTGGGGTTGTCTCAGATTGAGAAACAGCTAATGTCATTGCGGGAATTCTGCGGGTCTCGCTTTTCCCTTTTTGCCGCGAGATCCCCGGACGCGTAAAGGGAAAAGCGTGAGAGGCGGTATTTACTAGATCATTTTCCCCGACATATTTGTTTTTCCATAGCGAATCTCCTAGTCAGGAAAACGATCTAATGAATAAAGAATCCGCGTAAGATTAATCTATTTTCTCGAAAGGAATATGCTGATGGCCGTTACGGCCTACCAAGACGACACTGAGTCAAGACTAGAAGTTGGGGGGGTCGGACCGCCTAGGAGGTACGATTCATTCTTTACAGTATAGGGCACACGCCAGCACATAGAGTAAGATTCAAACTTTTTTATAAGATCTGAGGAAAGCGAGACACGTAGCTTCGTCGCTGATTAATGAATAGTACTTGGGACACATTGGACACTTAAACATCAATAATAGCAAGAAAATATACCGGTACATAAAAATACGGTTTAAATTATGTCCCACCAGATGAGATTTCTGCTTAGAAATTTGGTCGGCCCGCCGAGGAATGAGATCACAAAACTATTGGTTCTACATGGTTTTTTTTTTGTGAAGTCGAACCATATTGGTTTTTCCGTAGCCAAAAGGAAAAAACCATAACCCTTACAGTTTCGTTATGTCCAACCGTCCGTCCGTATTTCACGGGCATTTTACTCAAAAACTACAAGATGTATATTGATGAAATTTGGAATGTGTCTTGTATAAGCCGCTACTTATTTTTTAGTTAAGCAAAAAGTAAATTTTCTACAAGGGACATTTCCATACATATAACAGAAGCTGAAAAAATAATTTTCAGCAAACATCAACGTGGTGCGTGTGGCGCATATTTCGACAATTTTCAGCAGTGAAGCAAAATAAATGCTTCGAAACGCGAGCATTTTTTTATTAAGTGAATATTTTCGGAAGTAATCGCTCTGAAATTAAGTAGTCCATCCTTATATTTATACCGTATGTCCCAAAAATATGAAAAAATAATAATACAAAGGAAACGTTTCGTTTTTAAGTTATTGCCGAAACACTCCGCTTCTCAACAAAAGGACTCGTTTGCTGGTGCACTTTTCAAATCATTTTTTTTTAACCCTACACTGAGCATGGTCCGACATGCTCTTTCTTGGCCGGTTTTATAAATTCTAGACACACATTTTCGCCCATCCTAATTATTTTAGCGCGTGTCATCTTGGGCAAGCGCTCTTTCACCATCCGTGTTCTTGGAGCTTTGAAGCATTATGGTGCAGTATGAGGATATGTCACCACAGTCAGATAAATCAGACTAGGGTGCTGGCGTAACTATTAGGTTACTAATGAAGGTTACTAGCAAAGTGTGTTTCCCAAACTGTCAAAAAAAAATCCCCACCTTAGCAAGAAAATAAACATTGAGGATTTCTATAAAACAAACCTAACCTACACTACCTACAAAGGTTTAAAAAAAACCGGTTTTTTTCCAGAGAAGTATGAGTTGGGAAATGCAACAGTTTCGGAAAAATAGTTTGACGAAAAGATGTATCCCAATATTATCCATGGTTCATATTGTGTAAATCTCCCAGTGCACGATAAAGCCATATAGTGCCATTAATTACCACAATCATCATTCGTAGCAATAGAGGTGACAAAGAGGGGGTCACCTATTGCCGATATTGGAATTAAGCTGTCAAGCATTAGGACGTTTACCTTATTTGAAAAGTACCTGTTTTGGGTCAAATTGGGATGTTGATAATTTTTGAAAAGTAAAATCTGGCATTTTATTAAACAATCTCTCAATAACAAGTATTGGTATAAAACTGTTTCAATCTCAAAAAAAGTCACCGAGATACAACAATGTTAAAATCTCATTTTTTGACTTTCCCAAAAAACGCTCCATACTGCCTTACGCTGTGACGTCACACGTTCCTACCTTGTAAGGGGACATTAAAAACGTTGTTCTGCAGCTATGTTGAAACTTGCATTTATAACGGTTTTATAACTAAAGTTACCATAAATTTCCCATGCATGGTTACCATAAATGGTATTATTACTAAAGTAATTAATATTTTCATACTTTAAAAATGGACTTACCCACCAAAGTTTAAAGGTTCATAAAACAAGCTACACGCAAGGTATGAAACTATTTTTTTTTTAGATTTCCATAGTAGAGACTGTCATTTTGTATCATTTTTTTATTTGAGTTCAGTCAACATCCCAATTATTGTACTAAAATGATTTCTCGGAGTTAGGACAATCTCATACATCTATGCATGAGACCTATCAGTTTGAAATTACATAGTCCCTTGGTCTATTTTACTTGACCATGTGCCTTTCCAAAGAACTGTTATCTCACAGCCGTCCCATGTATTTTCTGATAAAACGGAACTGGTTACTATTCGTAAATAAGACTCTTTAAACAATATAGAATGACCAGTGTACTATTACGGCAATTTTAATTATAGTCAGTAATATCAGCAAAAATTGTATTTTTTGCTTATGTAGGAATTTCAGTACAATTTAGTATAAAGCTATTTTGTAAACAGCATGTATTTATTCTGAGAATGAAATTCGCATTTGCTTGTAAGTTGGTGTCAAATAGGTCACTTTGGCAAGGAAATAGTACACTGTATATCTGTTTACTGTGGACTTGTAGTTATATTTCCTAAGGAAAGGATCTGTGCTTCCTTGATGACTATCAGCTAGAACTAATGTTTTCATGTCACAGGGAGCTGGTGAACCAAATAGTGAACCACCGTGGGCGGGAGAACGCGCCGCAGCATCAAGATGGCCCCGGTATGGGCATGGGCGGCGACATGGGCAACCCGCCTATGCAGCGCGGCGGGGGAGGGGGCGGGGGCGGCGGTGGCGGCGGGCTAGCGATCACCGTGAGTATCCTTATACATCAGGCGGAGGAACAGATAGTGACCGTCGAGGGAACGCCTCAGCACCAATGGGCATGGGCGGTGACAGGGGCACCGTGGCGTGGGTGGAGTCGGGGGCGGGAGGGCTAGCATTCACCGTGAGTATCCTTATTGCACTATCTGAGGGAGATCGGAACCCGATAGAGTACCCCGAAAGCCTACCACGGAGCAAGTGCATCCTCTCGACTCTGGTCCTAAAAATGTCCAAGGTGTCATTTGTCGGAAATACTGAATCCGACATCCTAGCCGTTCGCAAAGAATAAGTATGCAAAGCGGTATATAGATGCCACAAGATGCGGTTGATAGCCATTACTACCGTCTGACCGATGGAAAAGCGAGAGTGGTATCAGTTCAGCTCCTGTATCAAAGTCTGTTCATTCTGAACAGAGAAACGTTCCCACTATATGTTGTATGGCAGAGGGGTCACTTCACTCTGATGATTGTACTCTTATTGGACCCTCACTGGATTCTCATATATTGAAATTAGCTCTTAAATTCACTGAACCAGATGGCTTATCCTCACATAAATATATGCCCTTACAGGGATTCGAACCCAGGACCGTCGGCTTCGCAGGCAGGGTCGCTACGGCTCTTTTAAACCGGTCGTCAAACATAGGCTAAATTTTTCAGAATACTGATGATGTATTTATTTATTGATCAGGAAGAAGTGATGCTGCCAGGTCCGAAAGTGGGTCTGATCATCGGCAAGAACGGCAAGACCATCAAACAGCTGCAGGAACAGTCTGGCGCCAAGATGGTCGTGATCCAGGAGGGACCTAATACCGAATATGTAAGTCATATCTCATGGACAAACCAGACACCAAAAAATTTAAGGTACATATGGAAATTTAACGCCCTGTGTCAAATAACGCCCAAAATTCCGAAAACGAACTTCATTAGAATGAGCTTACGCACACATAGAGAACCACCGATAGGAACGCACCTAGCGTAAAATAAATAGTCTGTTTTTCATATAATTTGCAAAAGTAGAAAAAAATAAGGTTAAGCGGGCGTTAAATGTATGTACACATACCTCACTTTTAACGGGACACGGTCCTTATAAGAAGCCATACCGAACGTACTTAAGTTGTTTTAAAAGTACATAATATTTTGCTTTTTTCTTCTAGTTTTGATGTTTTATTGTAGAACGATGCATAGAGTTAATACTTAAAACGATATTTTTGAAGCTAAGTTCTAATATTGTAATAGTTATGAATTGTTTAAAAAAAATCGAGGCCAATGTGATATTAAACACTGGATCAAGGTTCACATTGATTGCGACTGACACAACCAAAGGGCTCAGTCTGAAAACCAGCGCTGGCCTTTTTGCCCAGCACACGCGGAGACTGAAACCCCCTCATATTTGTCGTCTAAGTTATTGTTTTGTATTATTATTATCTTACTTCTTGGTCTCTATTCTGTAACTGTATTTTATTTGTTTACTAGCTTCTTTTCGTCCGCCTTAAATTGGTTTATCGTGGATAAGGGTAATTTTCCGGGATAAAAAGTAGGGATCCGGTCACCTACGGCCACTTTCTTGTATGGCCACCGTGTAAATTCCTACATCGGCCATTTCCTTGTTCGGGCTTTTCCTACTACGGCCATTTCCCTGAAAGACCACAATGCAAATTCCTACTACGGCCATTTCCCCGAAAGGCCACATGCAAATTCCTACTACGGCCGTTTCCCCGAAAGGCCACATGCAAATTCCTACTACGGCCATTTCCCCGAAAGGCCACATGCAAATTCCTACTACGGCCATTTCCCCGAACGGCCACATGCAAATTCCTACTACGGCCATTTCCCCGTAAGACCACTTCCTACTTCAATTCCTCATCCTCATCCTTACCCTTATCCTCAACGTTTTCGTCATCTTCATTCGTTATCCGTCATCGTTATCGTCAGCATTGGAAAATTATGATAAAATAATAAAAAAATCTGATTTATTCCTTTGTATTCAACCAACTACCTTTCTGGCTGGATGCCATCTGAGTTTTGATCTATAAGTTAGTGATAAAAATTACGAGTTTTGGATGTTAATATCTAAGTTTTGAGAGTATCTGTGTTTATGAAATTTGGAGCACATATAAATTTTGCAAGTCTCAATAATATGAGCTAAATTTGACAGGTTTATGTGGATTCGTTTTTGAGTTATGAGGGAGTCAAAAGTGGCTCCAAATGGTTCGTGTAATATTACAAACGGTGCTGCTCGCCAGTTCTGTTAGCTTGAACTTGGCTTGACACGCTCCCGCTTGTCTAGATATATGCTGTAATATGTTATTTTCACCATGTCTCGCTTGGTAAAATGCGACAGGTTTACCTCGCCGGTTTGCGGTGAAATTTAGTTCGTCCATTTTGCTCTCTTCATGGATACGGATCACGAATACTATTACTATTGAATTACAATATTCGCACCACTTGTGATTGACATAATGGATAAAAAACAATTTCCATTTCATTGAAAAGCAGATAGTCTAAGTGGCCAGTTACATAATTAATTCAAGTAGGCGACAACGAATAGGTTGATGTAGCGTGAATAACGCTTGTAAATATTTATTTATTTAACCTTTATTCTTCATCTTAAAGGACAAAAGATGGATTTAATGCCGTAAGGCATTCTCTTCCAGTCAACCTTAAGGCAGGAACAACAAAGGTCAAATTTACTGTTTATCAAACGCTTTCGGAAAATACCCTTAGCTCTATTTTATAAGACGGCAGGCGGGTTATGGGAATGTGGCTGCAGCCTATAGAAAAGTGGCCCTGCCAGAGAAGAGGCCGTTGGGAAAATGGCCGCTTACGGATTGTGGCCGTTCGAGGAATGAGGCTGTAACCGAGAGACAAGTGGCCGTTCGAGGGAAGTGGCCGATGGGTGAGGTCGCAGATCACGGGAAGTGGCCGCTTAAAAATGTGGCCGTAGGTGACCGGATCTAAAAGTAGCCTATATCCTTCCCCGAGACTCAAGCTATCTCCATGCCAAGTTTCATCCTAATCGGTTCAGCGGTTTAAGCGTAAAGAGGTAACAGACGGACAGAAACGCTTTCGCACTTATAATAACAGTATTTGATTTGAACTTAATAAACGGGGCTTTAGTTCCTTCGGGACTAATGCTACGTTCGAAACGTCGAAGAATTGCCAACGAAAGGTTATTAAATGAATCATATTTTGTTGTGCCGTTTTGTTGTGTTGTGATAATTGATGATATTTCCCTGAAAGATAATCCATTATTTAACGGCGTTATTTTACAACCAAGTTTAAAAGTTGTGGACAGATTTATACGGGTATAAAAGTCGATTCCCCAACAAGGTCTTAAATCCTTTATTTCCAAAAAATACCACAATACAAGTCTCAGCGAACTCAAACGTTTCCAAAAAATCTGATTAAATAAATAATACAAATAGTCATTGTAAAAGTTTGTTCATCCTGTTGAACATTGTCAAATTAAGGATTTCTAGCAATCTGAAAATTGATGCATATCCATGACATAATGGCGGAGATATAAAACAACACGCCCCTTATTCATATTATTACCCCACAGGAGAAACCCCTTCGCATCTCGGGCGACCCTGGCAAAGTCGAGCACGCTAAGCAACTGGTGTTCGAGTTACTCGCCGACAAGGACGCGGGCGGCGGCGGTGGTGGCGGCGGTGGCGGCGGCGGCGGCCGCTCGCAGTACGACGACGTGTACTCGCCGCAGGACCAGGGCGGCGGGAACCACCTCGGGCCCAACTCTACTGAGGTACCTACAACTTGTATGAGTTAATTAGTTTTATAATTTCCCCATAGATGGCGCTTACTCGGAGCGTTGAAGCTAGTTGGCGCTGTGCTACTGCTACGATAGATATAAAGTTGTACATTTACTGACCGATACTTTCCAAATCGACGACGCTGAAACCCTCTACTGACGTAAAGTTGTCGCACCGAAGTGTCAAATTCTGAAACGGCTCCTGCATACGAGGAGTTAAATTAAACTTAGCCATAACACCGACTTTATTATTTGACCTCGGAATCGTTTGTCCTAACAAACTCTACACAGTGTTTTATGTGAAAGACGCGCAAAGGAAGCGTTCTTATTTTCTATTTATAAGAGACGCTAGTCTCCTACGTCTTGTCTGAATATATAAAAGACGCGACAAAATTTTCCCACGTCCTAGGTTTAGTGTGATCACCACTAAAAGTCAATATTTATCCAGGTATTAGTGCCAAAAATAGCTGTGGGCGTGGTGATCGGACGCGGTGGAGACATGATCAAGAAGATCCAGGCGGAGACAGGATGCCGCGTGCAGTTCCACCAGGAGCGCGACGATGGGCCTGGAGACAAGAGGTGAGTGCCAGGCGTGATACACTTCGCCTCGTTGGTTTGTGTTATACCTACAGTCGTGAGGGTTAGCGAGAACTCGCATTAGGTTGAGTGTCACTTCTAATAGTTGATATTTGTCGATCGTTTATGTATCAGAGGAAGAAATAACAAGAAAAGAAAAGAACAAATAAGAAAGTTATATGAAACTGTTAACTATTATATGAAAGCTGTAATACTATGGAGGAATAACTAACTACCTTTGTTTTACGAAAGTTTTTTGTCGAACGGGACGAAACTTTCATTTGATTTTATGAAATATTTGAGATTCTTTTTGTAATATTGTATCTATTCGTAATATTCTAAGATCAAAAAATTTTAAACGGCAGGAGGTTTCTACAAGTGACACAATTCTAGCATAGAGCCGTTGTGACTTACTTCTCAGGGTTGAAATTTTGACTTCCATACCTTAAAAAAGAGTTAAATGTAGGATTTAAATTATATGTTTGTTTTCATAGATGTTACTTACAAGGCAAACCCCACCAAGTGGATCAGGCGCGACAGATGATCGAGGATCTAATTGCTAGTGTCAATGTAAGTATAGTTATCATTTAGTTTTCTCTAATATTGTTCATAATTTGGACAATGCGGTCGGCCCAACAACCTGATTAGTAAATGTTGAGGTGACAGACGTATCTACTCTGGTTGGTTCTTCTTGTATCGTCATGAATGACTCCATCTCGTGTACGAATAAAAGTTTTTGATTAGGACACTAAGAAGACTGTCTTATCGATTGACGTTTGTTTATAAAAAAATACATATTACGGGTCAATTTTACACAAATCGAACTAAACTGGGACATGGGACTACCCATGGTAAGCTGAATAAGGCTTGGGTAATCAGATGCTAATGGGTGTCTTTTAAATCGATTTTAATAACGGCAAAATCTCACAATCTATTGGCGCGTTTGGAAGACTTTGACAACTTCTGTCGAAAAGACCTATTTGCACAGCTTTCTAATCGTATTAAATTAATTTGACGATCCAAAGCCTGCATGAACGATCATTGTGATCTTTATAGGGCTGTTGGGTCGACCGTAAGCAGCCGTAGCGAAATATTATGAACCCCAGGAAGAACTGCCATAGTTAAAAAAAAAGTACTTAACCCATGGAGATTGCTAGATACATCCCCCTACCAGACGCGACGCAGTTCTGTGGCCGTTGGTATACAGTAGCGCCCATTTTTTGAATTCGCGCGCGGACGTCTCACTTGCACCCGTCTTTCGTCAAAATAAAAAAAATAGAGCCCTTGTACGGTCAGGGAATTTAAAGGTTTGTCACTTTTCGACTGTATGTAATGGTATTAAGGTTCAAAAGTGACATACCTTTAAATTCCCTGACTGTACTTGTACTATTACTTATTCCGCGCCCGTTCGTCATATTGTCGGTATGTTTATTGAACCCAAGTCAAGTATCCAGTCAAGGGCAAAGATGAGTAAACACCACAAAATCTTATAAATATATATTCAAACCTTACTTTAGTATCATGGTACGTAGAGTTGGTGTGTACATATTTTGACACGGGTGAATTTGATATTTTGATACTTACGTATCTTTGCCTCTAATGTATGTACCACCTCCCCGAAGTGTTTGAAGCAGCAACATCCCACCTCGCCAACATTTACTTTGGTAAATATTGACCTATTGCTCGTATCATGTGGCATGAATTATTATTAAAAATTCGTGTGAAACTGTTAACAATATTATTCATAGTTTCCATTGGCTCAGTTTATTTTTTACAGCAAGCATCTCTATTTCTTTCGAATCTAGTAAAGCATCTACAACAACGAGAGTGGTTGAAATATTGGTTTGGCCCAAACTTATAATTGTTAACATGTTAAACATACCAACCCATTTTTTTTAAGCGATCTCAATCGGTTATAATTTGCTTGTAATCTAAATTTAAAATGAATAGAAATCAGTTGATTTTGATTTGAATACCTAAATGGAGTAATAAAATTAATAATAACTGTGCGCAGGTCTCACACCAACGCGAAGCGCAAGTGAGATATACTTTTAACTATCACTTGTGTTGTGCATGCACTGTCTCTAGTCTGTGGTTTTAAGAGGGAATAACGAATTAAAATGACATAAATTGAGGTTAAATTCGTATAATAAATTACTCGTTTTTTCTTGGTTTATAATAATGATACTGTCGTAAGCAGATGGTAACTAAGCGAACCAAATGCTCAAAATGATTTGCTCACAACTCTAATCAGTCAAGAGACAATTACGCTTGTGCAAATTATTTTAAGCTTATTATTCTGTGTAGCTACTTTTGCTGTAAATTAGTGTGAAAATCCCTGCTTGACGAATATTATTTAAATGCAGAGAAAATTGCGGGGATATTTGTTAGCGACGGTTCTACAATGAAAGTATAAATTTGATATTTAAAACTATCGTTTATTTTTATAAATTTTGCACGTTTAAGTAATAGAGTATACCTGAACATATTTTTTCAATAAATTATAATGTGCACTATATCGTTATTCCCTCAATCGCTCTGGTTTCTTGGTTCTTACCAAAAGGGGTAAATTGCGAGTTGGTGAAATTCGACGATAACTTACCTGAACAATTATAATGAAATGAACACCACAGCATATTTCACCGTCCTCGCAACGAAAAGTGGCGTATAACCTGACAAGTTGTAACTGAACACTAGAAAAGTCTGTTTACTTTTGTTTATCACTTTTTGAATGACTGTATGTGTGATCAGGGTTGATTAGGATTTGTATCCGCCTATTATTTTGCATAAATTCACAGTGGGATATCCAATTTCACCACGGTATGTTAGTTGGTAAGGGCTGCTGAACGGATGAGAACGGGCATTTTTTTTTTATAATTGTACGGTTAGGCGAAAGTTTTCACTATATGTAAATGGCGTCTAAAACGGACAGGGTTTTGTAACGATATATATGCTATTTGACACTAAATGCTGTGTAACTTTTTGATTAATGAATTAATTTATCGCCAGTTAAAGAAATATATTTAAATGAAAATGTCCTTACGCGTGGCAAATGGTCGACACTGACAGGTGCAATAAGCGTTTAAAACTACCAGCTACCCACTTAATCAGTCATTTAATAATCATAACATAACCAAAAGAACAGAGAATTTCGGTTTAAATCTCTTGATAAGAATAGTTCTTGTAATCAATTCTAAACAAGCAACCAAATCAGCAATAAAATAACAAGAGACTTCCCCTGATTTAAAAAACGTCGCGCACACTACACGGCGCAATGTTATGGCTACGTACACAGTTCGGAGTTTCTTAGAAATACAACATGATAATATACTTAAACGTTTTTGCATAGCTCATTTGAACTTATAGCCCATTGGTGAACGGTTGTGTCGCGTTCCGGCTGCTATTGTCTATTTCCTTGTTTTATACATTTGGATTCACTTCTTCTAGTCCATATAATCATTTTCACAAGTTACTAGCTTATCAACATTCTCACTTTGTCCAGTGGCTTATCTCGTCCACATCCCCAATAGGGATGTTGACAACTTTTCATTAATAGAAATACTGAGGAAAAAACCAATTCAATGTAATAAAAACTCCCCGAGATACAACAACGTTTGAATCACATTTTTGGACTTTCCCAAAAACGCTCCATACTAAACCCTACGTAGGCGTGACGCCACACTTTCCTATCTTATATGGGGACATTAATAACTTTGTTCTGCAGCTATATTACAACTTTTTGTCATAAAAAGTACCATTTCTCATACACAAAATAGTATTATTTGAGTACAGTCAACATCCCTATTCACTCACATTCCAGCACCTCTAGCACAATGCTACGCGGCAAAGATTGTCTGTCTCTATCATTTCAATGCAGTCAGAGAAGGATGGGTGATGCTATTTCGTAAGGAGTTCACATCTTCAATTCCTCATTCGTCGGCTGTCGAGATATCAAATAATCAGTCAACCAGTTAGTATGGGGACGAGTTGGAAATCTAAACGAGATACGAAGTTGACAATTCGGGAATGGAATGCGAACGAAGTGAGAAAGTTGAAGTGAGAAAAAGTGAGAAATGAACCTAAATGTTTTAAGTTTAAAAACTTAAGGTAACGTTTAACGATCAAAGTGTTGTGACTTTAGAAGAGTGTAAAGAGACATTAAATGAACGAAGAACACGCGATTTCTACCAGTTTGGTTCAAGAAATTGCTATAAAGTTAGCGGAAGAACAAAGAGCTATCCAACGGTTATGCGACCAAATCAAGAAGCTCGAGTCAGTGGAAAAACAAACAGCAATCGTTCCGGGAACCTCGCCAATCCGATGCGTCGCTTCGGGTTCGGGAGCAAATTCTCCAAACAGCACAGAAAGTGAAAATGAGACGCCGCAGCCAAGCGATACGCTTACCGGTGATAGTGAGGAGCAGACCGCTGTGACACCTACCATGGTAACATTATAACCTAGGAAGCTTCCAACTTAAGCCGGGTCCGCTGCGACGTGTTTTTGTGTTTTTCTGACACCTAACATCCTCACGTGTTCCGTGTCGGATGCGCTATACCATATACAACTCACTTGTAAAACCTCACCTACTGTATCTGATAGAACTCTGGGGCAGTGCTGCCAAAACAAAACTAGCCGATCTCCAAAAATTACAAAATAAAGTAATAAAAACACTATTTCAATACCATTTCTGAACACCAACGAAACAATTATATAAAGAAACTAAACTCATGAACTTAAAACAATTGTACAATTACAACACATGCATTCTTGTAAGAAAAATCTAAATAAAAATAACTCTGTCCATACTAACTTATCCTTTACGAAGTTAAAACAGATAACTAAACGGTCAACACGTCGCGCAAGCTTTTTGGTACTACCTAAGATAAGAACCCAATTAGGAAAAACAATGTTTACTTTTGAAGGTGCACAGTTGTATAACAAGTTACCATCAGCAATAAAAAGTGTAAGCTCATTTAATGCATTAAAAAAAAACTATCACAACATGTTATTCTTCATAGCTAGAATACTACTACCACACCACCACTAATATACTACAGAGTAATGCATTAAGTGAGCGTAAATAGTTATGATACGGACGATCATGAATATTTTTACTTTAATTAATGTTCTCATGTAAGTGACCTATGTCTTTTTTGAGAATAAATATATTTAAACCTTAACATGATATTCTAACATAAAATTCATTTTGACTTTTGTGCGTCAACAATGTTTTGGCTCACAAAAACGTTGTTGCAACAGACGGGAAGTTTTGCTAACATGTTAGATAAACAATGTTTTGTTAGATTTTCGAGGCAGTGGACGCGCCTTTACATAGAAGCCAAAGACAGCTGGACATAGGCCTAGAATGACTTGGCCATAGAACGCCACCACCAGCGGACTCCATCGACCTTCACAGGTCATCAATCCTTGTGAGGGGCCTGCCCACGCTGTCCACCAATGTCTAGAGTCTGGCTAATGAAAGATGAGACTGGAATCAATCGCGAAATTAAAAAATTGATTGTGTGTAACGTCGGTTTACGGACGATAATTTTACGTGATAACGTGGAAGGAAAGCCGAAAGCTACCTACCCTAGCCTACCCCAGCCTACCCTAGCCTACCTCCCTACCTACCCATCCACCTACCTCCCCACCAACTTACCTACCTACCTACCTACCTACCTACCCACCAAAACCTACCTAATCACCTGCCTGTGTACGCAGTCGCACAGTCGCAATCGCAATGTAACGAGCGGCTCAGGATACTTTTTTGTTTGTGCAGCCAGGCTGGCCGGGCGTTCATCGATTTATAAGACTTTATCACGTCAAAAATGTAGCTGCGGTATGCCTTTATGAGCTACTTTCTACATTTTTAAATTTCGCGGTTGAATTCAGTCTCATCTTTCATTAGGCAGACTCTACCTTCCACAACTGGACATAGGCCTAGAATGACTTGGCCATAGAACGCCACCAGGAGCCGACTCCACCGACCTTCATCAGATCATTAATCCTCCTTGGGGAGCGTTCACGTATTACGTAACGCAATTTTGGGAGATTTTCGACCCTACCTCCCCCCCATGTAATGCGCCGTAACGTTTTTCTGTACTCCCCCTCTCCCCTAGTAATACGTTACGTAACCACCAAGTGACCAATTTTACCTAAAATCGTCATTCCATTTGAAATTTTGAGGAAAAAATGTTAAAAAATGCGTGAGAGAATCTGTGTGCGCGACCGTTCTGAAGGGTTAAAAAAAAACAATGTTACGTAATGCGTAGTTAAAACCCCAAAACTCCCCCCGAAATCCGTTACGTAATACTTGGACGCTCCCTTGTGAATGGGCTGCTCACTCTGTCCACCAATGTACCGTCCACAGCTGTACATAGGCCTAGAATGACTTAGCCATAGAACGCCGCCACGAGCGGACGCCATCGACCTTCATCAGGTCATTAATCCTTGTGAGGGGCCTCAACGCTGTCCACCAATTTAGTAAATAAAACTAGCATTATCGCATAAAACAATCAAATCCGCCAATTACATTGCGGAAGAAATTACATACTCCTCAACGAAACGTTATGACTATTATAAGGGAGCCATGTTTCCATTTCTCAAAATATGCCAAGGTTTGCATTTGTTTGTTAAGGGTCATCGAAAAATGATAAAAACGGCAGACGTTCTTCTAAGGTCACCACTCCTACGAGGTAACACCGAAAAATATCAGAATTTCAAATAAATCACCATAAATTAACATATTACCTTTTAGAACTAAAACAAAATATGTTAATCTGGAATATTACTATATTAACAAGTAATCAAATCCTGAATTAAATTTTTACAACTTTTAATAGTATATAGACTTATTAATTCCATTTTCGTAATATAAAAACAATGTTACATTTAACAATAACTTCGTAATCTATATAACAATTGAGTAAACTAATTCAATTAAATTAAATTATAACTAAATGGATATGTAAAAACGATTATTTAAGCAAACAAAAACTACAGTAAGGTCAGTCGGGGTAAGAGAAACGTTGTAAATGTGATACTGAAAACTGACATATGTGTCAATGGTAATAGAGTTGGGCGAATTGTATGGATTCTCTATCCCCACGAAATAAATTATGTTTCCCTTACCCCACTTGACCTTAAATGTAAACCAAAAAAGTTCTCTCCTTTAGGCATGGTTTCAAGATACTAGCAGCATTTCCTAGCTGTATAGCATTGCTAAAATACATTGTGCGAGGAAGCTGCCAGCCGTTTGGTTTCTTTTATAACAAGTTCTACATTGGGTTCTTATGTAAATCAAAAACGTAACTTTCTAGTGTTGTTCAGTCGCACTTGTTGGGTTATTGTTAATTTGTTAGGTCTACATAGCCTTTTGAGAGGGGTGGGAAAGAGGGGGGACATCTCTTAACCACGCAGTATATTATGTGTTATACTGCGTCCTGCTGATCATAAGGTTGTCAGTGTCACATTGAATATTGATTCCGACACATTCAAAGTACTTATAAAATATTGATAAATTTAGAAAGATTAAGCTGAAAAATTGCGTTTCGATGTGTAACAATCTTCAATAGTCGAGGTCCAAATATGTCTTATCTAGAAATACAAACCTCTATAAAACACACTTGATACGATAAAAAAAATGTCTCAGATCACGTATACATATAGATGTAACCTTAGACTTTCTGTATTTACATGTTCTCTAGGGACCCTGGGGTATAGTGGAAGATAAATGCTGAAACAATTGGTTTTTTTTTTGCCTTTTCCTTTTACGATTTGTTTGCGAAATTGTGTGTTTCTATGGGACAAAAAAAAACTTTCGGTGTTTAATAACTTGAAATTCTATTTTGTGAAAATTTTATATGTTTAAGATCAATCACATGGGCTGCTTCTAAGTTCTCTGTGGTGTTAACATAAAACATGGTGCCATTATTGTACATTCAATTCTTTCATGAAAGTTACATATGTGAAGTCATATAGAATAGAATAAGTTTCGAGAAATTTTTAGTGGGTTGTTTATCCTTTCTACAATTTCTTGTCTTGTGACGCAGATAATTCTGTAGTGAAAGCATCTGCGTTTCTTTCATTTTTTGAATGTTGGGTGCAAAAAAATTGTTTTAACACTACTAAGCAGGGATCGGAACCGGTATTTTTTAAATCTTCTAAAATATACGCTATTTCTGGAAGGTTTCAAAACTGTATTTAGGAGAAGAGAAATTAATCACAAAACATACAAGTTCTAAAATTTTAATAAATTATACGAAAATCTCGTAATTGAACGAAAAAATTAATCTTTACTTCGGATATTTTTTATGAAAAAAATACCGGTTCCCGATCCCTGCTACTAAGCAACCCACTTGGTCATAATTATTATATAAAACACTTCAAAGGTGCTGTGTATGCGTATAGCATGGATATATGGGTGATTTTCATTCTGTTTGAATCACGAATCGGTCAGAACTACACAAAAACGTAGCAAAATGTTAACTGTAGTAAGTGTTCACACATAATCCTGAGTGGAATTTAATGACGGGATTTAGCATATCTTTAAGAACAGTATTAGAATAATGTTTCATCACAGAGGCGGGATCAGGAGGTGCGTTCGGGACGAGGGCGCGGCGGCTCCGGGCAAAGGAACGGGGACCGGGGAGACTTCCAGCAGTGGCAGGACAACCAGGAGATACGCGTCACGTTCACAGTCTCCAACCTTAAGTGCGGACTCATTATCGGCAGAGGTGAGCAAATGTGATAATAACATAATCAACGCGTAACACTTTTACTAACAAACTAAGTGTACAGCATAGTTTTTTATTTATTTAAACACACAAAAGATTATAATTAAGAAACATGATGTCCGCACTCCCGAACACACACTTCCATCTCGCTCACGCTTATGCTCAGTGAGAGGGAAAGAAGACCATGAACCTAGCCACTGGTGTACAGTCTACCTTAACTTCTACATAATTACTAACGTAACGGATGCTCCGAGTAAAAAAAATGCCGCTTGGCTATTTGTCAAGCATCAAAAACGCAACGACGTCTCTTGTTTAAATTGTCACGTAAGTGCATAAATACAGTCACCAGCATCAATATCTGCCATAACAAAGCGGGCATAAATATCTGATATGAACTAACGGCCCCAGAAATAGAGTCGTGTCAGATATTTATGAGCGCTTTGTTGAGGTAGATATTAATGCTGGTGACTGTACCTGAGAGGATTTAGAAATAAAGTTCTTCGAGAACCTTCGAGAACATGTGACAGACGGTGCACGCATGAAGGTCGGCAACGTATTATCTGTTCTGGTTTTTGGCCACTTACCACCAGGCTTATATTTAAAGAAAACGTGCGTTTACAAAACTTATCATGATACTAAAATATACTGCATAATATATGCTTACTTGAGTTTTTTTTATACAGGCGGTGAAGTAATAAAGCAGATAAACGCGCAATCCGGCGCGCACTGCGAACTAGACAGGCGTGCGCAGGGCGCGGACCGCAACAATCGCACTTTCTACATCCGGGGACACCCTGATGCCGTCGAGCACTGCAAGCGCATCATCATGGAAAAAGTCGGCATGGTGAGTCTACCACACAAGTATACATATATGCGGGAAGTCGGCACGGTGGGTGCGACATTATACGGTAAGCGCGGACAGCAAGGGTGGAGGCAGAGGAATCGCTAAGTGAAGTGACACACATGGCATCTTCGCCACCACAGGGCTGACACTAACATAAAGGTTTTAATACTTCTGATTATTATGTGGTCGAAAAGTAGGTACGGTTGATTTTAAATATACAGGCAGTGTGTTTTTACTTCACCTAATGCGATTAAAAAATAAAAAATCTTTGATTTTATTCACGTATACAACAGTTACTTGGCACAGCCCTGAGCAACCGACACATGGCATCTTCGCCACCACAGGGCTGACACTAACATAAAGGTTTTAATACTTCTGATTATTATGTGGTCGAAAAGTAGGTACGGTTGATTTTAAATATACAGGCAGTGTGTTTTTACTTCACCTAATGCGATTAAAAAATAAAAAATCTGATTTTATTCACGTATACAACAGTTACTTGGCACAGCCCTGAGCAACCGCCTAGTGCCCGCCTGGCGGGCACGCGGCGTGCGGCGTTGCGTTGCTCGTCTTAGCCCACCTGGCGAGATCAGTCGGTTTCTGGAGTATTGTTCGAAATTTTGCCCGGTTGCGAAAGTGTTAAATAAACAATATATAAATGAATCGAAGAAAATGTCCTAACCCACGTCAGTCAAGTCATGATCCTCGTATGCCCTGTGGAGAAGAAAAGGCTGTTTGCCCAATAAATAGATATGACATTTTTATTACATATCATGTTATTTGAATAGGATATTTATTTGACCATTTTCATTGAAATACTTGAATATGTTCGTGACTTAGTTATATCACTTTATTTTTATCTTATCTTATATGATATGGCTAAATGCCATAAAACAACCGCCTTTCTGTTACATCATTATAACAGAAGCAAAATGTCAAACTTGCATACTGCAATAACCTTTCTATGATATTTAAGACGACTTTATACTTGTAGACAATAAATGCCTGTGATAAGTGACGTCATTCGCGGCTGTTTTTCATGTTAAACATGGCGGTCGGCGTTTTCGATCGTGTGACATACAGATTATAAAACCACGATTTAAATTTTCAAATAAAAAATATTTTTGTGATAGAAAAACAATACATTCTATTTTTTTATACCATACTACATTTACTATCATATATACGTAATTCCAACATTTGTTGTTGCCTTACCCAAATACCCTATTTTTGACATCTTAACCATCGCGTACAAAAGCTAAAGATACGAGGGCGACGAGATCGTGTATGAATTAAAAAACCCCAACGAATGACAAATGCATACTCGTCTGTTTGTCCAGCCGGTGAACTTCATCAACGAGGGCGGCAACGGCGGCGGCAGCAACAACGGCAACGGTAATGGCGGCGGCGGAGGCGGCGGCGGCGGCGGCGGCGGTGGAGACTACTACGGCGGCGGCGGCGGGCCCGGCGCCGCCTGGGGCTACAACCCGCACTGGCACCAGCCCAACAACAACCAACAGCCGCAGGTACTGCCGCCACGGTCTACTGAGGTGGAATCACCTCGAGCTGTCACCGATCGGAACTCTACCATCATAGCGTACGATCCGGAACATAGCACGATACAATATTACACGATGCGACTTCATGTCATAGAATTGGGATGTTGTCATTTTTCTTCTGTGGCATGTTACAGAACAACCTCTCGATAATATAAACATTGCTGAAAAAACTATTATGATCTATCATAGCGACTACCATTTTGCATCAAAATTTTATTATTTGAGTACAGTCAACATCCCAATTCCAAACCACTTACCTATATGTTATGATTCGAACCCAACATCTCCGACGGCTCTCCGGGCCAACACGAGCGATCTACAAAGCTCCCAGCTCAATCATCGAAGTTTTCAACCAGTTGCTTCACTTTTCTAATACGCCTTTGGCTTTGGGAGGCCTGTAGCGCATTCTACAGTAAAATATTGAAATTTTAAAGGTTTTTTTTTCTAACGATGGTTCATCGTGTCATGCCGATGCATGCCGCGTCGTGTTAAGTCACAACGTCGTATCATGTAATTGTGTTTTAGCGTTTATTACGCTATCACGAAGTGACAGTGTTGTTGTTTAATTACTAGCTTAGAGGTATTCCATTTCAGTCCTCTACGGTTGCTAACACATTTAGAAGGTATAAATTGCAGATGCCCATATAGGTCACAGATTTGACTTGCATCCTAAGGAAAAAAAAGTGAATACTTGTAACTGATCAATTTCGTAATTCCTTAAACAGCAACAAGTGAACATCAACCCGTCGACGGGCCAGCCCGACTACTCGCAACAGTGGATCGACTACTACCGGTCACTCGGGCTGATGCGGGAGGCCGAGGCGATAGAGCAGCAGGCTAAACAACAGCAAGGTATATATTACAGAAATATGTTGTCAAGAAAATATTGACTACTAGAAGGCGCCCGCAACTTCGTTCGCGGAGGAGAAAAGTCATAACTCTTAATTTTTTCTTCAGCGTAGTCGGGTAAAAAGTATCCTATAACCACCTGGAGATACCCAGCTACCCGTGTACCAAAAATAGTTGAAATTCGTTTAGCCGATTTTGCGTGATGAAGCCACAACGACACATACAAGCATACATAAAATCCAAAAAAAATATTTTCGTTTTAATGACCTCCAAATACTTCATAACAATCAGAAAATAACTTCAATGTACAGACATTTCATTTTTACAACTTTATAATAGTATAGATATATCCTAAAACAGGTACCAAATATCCACAAAGTCCTACGCGTCGGTCCGCGAATTCGTCCTCTTACAATTGGGAAGTTGACAATTTTTGATAACATTTTCTGTTGTATTTTATAGAACGACCTTCTAATAATAGAAACATTGGTGAAAAAACTACTTCAATCACATAAATATCATCGAGACAAAATATTAAAATCACGTTTTTGGACTTTCCCAAAAAGGCTCCATACTAAAAAAAAGCGTTAGTTTCAAATTGTATGTTCCTACATTCAACGGTTTAGGCGCGTTGTCTGTCAATTTGTAAGTCCTGTTACTGTCTTTTTTATATTTTTAGATGAATTTGTGTGACGTAATATTAAATAGAAGTGCTTTGCAAATTCGGTCCCTATTATTATATCCCAACAGCTGTTTAATATATGCTCATATTACCACAATTCGATGTCCTTTAATCTCCAAATAAGCCTTATTCTAGTTTAGTCGAATGCAGAATTCAACTTCGATAGAGCGGTGTAGGATAGATTAAAATCGACACAAGAAAAGCGTCGCCACAATAACAATGCCAAAAGCCTCGTTTGAATGACATGTTGTTTGTCTAGGCGGCGGCAACAACGGAGCCCCCGGCGGGCCGGGCGGGCCGGGAGGCCCCGGCGGCCCCGGAGGCCCCGGCGGGCCCGGCCCCGCGCCCTCGCCCGCGCCCGCCAACCCCGCCGCCGCGGCCGGCGCCGACTACAGCGCGCAGTGGGCCGAGTACTACCGCAGCATCGGCAAGCTCAAGGAGGCCGAGGCCATCGAGCAGCAGATCAAGCTCAAGGTATGGCTGCTGACCGCTCGATATAGGTGTAGGCCCTAGAGTTGAGGTCACGCACACGACTTCACGTCGTGTATTGACAGTGTTTCTTTGAAATAAAGGTTTATTTACACATTAATTAGTGATCAGTGCGAGTTCATACATTTCGTACTTGCGACCGTATCACACTAATCATCGATCAAAGTGTAAATAGGCCTTTCGTTTTCTATTTTTGCACCGATAGCAAATTTATGGGCAAACTGAACAACCATAGTAGCGATTGCCATGCTCGGGTTTATTCGAAGTATGGGAAATTAACTTTGCGTGATTTGATCACTCAAAAACAATCATAAGAAAAAAAACTGGCACTTATTTTTAAACACTTCCCGCTCGTTATGGTTCAAATAGTGTAAGATACTGATGAAAAAAAAGGAATTTCACTTTAATTTAAATACTAACTGTATCTGTAACAAAGTTATAAGGTAAAAACATAAAACTGCTACTAAAATTGACCATAGTCGAAATTGACTGGAAATATTTTTTTAGTTATGCACTAAGCGACCAGAAATAATGATCGTGATAAATGATAACTATGGTCAATTGTGAATATCTCAAAAACTACTAAAAATTGCAGAACATACATGGGAGTCCAATCGATAGCTTTTGAGCCTTTTGAGATTTACGGGACGCCGACCTTCTAAGGATGAGAGGGAATGATAATTATGTATGTAATCGAAATCGTATGACATGTGCATTCGCTTTGAATCAGTTCGAAGCGGTTAGACTCGTACCGTGTTCTGAGTGAGAGTGTGATCGCAGCAAGCGGTGGGCGGCGGCGGCGCGCCCGCGGCGGCCGCGGCGCCCGCGCCGGCCGCCACGCCGCCCGCGCCCGGCGCCGGCGCCGGCATGATGCCGCAGCAGTACGCCGCGCCGCAGTACCCCGTCTACCCCGGCGGCGTCTACCCGCCCTACCAGCCCTACCAGTACGCGCAGCCCGACCACCAGCAGTGAGCGTGAGTACTCGCGCGCCTTCCGCCCCTCCCACCCGAGTGCCGCGCCGTCCCAAGAGCTCGAATACGGTTTAACAAAAGAGCGACGGGGACGGCACGATGCGAACTTCGGAGTGACCCCCGGGTCTATTATGATCGTTTTATCGTGCGCTCGAGGATCATTAAAACGAGATACCTGTCGATCGCCATACTTACGTGCGTGCGCCGACTGCGAGGGTGGATATCCAGGCAAAAACTAGATGGCGCTTTAAGGGCCTACTTCGTCAGTCGTATATAGCGCCCCAAACGCGGAGCTAGCCAATAAGCGTGATTTGTAATAAGGGACGCATTTATTGCTCGCGCGCATCAAAGAAAGAGAAAGCTAATACACTACATGCTTGGGGTTTTTTGTCGTAAGCGCCAGATGTAAAAGTACCATGAAATCGAAGATATTATGTTTTGTTCACATTTAAGTTAATCACTTAAAAGATAAAGGGAAGAATGACATTTTAACATAATTTAGCCGTTTATTAATCTGTCATTTGTACAAACTAGACAAAAACGGGAAATGAAGACGCGTTTTCGGATAACTTTTCTATAGAGGAAATTTTCATTAAACATGTTTTCGCGTTTTTCGATGCATCCCCTTAAAACTAAACATTTAACGATGTAATTAAACAAAGAAACTTACAACATCGATTAGTAAAAGGCTGATAATACACAAAATTTAACATTTAAATACTGTGTCACGCTAAAGTTGAATAATTGTTAATAATAATTCTTATACATAGATGGCGTTGTAAATATCGGGGAGCGGCTTTTTATTTGCCCATCGAAAGTCCTTTTGTTTTAATGGTCCTCGGTGTGATACATAAATGATAAACCCCCGTCCCTCCCGCTACACGTTGGCAAGTTAGTCTGATAGATACTTATCGTTTATCTATCATGCGACAAATACGAACATCGTAGACCCGCAATAGACGACCACGTCGAAAAGATTTACCGTATTTGCATTGATATTTAGTTCAGATGGAACGATAATCCGCATTTTAGCTTGGAATTGGGAATTCATCGCGACGTTTTATGTGTCATTATTTTTCAAGGAACTTTTATTGCAAAGAATCTTGAACAACCGTTTGCTCAAAATTAACCGATTCATTGAAGAATGCACTTTATACCGCTTACATTCTCTTGACATTATATTTGTGTAGATCTTTTCAACTATTCGTCTTTGTAAATATATCTGCTAACAGTACGAGTAAGCCTCACGTTCACAGTACGCACGCGAGTTATGTACGTCTGAATTGAATCCATTACACTTTACATTATAGTAAGGACTCTACACCTAACTTATAGCTTACATTAAATAATAAATGCTAATACTCCTGTGCGTACTGTACAGTGAAATGTAAAAATATGGGTGGAATAATATGTCCCATTGCTCTTATGACCACGAAATAATATTGTGGTACTTAATTACGAGAGGATTCATTCGATACTACATATGTTTACACTTGACTGTACCATCGATACGACTGTTCTGTCAATGTTAGTTCATTACTCCCCAAATATTTCCGTCCACTAAGTATAGGTATGTATAGGCACCAGAGTTGAGGTCACGCACAACTTCGTGTCATGTCATGTCATGACAGCGAAATTTTGAAATTAGGGTTTCTATTTCGCACCTATAGCAAATAAACTGCTGCACAATCGACTACCAGTCTCTTCTCGTTTTATTTTAATAGAATTTTCTTTATATAAAAAAAAAACAGAAATAAACAATGTTTACACAATGGTATTATTGGTATTAATTTATATTAATGATAATATTTAATTTTACATATCGACGCCATATATTAATCCGTTTAAAATAATTTAATTTAAATGCATAGGTGAAAACCAAAGAGAATAAAAATAGTATATAATTTGAGGTGTCTTTACAAAAGGGCTTATCTCCACTTTGAACTTTTTTTGGAAAATTGGGAAAAAACAATCCACGGTTTCAGTTTCGAAATTATTACTTTTTTCTCGATATTATATTAAATTAAGTTGCCATAAATGTTATGGCACTACATACCTACATTGCTTAATCTAACTACTTTATTACGTTAATTACCATACCTTTTTCAGAGTTAAGTCCTTTTGATGCGAACTTTTGGAAATAAGCCGTTTTGTTGCGGCCTTGTAAGAAATAAACCTTTTTGATTTGTACATTACTCTTTTGAAAAAGATACCTTTTTATTGTGAAATTAAACTTAACTACTACAAATAAGTTTAAGCAGAATACATTTGGTTATTATTATTACACGTGAACTTCTTCTACATCATCTGTGTGACTATTTTGTCAATGTGATATCAAACCTCTTTGGCTAATTTCTTAAGCAGGATGCAAAGTACAGTAGCTGTGCAAATTGTTTATACCTTGTATAATGGTTAAAATAAAGACATTAAATTAAAAAAAAAAAACATCTTTATTACGAGTCTGAGTCAGAAGAAGTCATTAAAGTACAATAATAAAATCGACCAAGGAATACTTCTTTATCATAAAGCGATTGAAACTTATCGCAAAGTCCTACAAAAAATTCTGATTACGTAGATAAAAAATAATGTATAATATACACTTATAAAACGGCCTGTTTTTTCTCATATTATAAGGAAGAAATAAGGCTTTTTTATCCGGACTTTGATATTTGAATTATTCTTTAGGGGACAAGAAGACTAATTAAAACTTGAAACTCAAAGTATATATGTATTTCTCTACTTTTAGCAGAACTACATTCATACGTAAAAAAAAGTTGAAAGTGGAAATAAGCCCTTTTGAAAAGACACTCGCTCCTCAATTGTAATACCAACTTTCCGAAAATATATGCGCCCAGTCTTATACGTAAATCCCATTCACTGATTCATTCATTCACTTTATTTTTGCTATTAGTACTCTATACAGCTGTGTCTTTGTTAATCATTCACCTCTACTCTGCCGATACCTATAGTAGTCTTCACAACTAAAAAACGTGATTTCTCAGGCAAGAATGTGGTAGTATTATTTACATAATTAACAACACACAACAGATATCTTTTTTTTTGACAGGTGTCAAAGAAAATACGTTATGTTTATGTCTCTCTTTTGTTGAAAATTGCAGTGCCAAAAAGCGTATCATTGGTCATATCGTCACTACTTGAAAAGGCTAGTATCTCAATTTACACAAACGAAAAACGTAGTAACTACATGACGCTAGTGTGCACTTACTGCCTTATTCTTTAAGTCAAGTCGAGATAAGATTTTTCAAAGGAGTGACGCTATGCCTGACGTGTCATAATGGTAAATATATTGACAGATGAGTCGCTTCGATAATGGGTGAATCAACTTTTAGACCCACACTTTTGACTTCTCTGGCGTTACCGTAAATCTCAAGAATTCGGGGTTCTAATATACTTTCCTGTTGATTAGGTTTAACAGACGGGACATTCAACATTTAAACGTACACCATAAATTAAAACAAATAGAAGTTTAAAAGTTGTGGACAGATTTTTGACGGTCTAAATGTTGGTTCTCGGTTGGTACGCGTAGTAAAAAAGAGATCAGTAACTTGGTATTAGCAATTTTTGTGAATATATCACAATATTTGCGGCAATGGCATGGCCATGGCAAGCTTGTAAAACTCTCGATGAAAAACAGAAATCTCTGTATTGGGAGATAATCTATCCTTACTATATTATAAACGTGAAAGTACGTTCCAATTAATCTCAAAAACTACTGGACGATTTTTTATGAAACTTTCCAATTATGTACCTTATATATCAGAATAGGACATGGGCTATAATTTATGTAAAATTTCATCCCTTTTAGGGACGAAAAAGGGGATGAATATTTGTATGGACCGTAAATATTTTTTTACGCTAGGAACTTGAAATCTTGGTAATATGCTTCACATTTAAATCAGTAAAATATCGAGTTTTGGGGAAAGACATAGGCTACGGCGAACGAAGTCGCGGGCGGCCGCTAGTACTATTATAAAGTTGTAAAAATAAAATGTTTGTATGTGTCGTTGTGGCTTCATCACGCTTAATCTGCTGAAGGGATTTATCTATTTTTGGTACACGGGTAGCTGTGTATCTCCAGATGGTTATAGGATACTTATTACCCGACTATGCTCAAGAAAAAAAGAGGGGTTATGGCCTTCTAGTTAAGGAATATAATCTAAACAGTCACAAGAGTAAAAAATTGCAATTTACAACATTTCACTTTAATGAGCTACAAAAAATATCTTGCAAACAATAAATAGATAAAAAAAAACGAACCTATAGAGGCGCAGCTTGACATGCAAAGAGCCGCAGGTTGCCTACTCCTGGCCTACTGATCTCTTTTTGCTCGTAACTTAGGCTTAGTAAAGGTGCAAACTTCTGCACAGCTTGTCGTATCTTGTATGTATCCCGAGAGCACAAGTAGCTTTATATTGTATGTGACACTGGCATAGCGATACGTGCCTACAAGTTATAGCATGGTTTAGTAATCGTAGACTTGATGGATATAGAATGTGACTCCGAATTCCCGTGTACAATAGAGTAAATAGTTTGTAGAACCCGATTTTTTTATTTGCAAGTAGACATATTTTTTATTTTGTTTACTTTAGAATCTAGACAAATGTTTGTGTGCTTGAGCAATTCCGTAAAAAAACTACTTTTTATAAATTATTCCATATTCCTTACTTTCGGTGGGGTTCCGAAATAACCAAGTGCATTTAGAGTGCCCTAATTTAGACGATTATAAACCTAAAAATAACTTACTGGAAAACTATGTTATTCCACCATCACAGTGACACGGATATCAAGCGAATTATATTTATTTATGATCCTCAAGAGCTGTAACAAATTGTTAATATCGTACTATATTATATTCATAGCCGTGTTTTATTATTCATTGTATCAAATATTTTACTTTTTATTCATACATATTTTAGGCATGACTTATATTCCATGTTTTGTATTTAATTTGTTTACTGCAAGTTCTACATGTGTAATTTTCTAATACAAATAGCTTCAATATGTTTATTTTTACAGGAGTTTACCATAGTATTAACAGTTATTTGCTACATGCATGTGATTATGCTGTCGACATTTCTTTCAGTATTGCATGAGATATTAAACATTAAGATTGGGTACATGTAGGTGAGAGGTGAATACATCGTATGTCCAGTGCGTGTAGTTTTGCAGATGTAGGCTCACCAGGCTGGGGTTGCGTGCTCGGGAGTGTCCTCATATAGTATGTCGTTTGCCATGTTCGTTTGTTTGTGTGATTGCAGAACCCGCGGCGCTCCACACCGACAAGACGACAAGTCTACATTCTAGATTGTAAATTTTATCATAAGCAACCCGGTTCGAGAGCTGCGCCCACAATAAATAACGTTGCACGACAGTTACTATAATTAAACACGTCTAAGACATATCAGGCATTTATTTCTTGTGGGTCTTTATGTTAAATGAGAATGCTCAGTTTCGTTTCTATGAACATTTCGGCTGTATGTTCTATAATCGATATATTGTGTATCGCGCATTTCTGTTTTGAATATGTTGACTGACGTGCAAGTTTGTCCAGGATCAGTAGACACACTGCCTTTAACGATATGAGACAGCACCCGGAGCTAAATGAGAAAACAAAAGCGTAGACCCGGCAGCACTGCGCCGCGGCAACACGAGGTAACCGTTTTCAATGATTAGTATGTACACATGTTTTCTATTTCATGTCTTTTACGTGTTATATATTATATGTACATTCTAGATTCGAATCAATTTAATCTACGCTCCGTTATCGGTCTTAGATATAGTTTAGGTAAATCGGGAAAACCTCCTTTGGATTACATTATGAATTGTCTTAGATTTAAGTGTTTGTGAATTCAAGGCTCCTCTCGCCTACTTTACGGCACGCGTCGTCGACAAGAATAATAATTATACATAAAAAATATATGTACTTTTTCCATTTAAAAAACTAGCTTTGAATAATGGAGATTCGGTGTTAGTGTAACACAAAGGCAATGTAATTTAAAATACATTCCTTGATAAAATTGTTCAATTATATATGCGTGAGCTGCACTCCGTTGAGTCTTCATTAAGAACGTTCTGGAGCAAATTCAGCCCTTTGAAAGGCTAACTGAGGAAAAAGATAGGTATTATACCAATAACTAGCGTGAATATTTTATTAGATCTGTCTTGGAGTGCTGGCCATGCATCTTGTTTGCTATGGAACGTTCTAGATGGACATCAGGAGTGGCATCGTTGCGATCGCTTCACGGGACATCCCCGAGTCATTGTATTAATATTTAAGATATAAAGTGTATGTTGATTTCAAACGTGTCCATTTTATTTATAATCATGGTTTCTCTCCACAGTACCCCGGAGGTAAGTCCCCTTTCGACAGATCTCTCCATCTCTCTCGATCCAATGCACTATTTCGATATTTCGTGCTCTATTATTGACGTGTTCCGATGTATCGGTTTATTTGACCTTGTCGATTTTATTTTGATGATCATATTTTGTGTACATTTTTATGAACTGATCTGTTGTTTAGGGCTCAATGGTTAATTTTATATGTCTCTATGCCACATTTCATATTTATTTTTACGCATAACCGTGTACGATACGATGTGATGGTCTTATTTTATCTATGGCTTGTTGATATTTGCCTCTTTCCATTCCACAGTGGTTCAAACGACGAAGTCGGTCGAGCACAGAGCCAAAATTAAAAAACCGGCCGTCGGGTTGCCAATGGGAGTCTATGCCCTTGGCAACGACAAGTCGACGACTGGTGTCCTTACTGCCTCACTAGTGCTATATTTTTGTATATCTTTGTGTTATGCCTGTGTACTTTGATATGATCTGTTATTCTACAATGTCTTCGCATTTCACCCTGTGATGCATCACTGTCTTGTTGTCGTGTTGAAGGTGGGAGATGCTGGCCCACTCCTTTATACTCCAAACAGATAATGATTGTATGTTGCCGAGACGCTCAACTAAAACGGTTCTCGAGAGATAATGATGATATTGACGCCACTGTGGGTAAGTCTTATGAGAACAATACACTGCTGGTTGCTTGAAAGTGTATAAGCCTGAGATTCGTCGCCTCTTCTTTAGAGAATTATTAAAACTATATATCTAAATATGCGAGGACATTCTTTCACACTGCCGAAACTAAAGACGTCTACTCGAACAAAGTTTTTCAAAATTGGCTACATCAATTCATCAAGAATGATATTAGTACGTTTTCAAATTTTGACTGAAACTTTCTTGCAACCAATCCATTATTTGAATTGATTTCCGTGAACTATTAAACATGAAATCCTATGATCTCGTGTAATGATAATGAACTACGATGATGATTGATTAATGTGGTGTTAGCAACATTGTTCAAATTGCACATTTTGCCGTTTCATTGTTTTTTTTCCTTTCACGGGCATAAGCCCAAACCATACCACTTTTATTTATTATCTTCGAAAAATTCTTTCGTTTTTCTTTTGATATTTCAAATGTCTCAAACTAGTGTAAACGCCAATTTGTCTGTTCGAACACTGCTAACACCTGAATCTTTTATATGACAATTGAATGGTTTGGATTCAGAATAACCATTTTCCTCCATAACATGTTTGTACCATCACTTTCCCCTTTTCTTCAAAATGGTCACTTTCTAAAAACGCCTACAAAAGGATTTTCAAATATCGTATGTATTTTGAAGTGTGAGTCGTTCGCAGTGGTAGTTCTGGATCCAAGCCAATTGGATCCTTTATTTCATCAAGGGGATAATAATATTTGAAAGCAAAATATAATTATGCTCTTTTTTAAATAAATGATTAAATGAATAATCAAAAGCTTCCTAGATGAATCTTCAAAGAATTCAGTTACGAAATACCAACGAAAAGTTTGTTCCGGTACTAAGAAAAGTCAATAGGTACTTAATTTGTCTTTGAAAATTCATTTGTAACGTCCTAACAATTTTCCTGATCTGAGATCCCTAGAGGTCGAAACATATCCACTGATTTATTTTCATGTGATCCTACATATAGTTTAGATGTTGCCTATATAAGAAGTAACTAAACTTTTTTTAAAGGAATTTTATGGCCAAGTAACTAAACTATAGTTTACACCATGTTGCCATTTTGATCAAACTATAGAAATTATTTGTATTCTGGCTCTTGACCAGAATTATACAGAATTCGGATTTATATCAAAGTCTAAATTACCGAATAACACGTCTAGTCAGAGTTTTGATTTAGGTAACCCAAGTCTAACCAAGAAAACATCTGGATTGTGTTCTATAATTTTATTTATTTATGGTATTTTATTAGATATCGATTATGTTCTTTTATTATCGCGTATATTTTACGTAGTATGCTGCCCATTCTATTGCATTTTCTATTGATTTTTGACAGTGGAGACCGGGGAATAAAATATTATGAATAATATTGATTGTTTTATTTCTATAGAATGGTCCAGATACAATGTTCTCCGATAAATAACTTACTGAAATTCTTAATATCATAATTTAAGTACTAGATACTAACCACATTAAAACTACGCTAACATGACTTTAAAATTTTAATTGTTAAAACTCACTCACTTTGATAAACATACTCAATTACTAACGTCAGGAAGTTCGTTTTCGATGGGTTCAATCAACTCTTTTTTCATTACCTCGTTGCTATAATTACGTCTCCTGAGTTACTTCTTTAAAACTACGATTTTAAACAATATAAAGGCAACAAAAATACTTTTTTTAGCAAATTAGGTTAATTTTCCAAAGACCCTCGTCAGTATGTTAATTAATAGCTATTTGCATTTTTCTACGTAACTCGGTCACTATTTTCTCGAGTTACGGGACAGAACAACAAAAAAAGGTTAATCCAACCTTATGCCTATTTTACCATACGTTGTTAGTTTTGATGAATACGGCTGTTAGTGTCGACAGACTTAATCAGCCGTTAACCCTAACAGAGCATGGTGAAATGGGGGCCAATAATCTCATCAACTTTCTACAACACGGGAATCAAGTCGACACTGGGGATAAATTATCTAGGATATATAACATACCTACCTTAGTTACTAATCTGTTACAAGATAAGTACAAATATATTGGTGATCCGTTTACCACTGTTTTTAACCCTTTGATGCATATTATATCACATGTTTTATTTCTGAAACGACTTGAGGGGTCAACAGCTCTGGATAACCTTTTCGATCCGTAGCTCTTTTTTCCGTATTGTACATGTCTCGTCGTGTTGACAAGGACCGTGTTTACAAATGTACTATTTCTGTTTATCTTCACTGTAACCAAGATAAAATCCATCAACCTGTTATTTTTACGACGAAAAATCAGTATTTGTTACATTTCTTAAAAAATGCGTTTTTAAAAAAGAAGCTTTCTAGATGTTTTCATACTGAACAATTAGGCATAGGTTTTGAATTGGTTACAGGTTTATTGAAAGACAGACATGCAATCTCTATTTTTATACACAAAAAAAATATTAATCATACTTAACATAAAAATGTACTCAAATTCCCGCAGGCGAGAATGTGTAAAATAGCTGAACTATCATGTTATAGCATGTTTGAGTTATTATCATCATTCCACGGACTAGATACACAACAAAAACCATGAAAAATCGTAAATTTTCGCTTGGAGCTTCTAATTAGATACATGCCAAATTGAGACTATTACGAGTTTGACAAAGTATCAAATTGACGTTGATTTCTACTCTTGTAAATTCAATAGTATTGTTCAATTTAATACTGTATGCATCGTAAGAGTTAACGAATTAATGCATAAAGGGTTACTTAATATATCTTTACATCTGAAATTGTTTAATACTTGAACTCTTAATACTTTATTTTCAAACTCTTGACCGGCAAATTGGATTTATTCAGAATCATAATAGTCAAAAAAACTACACCTACATTTCACTACGACACCTACTCTAATGCTCATACATTGCGCTTAAGTCTGAAACTCTTAACTCCTCGTATGCTTAAACACGGATCCGTGCAGAGCATTCAACTGTCTTATTTATTTAGCTTCATTTTGATTCAAATTTTTGACAACGCATAGGAGGGGTTAAATAGATTATCTTACCAAAACCTAAGGTACAATTGTGGATGTTTGTGGGGGCAACTAGACCCTGCGCAACAAAAATAGTTATTGGATGCGCGGTATACGGCAGGGACGCGTAACGACATTGCGCGAATTACGGCGCGGCAAGCGTATATGTTCATTGCGCGGACGAGACGCGCAACGAACTATGGTTAGTTGGAATCACACGCAATGAATAAAAAAAACCGCTGCCGCTGCCGCCGCCGCTCGATGTCGAGACCGGGCCGTAACAAGTGTTGACTCGAGTCCCCGCGCAGTGTCGTTTCTCTTTTACTTGTGCAGAACCCGTATCTTGGGTCTAGTTTCGTGCTGGGCACTTTATCTCACTGGAGTGCTACACGAGCCTAATTTGAACACTGTTGGTATGATCTCAATATCTCTTCGGCGATTCTTCGGATGTCTCCGAGGCCAGAGAGGCGGTAGAGGCACTCGAGGAGCGGATGAGTCGAGACAGGCGAGACAGCGGTGCCGTCGCCCACGGCTCCAAGGGACTACCGGTTTCAGGGACTGGGGACACCCTGTACGTAAATCAAAGGCGTAATAAGTACTTATTATCTTATAGAGGTTGGGAAATCGGCAATGGGGAATGAATGAATATTTTCAAAAATCTTGAAATTTTGTTTATAGGTAGGAGTAAATCTCCTTAGTCAATTTTTTTTTACAGATTTAAAAAAATAAAAAGATGAAATGGTGTTGGTGGGCCTATATGACAGCTTATACGGTACTACAAATGCACCATTGATGTTTTCGATTAAAATGGCTGTAAATGTACTGTTATTCTTGCCATGTGATTGTTTTTTTATTCATTCCCCATTGTGTTGTGGTAGAGTCGCTAACTGTAAAGGTCGAGCCATGAGGTTCCTGGCCTATGAGTAGGGGAAATACGGACAAAATTACATAGTGGGTTTATTTCGGATTTGGTAAGTTGTAAGCGAGCCGTTTGTCACTGCAAAACCTGATGATGACCATGTTTACAAAACTGTGACTGGCCGAGCGCCGTTGGCTTGGTTACGCCAACACACAACGAGGGTGAACATGTATGGCGCCCACAAAAGTTTATTTTCTACATGATTCTCTTCTGTCTTTTGATGAGTTATGTGGTACTAGCTTCTGCCCGCGACTTCGTCTGCTTTAAATTCGTTTATTTCCGATAAGGGTATTTTTCCGGGATAAAAGTAGCCTATGTCCTTCCCCGACACTCAAACTCTCCATACCAAATTTCATCCAAATCGGTTTAGGCGTGAAGAGGTAACAGACAGACAGACACACTTTCGCGTTTATAATATTAGTATGGATTATTTGTGATGATTTTTATTTAATTCAAAGAACTATGACATGACCTAATTGATTGAAAGTAATTTTATTGCAATCGTCAACTGGTTAATACAATATGATCTTTTAATTATTCTGTTCACATTTGTACAAAATGACATGCCTCTACTCTGGACAAAACGACATAGTGAAAAGAACTTGTATTCATAAACTTAAAAACTTATTCGTTTGGTCGTCTTTTTTCCCGTTACGAAGAGGAGCTGTATCATTATAATATATGATGTAACGTCTCATGAAAACCACTTTGATCATATAGCATGGACCACAGATGGACAAAATGATATACATAATACAATATTATAATGTTGTATGTCATTTTGTCTATGCTATATGGACAAAATGGTTTTTGCAATAGATTACAGTTTATATAAATATAAATTTTAATAGGATTCCTATTAAATTTAAAGATTAAGTTACTGGTAGTCAATGAACCTGAGATAGTTTTGGATAAATGAGACTGACTATAATTTGGTCAAATAAAGATATATGACCCAAAATCAAAACACCATGTCATTTTGACCGTACTTCCCCTAGCAAGATACTAGACTAAAGATTAGTACAAGCCAGAAATAGCCCTAGTTAAGTAGTTCTCGCTAAGTGCTAAAATGCAAGGGTTTAATTGGAATGATTTATGGGAGTAACTTGAAATAGTCCACATATCACTCGCGAAGCGCAACTCCGAAGGTAGCTTAAATTGCCCCCCCCCCCCATCCTCGCGCAGCTCAACAAAACGACGTAAGTGCCGTGGATATCCGCTCTTTTGCTAATGCACGTTTTCATCTGTAGTATATTTTTTCGTATGAACAACGGCTGCACGGCTACACTGAGCATAGTCCGACATGCTCTTGGCCGGTTTTTTATATTTAAATGAAAGGTACCTCTTGATTGAATAAACTGATTCTACAATTTGAAAAATCCTTAGAAAAAAGCTACGCCTTACCTATTGCGTCGAACGCGGGCAGTCTTCGGTCGAACTCTCTTTTTCTCGTGTTTAGGTTTGTTTTGTACTGGCACAGCTTCCACCTCCGCTCCTTCACCAGTACCTGTATAGTAAAAAAAAAGATGCTGTAATATACTCGGCGAAAAGAAAATTTTGCACATATAATAAATCAAGGTCAATGTTCTTTGCAAAATGATTCGACTTTGGTGTTTAAAAAGTAAATGAAATTAACAACTCTTTTCCCGGCAAAATTCATGAACAAAATTTGTTTGTTTTTAAATCTATTTAAAATGTTCGAAACTAAGTTCGTTGCTGAATAATAATTGCAATTTTTTTTCTGTGCCTTAGCTTACCGGGGCTAATATCACGGGGACTTGAAAGTTTTGCACTTTTTGTGATGGATTTTTTTTTGGTGTGCATACTACATTATCGGTAGGACACAATAGGAGAGCTAAATGTATGGAGCCGCGTTTATACTTCCTTAGACGATAGCGACATATAGTGAACGGTAAAGATATCGTGTGATCGTCCCAGCCCACCTAAGGTTGATTATATCGTCGTCGAGGAGCTGAGGAGCTTAACAATAAACATACGTAGTTTTGCACATCCAATCACCTCTGCATTGTGTTTAAGCGCAAACCGTAGTGATTTTACGACAAAATCGGTAAAGTATAAAAACATTCCGACGAGTACGATGTACCCATAATCCTGTCGTGTCGGGGAACGATAAAGTATAAAAGCGCCCAATGGTTCATAAAAAATACGGTACATTTCCCGCCAAGAACAATTCGATTCCATTGACAAATTTAGTATTTTTTAATTACACCATTCCAAAATTTCAATTCAAATTAGATCAGATGAACAGTATTTAATCAGTATTGTTGATTTCCCGTCGTCCTCTCTTTACTACAAAAGTGCTACAGAAAAACAGCATTCTAGCAATCATTCATGGTTAACTGGCACTCACCTATGACATAAACTGAATGTTCCACGGGGTTTTGCCCGGTGGCCTGCTGGATGCAAAGCGGCCGGGCTGCCCGTATGCGCGCCGCATCGTCCCGTCGGTTTCCCATAGCACTAAATACAAAAGTAGTTTGAATAGGCTAAAAACATGAACCAATTCAATCTCATACATATTCATCTGAGTAAAACCTCATCCAGACATGTCAGAAATTATCGCCAATCTGATCCGATTGATAATATATATCGCTCGACAAAATCGTAAGGTCAACCTACCAAAGTTCTTGCTCGATTGCTCTTGAACTTGCTCACTTAGCTGAGCGTTCAGAGGGGCTACTCCGAAAACGAAGTTCGTATGGCGCCATCCCGCTCACTCAAATACAGCTTAACATGAGAACGAGAGGGATAGCACGTTACGAATATCGAGTATCGGAGTAACCCCTCTGGTGTTAATTTTTTATCGCTAAGTACTTGACGGATTACTGCCGGGAAATTTTGTAGCTTGCCAATTTAAGGGTTAAAGTGCTTAAACTTTAACTCTGATTGTTACATGATTTGTGAGACTATCCTATTGTGATATTTGCCATTAAATCACTCTCTTATCTTACACGTATCTATAAAATATGTTACAAACGTCTCAATTGACACGGAATCTAACTAGATCGGCAATCAAATTGGCAGGAAGATAGCTCTTATAGCACAACCAACGACAGAAAATATAAATTTTAATAATTTATGTCTATGTGGGGTCATTCTATGAAACCAACATAAAATGACACCACACTGCATATATTTTCCTAAGGAGCTCTTATACCAATGGATTATATGTTTTTAGGGTTCCGTAGCCAAAATGACAAAAACGGAACCGTTATAGTTTCGACATGCCGTCCGTCCGTATGTCATAGCCATTTTACTCAAAAACTACTTGATGTGTATTAATGAATTTTGGAGGATAGGTGTCTTGTATAAGCCGCTACTTAGACTGATAGTTAAATCATAATGAAATATATTTCTAGGTGGGTCACTTCATACATGTAACCGAAACTGTTTTTTTTAGCAAATATCAATGTGTGGCATATTTCGACAGTTATTTTGACGACCGGTTTGGCTCAGTGGGAGTAACGTTGCCTGCGAAGGTGAGGTCCTGGGTTCAAATCCCGGTAAGGGCAAATATTTGTGTGATGAGCATAAATATTTGTTCCTGAGTCTTTGATGTTTTCTATGTATATACGTAATATATCTATTAAATATATCGTCGTCTAGTACCCATAACACAAGCCTTATTGAGCTTAACATGGGCCTAGTTCGATTTACTCCGACTTTAAAATTCGATCTTCATGTCGTGCTATCTGCCTCGCTTTCGTGTTAAAATTTATTTGCGTGGGAGGGACGGTGCTAAACGAATTTCGGATTGGGCTACTCCGCTGTTCGGAGTTCGTATTCGTCTCGTCCCTCGTTCTTGTGTTAAATTGTATTTGCGTGAGTAGGACGGCGCAATACTAATTTCGAACTTAGGAGTAGCCCTCTCTGAATGGGTTCAAGAAAAAAGTACTATACGTACCAATCTAAATCTGTATAAGGAGCGAAGGCGACATTGCGTAAGTAAAAAGGTACTCCGATGCTGTGGGCTAAAGGTGCGTCCACATTTGTATCATTTGCCCGATCAGATCTTCGTCCCGTGGCATGATCGCGTGTCACGATCACGCGTTTGAACGTTGCGCCGATCCGATCGCTCGAAATCCATGTTGCTACGCGTATCACACACTTAGATCGGACAAGTTCGGCATGATCGCCGCGCCGACAGTGAGCGTTCAACCAGCGAGATACGCAGTCATGCCACGCCACGGTGATCGGATGCGAGCAAATGATACAGATGTGGACGGACCTTAAGGGGAATACTAATATTATTCAGTGCTAGAGGTCACTGGAGCAGGCCCCTCTTTTCCATTGGCCCCGAAAAATCATAAAGATTTTTTTTGCAGCTTGACAAGGTCTCCTACTTTGTTATTGAGTGCCCCAGGATTCT